>JAHTLZ010000089.1:6193864-6250139 GCA_023846285.1 Phrynocephalus versicolor | reverse complement strand
CATCATCATCATCATCATCATCATCATCATCATCATCATCATCATCAGGGTCTTAGAATGATCTTAAGGGACCATCCAGCCCAGCCCCCTGCCAAAGAGGCCCCATGGGGAACCGAACCCTCAACCCCCTGGCTCCGCAGGGCAGATGCTGAGGCCACGGAGCGGCCCTGCTTTCTTCCCATGGCCTTTCTCCACCCGTCCTGCCCGGGTGCCAGAGCTTGGCAAGCATTCCTCCTCTGTCTCGGGGGGTGGGGTGGAGGGAAGGGCACAAGGAACACATTGTGCTGGTGGAACAGAACTTGGCTCCGGAGCCCCGAACCCTCCTGATGGGCCAAAGGGCCCTGCGGCATTCTCTGGCAGGGCAGGTCCTGCCCGCCCTGTGTTTCACAATCCCCGGTTTCTTCTTTTCCTTTATTTCTTAAGCAGTGGCCTTTGAGAGTCAGGTTGCAGAACTCTCTCTCTCTCTCTCTCTGGATGGAGGAGGATGATTTATATAGCCTGGCCCAGGGTGGCAGGATGCCACCTTCCTCAATGGGATGTTAGTGATTCAGCCGGGGGTTGCATAACTGGCCGTGTTAGACAAGATCACCCCACCGAGGGCGGCCCGTGGAGGTGTCACGCCTGGTCTCCCTGGGCTTGGTTTGGGCTTGGTTTGGTTCTCACCAAAGGTCCACTCTGCCCTTTTCCCCAAAGAGTCCCCCTGCTCATCTGCCCGCCTTGGGCAGCCTCCGAGGGCCAATGAGAGAGGCTACCCACCCCTTTTTTTGATGCTTTGCTTTCTCCTTTTGAGCTTTTCTCTGAATTTTCGGTTGTTGTTTTTTTCTAACTTATTACCCTACCAACCTGAACTCACCCGGTGTTTTCACAAGCTCTTCTGGGCCCGTCCTGGTTCATTCCCGGATAGGAGGCCTCTCAACGTTCCAGACCTTCCGCTACGTTTGGGGGACGGCTGTGGGGGTGGCTGCCAGTGGAGGGTCCTCAGGGGGCTCTTACCACTGGGCGTAATAATAATGCCAGCGCCAGTGACTGCAACCACAAGACGGCACAATAACAGGAGGGTAGGGGGCCTCCCTCAAAGGCCAGCCCGTGGAGTGGACGGCTTTTGCCCACTACGTCCTATTTGTTCACATATGCTCTTCTCCTGCGGGATTTTGAAGCGCCGGAAGATCAACCTGCAAAAGCTAATATGCCGGCTGGAGGATTTTGTATTTGAAAAGGGACTTGTACGTACGGGATGACCTGGACAGGACTGGATCAGACAGCGGTAGAGCTTCTCCCCGCCAAGATCCAGTCCGGTTGCCTTTCTGATCTGGACCGCCTGCCAGGGCTGGCCTCTGCCTTTGGCAGCCCATCCAGACCCCGCTGCCCTTCCCTCCGCCAGCCAGAAGGAGAGGGAAGCAGGAGGCCCCATTGGTGCCCCCCGCCCCCCCTGGCCGCTGCGGCACTTGCACTTGTGGGGTTGGAGAAGCACTCTGCAGGTGCTGCGTGTGGGTCTTCCCAGCCCTACGGTGAGGCTGGCCCCACGTGACATTGGAGGTCTCCAGATCCACCTGTTCGGATGGAGCTTGTTGACTTCTGAGAGCCAGGCTTGCCTCCTAACCGTTTCTGGAGGACGGGAGAGAACTCTTCTCCCTAGAGGTTGGCACAACCGCCCTCTTTTCCAGCAGACGTAACACCCCCCTCCCTTGCCCTCTCGTCCCCTGGCCTCTTGCATCCAAGGCATGTGTGTTGCTGCTGCTGCTGCTGCTGCTGCCGCCACCACCACCTTTCAGGAGGTGCCCTTGCCTGGCAACCTTGTCCTGGCCAGTTCCGGCTTTGTCCAGGGAAAGGTAGCCTTCTCAGGCTCTGCCCTCCTCCTCCTCCTCCTCCCTCCCCCCCCCCCCGTTCCTGCTGACGGAGGTCTTGCTGCCCCAGCCTCAGGGCTCCATTCTTTCTCTGCTCTTTGTTAGACTCTCTGGAACCCCCCACCCCCGCCATCCCAGTTATTTTTAGCCACCCAAACTCTGGACAAGTTGGAGGTGGGGGCAGTTTCCTTTGTGGAGCCCCGGCTTCTGCTAACTTCCAGCTTCCCGGCATCCCCCTCCCTGCTCCCAGGTCTCCCAAGAGAGCGGCTGGACTCCGGCCCAGATAGTTTCAAACTCTCTCCTGCACATCAGACCCACGTTCTGAGCTCCGTCTCGCTTGGGTTTCACATGCCTCCTTTGATGGCGGGACTGCAAGCGCCCGTATGCTGTCCTGCAGTGCAGGCTCTCTGCTTCCCCTTCAGGGACGTAGTGGGGGGGGGCTGGCCTTCTTGAGTCCACACAGTGCCCCAAGAGACCCCTTGTGAGTCTAAGATGGGGGGCGGGAGCCAATGCCCCTTCCTTGGGCAAGGGGGGGGGAGGCAGGAAAGGCAAGCTGTGACCCTCGCCTCCTCCTCCTCCTCCTCCTCCTCCTCCTCTGTTGCTTCCCAGGGATCCCCGAGGACTCGAAGGTGGAGGCCCCGGCGTTCACAGACGCCATCCGCATGTACCGCCAGTCCAAAGACCAGTACGGCACCTGGGACATGCTGTGTGGCAACGAGGCCCAGGTGAGTCACCACCCAGACGGCAGCCCCGTAATTTTGGGAGGAGGACAGGGAATTGGCCGAGGGGTTGCTTTGACTTACGGAAGGAAAGGTCCCCCAAAGGGAGGGATCTTGGCCGGTTTGGTGGGACAAGGACGCGGGTCAGGTCAGTTGCGCACACACCCCTTGGTGGCGAGAATTCCCAAGGCCAGCTCCCCCTTGGGTCGGGGAAACAGGGCCAGCCTTCAGGGCCCGCGGTGGCCCATTGACTGAGGGGCCGATGGCATCCCTGGGCAAGCTCCCCCCCCTTGTTCCTCCATCCTTGGATCCCACTTCACTCTGGAGGTTTTTGGGGGTGGCCATTAGGGAGAGACCTTGGGGCCAATCCTGTAGCAGCAGGTGTTTGTGTGTGTGTGTGTGCGCGCGTGCGTGCGGGGGGGGGGGTCATTCCCACTGGAAACCATGAAGCAGATGCCTGACACCCTTCAGTTGGGTCTCTGCCCTCCCCACCTCACCCCACCCCCTCCGCCAACTGCAGGATGCCCACGAGGCCCGTCCTGAGCTGGCCCACACCAGTTGCCAGCCTCCTCCATTTGGGCGGCCGTCCCCAGCACAACCCACTTCAGCGGCCAAGCCTGTGGGGGATGGTCAGGCAGCCACTCTCAGGCCTGGCCTACCTTACAGGACTATTGTGACAAGGGCCGAGCAGGGCACAGGAGGGTGCTCCAAACTGCAAAGAAAGGGGACGGGAACTCACACCATGAAATAACGGGCTGTTGCCGGATGTTTGCCTCTCCAGGTCTTGACCAACTTGGTGATGGAGGACCTTCTTCCGGAGCTGAAGGACATGATTGGGCCCCGACTGAAGGGCAAAGCCCAGGAGAGGCACCGGGTGTGGATTCAGGTGAGGGTCCTTCTTCTTTTTTTCCTGATGAACCGGTGGAATTCCCTGCCACAAGATGTAGCAACGCCTACATCTTTAGACTTTCCCATCACTGGACCCCTCCCAGGCTGAAAAATAAACATGCCCCCAGGGTATGTTTTTTTTAGTTTTTGCAGTCGATCCCATAGACAATCCAAAGTTGGACACCTGTTTCTGGATGCCAGTTCAGATGTTGTCTTGGCTTCCTTGCTTGCAATTTGAGGCCATCACCGGGCCACGGCAAGGATTTGGCCCACGGGCCCATCACAAGAGTGCAGGGCCCCTGCTGTACATTATCTTCTTCTGTGCAGGCATGGAACCGATTTCTCAGCTGGGCTTGCTCAGATAGGGGAGACACAGGATTTCACCAGGAGGGGGGAGTCCAGGGTGCAGATCTTCTTCTTCTTCTTCTTCTTCTTCTTCTTCTTCTTCTTCTTCTTCTCCTCCTCCTCCTCCTCCTCCTCCTCCTCCTCCTCCTCCTCCTCCTTCTCCTCCTTCTTCTTCTTCTCCTCCTCCTTCTACTTCTCCTCCTCCTCCTCCTCCTCCTTCTTCTTCTTCTCCTCCTCCTCCCCCTCCTCCTCCTCTTCCTCTTCCTCCTCTTCCTCCTCCTCCTCCTCCTCCCCCCCATTATGGAGTGACTGGTGGACCTCTTGGCTGCCAAGCCACGCTTGCCCAGCACAAGTCTGAGAGAAAGCGTGGAAGGACCTGCCAAGTCAAGAATTTTGCTTGAGAGCTCATTGGTTCTCATTTAGTAGCCACTTGGAGCTCCCTCATTAGCTCCAAAATCACCTCAGTTGGTATTAACCTGGATTCTCTGACTAATTGTGGAGAAATTCAACAATACCATATTGTCCGTCAGAGAATCCTTGATAGGGAGCTTCAAACTCTGGCAGCTGATTCCAACTCAATTTGCTTACCCCCTCTTTCTGTATCTGGCACCAAGTATTTTTCCAACCTTACCAATTTCACAATATTCCCTTTGAGAATTGAATGTCTAAACACTGTTTAGTTAAACCAGATTCAATTGCACACATTCTTCTCTCCTGCCGAAAACTCAACCACCCCCCACCAACTCCTGTTGAATTCTGCTACCTCTAACTTCTCAGATCCCCCTGAGAGCCTCACCCGACTTCTCTTAGCTGACAAACCACCTGAGCTGACTGAGCGTGTAGCTAAATGCCTAGCTATTGGGATGTGTAAGGAGGACTCCTTACGAAGATCCTGGGTGTCATCTCGTTGCGCTCCAAGATATATCATTTCCTTTACCTTCTCCAAAAAAGAGAAGATATTTGCTCAGGCAAAAGCAGCTTCTATGATGCTCTCCGCCTCCCGGCAACTTGTTCTCTGCTGGGCTATGTTTAGCGTATGTGTTTTTAGCTCACCGTAAGATAATTTTGGCCCAAAATGTCAACCTTTGGGTGGGAAAGGAAAAATCACTCTGTCGGACCTTTTAAAAATAACTGAGCAGAATCTTTCTTTAAAAAAGCAAATACTAAACTCAACAAAAGCATCTTAACCTCCTTAAACATTGTTGTTGTTGTTGTTGCAGAGTTATTATTATTTTTGGTGTCTCACACCCAGTGGGGGGAAGGGGAATGTCCATATTCTGCTGGCTAGAGGATTATGGGAAATGTAGTTAAACAACGCTTGCATGTTCTCCTTGGGCTTTGGAATTCAGTTCTTGAAATTCAAGTGCCAAATTTAAAATGTTTTAGGGAAAAGAGGGGAAGCACAGATTAGAACTTGTGTGGCGCTTAGAAGAGGGATGAGGCAACATGCAGTATTCTGGATCTCCTTGGAGTACGATTCTCCTTATGCTTCACCCTTGGCTCTGCTGGCTACAGCTGATGGATGTGGGTGTTCAACAGAATCTGGAAGAACACACAATTCCCCCCACCCCCACCCAGCACCCCCTTCCAGCTTGTGGCATGTGTGATGTCTCCCGATCAAGCACAGGCATGTTTGCAAGCCGTAAAGTTTGGAAAGTCTACTGTCCAGACCACAGTACCCGGTATCCCCATGCCAACCCTTCCTTTCAAGACTCCTGATTGTGGTTGCTTTTTCCTCCTAGAGGACTACTAATAAAATATGAAAATAAATCCTTAACCACGAGAATTGTTGGGTGGGCCTGGGTCCCTCACAGCTCTGTAGATCTCTAAAGGGATTATTTGAATAAGTGCTGGACAGCTCCTTGGGCAAGGTCTCTGGCACAGAGGTTGGGAGTTCTATTTCACACACCACCACCCCAGGTGTGTCTCCTTGACAGGTCTGGGCTGGATGCTCCGGAGGGTGTTTTCCGTCCACTCCTAGGATGATGGCGATGGTGTGTGTGCGCGTGTTCTCCTCTTCCTCTTCCTCAACCTTTTCTTCTTTTTCCAGGTCTCGGATGCCGTCTACAGGATGGTTTACGACCAAACCAAAGCCCGCTACGATGCTGCTGTGGCTGAGTGCGAGCTTCAGGCGCCCAAACTGCAGGGCACCATCCGCACCGACATGGACCAGATCATCCAGTCCAAGGAGCACCTGGCCAGCAAAATCCGAGGTAGGAGCTGGAGGTCCTTCCGGAGCCTTCTCTTCTGCTCCTCCTCCTCGACACAATGAACCCTGTTGGGAAATAGGAGGAACCTGCCTGGCTTGGACCAGAAGCCTGGCTCAGAGGTGGCCAGCTGTGGTTCTCCCCACCACTCATGGCCAGCATGGCAGGTGGCGAGGCATGATGGACTCTGCAGCCCGGGCAATATCAGGAGGGGTGCCTTGGCCCAGGTTCCTGCAGTGGCTGAGCAGCACGGTGTGCGCCCAAGATACTTTGCTACCTGAGGTGAAGGATGCGATGCTGCCCCTTCTCCATAGAGATCTGAATCTTTATCTGCCTTATCCTCTCATGGCACCAGACGTGAGAGGTCTTTGGTGGTAAATGTGAAGGAATGCTCCCAGATATTTCCCAATTTCAAGCTGAGAGCGAACCCAAGAGCTGATCCTCTTCCCTTGGAAGGTCTTCCTAATTTGTTCAAAGTGGGTTCAAAGCGAGAGTCCTCCCCCTTTGAAAAGTGCAGCCTGGGAGGAGGTTGAGAAAGAGGCAAGCAACCCATCCAAGGCTCCCACCAGTTTCTTTCCCAATCATCCTAAGGAGCCATCAACACACACACACACCCCGTTTTGGAGCTGTTTTCCAGGGGAAAGCAGAGCCCTCACACGTGGACCCATTGAGTCCTAGAACCGTGGAGTTAGAAGGGTCTGGTAAAAGGGCATTGAGCCCAGCCCCCCCCCCCCGCCCCGCTGAGCAAAGACCAAACGGAAGGCCCAAAACCATATACTCTTGCCCTGTCCTCACGCAGCAGGAGGAGAATGTTATGATTCATAGAATCATAGAATCATAGAGTTGGAAGAGACCTCATGGGCCATCGAGTCCAACCCCCTGCCAAGCAGGAACCCCTGGAGAAGGAGGAGGAGGGAGAGGAGGCGAGAAGAGGGCACATCATCCTAACTCTCATGTTCTTCTATTCCCCCCTCCCCCCCAGCCTTGGTCTTCTCCAAAGCGGAGGTCTGTGTCCGGAACCACGTCCAGCCGTACATCCCGTCCATCCTGGAGGCGCTGATGATTCCCACCAGCCAGGGCTTTGCCGAAGTCCGGGAGGTTTTCTTCAAGGAGGTCACGGACATGAACCTCAACATTGTCAACGAAGGCGGGACAGCAAAGCTGGGGGAGGTGAGGGGACAGCAGGTGGGGGGGGAGGAGGCTGCGGGAGGGGAGGGGAGCAGCTCGGTCAGGGAGAGCTTCTAGGCCAGGCGCTCTTGCTGGCAGGTCAGAGTTGACCACACCATTCGTACTGTGGGTTGCGCACCTGTTCTTGGACTACAACTCCCAGAAATCCTGACCACTGCACGGCGAGGGGTCGAGGCATCTGGGAGATGTAGTCCAAGAGCACCTGGGCACCCAAGGTTGAGAAGCACTGCCTTGGGCCGATGGCAAACACTGCATTTCAACCACCGCCACTCTGACTACGGTGGAGGGGCAGGTGGAGGTCCTGGGCGATGGATGGCCTTACAGAGACCAGGGCAGCCAGGGTTAGCAGTCAGTCATTTGTGGAGGAAACTGCTTAGACTCCCTCGCCGGCTGAGATCAGGAGCCCTGCCTCTGACGAGGGCACAGATCTCTCATAGCCCAGGAGAGCTTGAGGAAGAGGTGCCTTAAACGGGCCAGGTTTAAACGAGTCATCTTTCTGGAATGAGGGCAGAGCTGGCAAATGGAAACTGGCTGTGCTGTAACTTTCGGTTGCAGTTCCCATCGTCTTCTGGAGGTCCTTGCTAGTGGACTGACTCGTAGGGTGTAAGACGGTCCTTCCGTTGATCATGGAGCAGTTTTGGAGAGGAGAAGGTGGTGCCTGCCTCTCCTGTCTTTCAGCATCTAGGCCTTCTCTTCCCCTCTACCCTGAAAAGCCCATCCCTAGGGAGTTGATCCATCATGGTGTCTTGCATTCTCTCCCTAACCCTAACCCCACAAGTACATGGAGAGGCTTTCCCAGCTGGCTTTCCACCCGGTCAAGATGCAGTCCTGCTACGAGAAGATGGACCAGCTGAAGCTGGAGGGCCTTCAGCAGAGGTTTGACGTCTCCAGCACTTCGGTGTTCAAGCAGCGGGCCCAGATCTTGATGAGGCAGGTAAGGAAGGCCGCCTCCCAAGAACGCCGTTCCCTGTGCCAGCTGCCAAAAGCTGGCCTTGGTGTGGGATGGTGCGGGGTCCTCCGGTTGTTCCTACGTTGCATCCCTACTGGCATCTGGAGGCTCCCCACTTGGTGGACACCCCCCCCCACCCCTCATAAAGACCACTGTGTCCCTACATGGTGCAGTTGGCTTCCTTTGCTCCCTTCTGGGTCTTACACTCTCTGCACACTGAAACCGGGCATGTTGACCACTGTTCTGGTGGATTTCAGAAGACCAAGGTCCATCTACCCAAATCCTTCTCCTGGGAGCTCAGACTCCTAGTTTTAAGCCCTATCCTGAAGTATCAGCCCAAGACACATCCTATACTTATTGCCAGTGGGACTTTTTGGGGAGGAGGGGCGTGGATGGACCTTGGTCTTCCTTTGCTTGTCTCTGGCTCCTCATCATGTCTTGGCTGGGCTTGAGAACATGCTCCCTTTCTTGAGATTTCCACGGAGGCTGACATGGGCAAACAATGGGTCCCCAGCGCCCCCTCATGGCCAGAGGAGTGGTTACAACGAATGTTGTTGTGTTCAGTTTTTTGGGGTAGTGAGTGTGATTCTGCTCTAGG
Organism: Phrynocephalus versicolor; assembly: GCA_023846285.1. Taxonomy (NCBI): domain Eukaryota; kingdom Metazoa; phylum Chordata; class Lepidosauria; order Squamata; family Agamidae; genus Phrynocephalus; species Phrynocephalus versicolor. The sequence goes on along the minus strand of JAHTLZ010000089.1, from coordinate 6,241,401 downwards.
AACCGGGTCCTTCCCACCTTCTTCCTCCGGGCGCTCAGAGAGAGTCCCTTTCAGCTCAGGAACCCCCTTGGATGGGTGGTGGGGGGGTAGCTTTAATCCTCCTCCCCCCACACTTTTCAGGACAGGATTTCTCACCCGTCCCCACACGGCTTTGCTGTCTCCAGAGATAAACATCTGGAATTGGCAGCACTGCCTGGCTCTTTGCCTCACTCTCCTCTGATCCTGCCTCCTCCGGTGAGGATGGATTAGAATTTCAGTTTCCTTAGCTGCCAGCTTCCTGGATCATGAGATTTATCATCCATCATTATCCAGGTTCCCCTCTATCCCTTAGATCAAAAGGAGGTATGCCCCTCTGCCTCAGCTTGATGGGAGCCCTACTTTAACCACATCTGGACACACACACACACACACACAGTTCCTGTGTCCTGCCAGCCCCCCTCTTGTTGTGCTCCCTGGCCCTTAGGTTCTGGCTCTTCTGAAGTCCTCCTATGTTGGGCCAGGAGGCTGCTTCCCTCTGGCTTCCTTAAGGAATCCCCCCTGACAGTCCTGATGTTCTCTCTTTTTCTTTTCCTATTTGTTTTGGAACCGGGGACCTTTCAGCAAATGGACGATACAGTCTATACCTTTGAGACGCTCCTCCATCAGGAGCTGGGGAAGTCTCTGAGCAAAGAGGACCTGTGCAAAGCCGTCCAGCGCGTCCTGGAGCGCGTCCTGAAGGTAAGGCTGCTTCCCGAGCCAGAGACAACCACACCCCTCCCCTCGGCCACGCCAACCGCCCTGAACTGAGGGCTGACGGCAGCCTGCCAGCGTGACTTCCAAATCATTGGGCTTAACAGAATGGGAGCATTCCTTCCGTTGAAGGCAAAAAGGAGGGTTCTATTGGGAATGTGTGGCATTGAACATGTTATTTCTGTGCTCTCCTGACACAAATATTGCATGGCTGGAGAAATCCATTTTCCCTCTAGGACGCAGGCACCTAGCTAGTCACCCTACATTTTCCTGAAAATAGATCTTTTAAAAATGGTTTTAAGGGGTTGAGGCTTCCGGCTGCAGAGGCCCGGGTTGAGAGTTTGAATCCTGCCCCCACCCCACCCCCCCACCCCAGGTCCTCCTTAGCAGGGGCTGGACTTGGCCCAGCGAGTCCCTTTCAGCTCAACGGCTCTGAGAGGGTGAGTATTCTTTCTCTAGGATGATTTTAATAATTACTGTACTTATTTAACCATTGTTAGTTTGGAGGTTGTTTCTAACTCTTTGTCACAAGTCTTTAAGATCTGTGACCCACCTTGCGTCCCCCTGCAGGGAAAAAGGCAGCATAGAGATGCAGTAAAGAAATAAAACAATAAAATAATAAATAGACAGGAGGCTGGGGCAAGGGAACAGATGCCATTGTCCCTGTTAGGTTTTTTTTTAAGGTTCTTGTGCCGCCACCCCCCCGGCTGCGTCTGGGCTGCGCCTGCCTCTGCTTCGGCTGGCTTGGTTTTCCTTCTGAGCTCCCTCCCGCCCCGCCCCGCCCCACCCCGCCCAGGGACGTCACCTGACCGCCTCCATCCTTCTTTTTCTTCCTCTCTTCTTCTCCCAGAAATACGACTACGACAGCAGCACGGTGCGCAAGAGGTTCTTCCGGGAAGCCCTCCTGCAGATCACCATCCCCTTCCTGCTGAAGAAGCTGGCCCCCACCTGCAAAGGGGTAAGGAGCCGCCGCCCCCGCCCCCCCGGGCCAAGGAAGCCCTGCTTTTTAGCTGGAAAGGACAACTTTTGGAATTGCCAGGAACTCCACTTGCACCCCAGGAAAACTGGAGACGAAGGGAGTGCTGGTTCTTTAAAATTGCCTTTGCCAATGAGTGCCCACAACTTGCATCAATTTTTAAATATATTTATGTGTCTTGATTTTAGGCCACTTTCTCCCTGCCCCCCCCCCCAATAAGGGGATTCAAGGCAGCTCAAAGTATTGCAAAAATATAGAATTCAAAACACTACGAATTGGCCTTATTTCCCATCTATAAGATGCTCCCATGTATAAGACAGCCCCCCCCCACTTTTCCAACTCAAAATTGAAGTCTCGCAACCACACAGTTTTCTCCTCAGCTTACATCCGTTTATAAAGTGACTCCCAATTTTTAGTCTAACCATTTTTGACAAAAATATAGTCCTATAAACAGGAAAATACTATATGCGAAACATTTATGGATTTACCTCCATTGAGTTTCTCTGGCTTTGAACCCGGGCCTCCCGGATCCTAGCCTTGTCCCTGGAGCCGCTGTACCAGCCTGGAGTCCGGAGAGGCACCCTCCCCCAGCGGCACCGTCCTTGGCCTCCAAGTTTCGGGGCCGGAGAAAAGGAGTGCCTCTCGTGGATTCCCAACCTTTCCATTTTTTTCTCGTGGCAGGATTTATCGCGATTCCAGGAGCTGATCTTTGAAGACTTTGCCCGTTTCATCCTAGTGGAGAACACGTATGAGGAGGTGGTGCTGCAGTCTGTCATGAAGGACATCCTGATGGGTACGTCCTTTTGTGCGTGTGCTTTTGTGATCGGGGGCCCCTCTTTCCACGCGGTAAAGCACCTTCTCAGGCAGCAGAAGCCAGAAGGCAGCAAGAGGGATTCAGAATCCATTGAACAAGATTGGAACTGGAAACACAAATTGTCCTGTAAGCTACTAAATCACTGCAAACAGGCCAGAAAAGTCTGTGGAATTTATCTCTGGCTCCCCCTCGTGTCCAGTTCTGACACTGCACCTTCCAAATAAAACTACCAAAGAGAATCACTGTTGAACTGTAGAGCTGCAAGGGAACCTGGATTAAGTCCAGCCCCTCTCGTAAATATACATTTCTTTCCAGCTTATAACTGATACGTGGATGCTGTAAATCTCATATCAAAAATATTTATATAATGCTTCTACCTTCTTTTGTAACTGTTTACTGTTGAAAGTTACTTGTGAGTCCAGTACCCCCCCCCCAAAGCCCACCTGGACTGTGTGTGTGTTGAGGCCCCTCCGGTTGCCTGACCCACCTGCTCCGGAAGCAGCATTGCATAGCTTCTGGTGGGAACCACCAAGGAACTTGATAACCTAACAGTTCAGGCATTGCTGGAAAGTAATGGCGACTCCTAGGTTCGCTGCCGTCCGGGTCCTCCGTCCTAAACGACTCTGTCCTTTTGCACCCTTTCAGCCGTCAAGGAAGCGGCGGTTCAGCGCAAGCACAACCTCTACCGCGACAGCATCGTCATGCACAACAGCGACCCAAACCTCCACTTGCTCGGGGAGGAGACCCCCATCGACTGGGAGGAGGAGTTTGGCAGCCCGGCAGACTCGGACCCCTCGGAGGAGAAGCGGCGCCGGGCCAAGCAGGTGATGTCGGTCATCCAGGCGGACGAGGGAGCCCCGCCGCACGACGTCACTTCCCTGGAGGAGCCTCCGGGGGCGGACGCTTTGGGCCTTTCCCCAGCTTCGCCGACGCAGGGCTCCCCGGAGAGCCTGAAGGAGCTTCGCACGATGTTGGTGAAAGAGTTCAAAGCCGAGGTGCCGGCGCCTGTTGGTGAGAAGGCGGAGGAACCCCTGAGCAACGGCACCCTGATCCAGGCGAGCCAAGCCTCCGAGGAGCAGGTGGCAAAGGAGGAGGAGGAGGAGGAGGGCAGTCACCCCCCAGAAAAGCCTGCTGAGCTCCCCGAAAAAGAGCAGGAGGTCCCAGGGGGCCTGCCTGCCTCTCCTGCCCCACCGGCTCCCTCGGCTGCTGACGGGAGAGCCCCCACAGACCACCCGGGGCCCAATGACCAGGAGACAGGAGAAGCAGCGGCGGTGGCGGCAGCGGCGGCAGCAACGGTGGCGTCCTGTGAAGCGAGCGAGGCAGCATCCTCGGAGGACACCCACCGGGCCACGGATGACAGTGAGGGGCCACAGACTCAGTTCTAGCCCGGAGCCCCTTCCCGAGAAGATGGCCCTTTGGCCCAAAGGGCAGACTGGAGGTGGGGGTGGGTGGGTTGCAGGGGAGGGGGGCCTCGGCTGGCCGGCAACTCTGGCCTTCTGCTCGCCGGTGCTCATCCCGGTGGAGGCCAGTGGCCTTTGGTCTTGAAGGCGGGAAGGCAAAGCCCGAGGGAGGTCACGCTGCCAGCCCCCCCCCCCCTGCTGTGTCTCCAGACCCGGGCGGCCCTTCCCAGCCTCCGGAGGCCCCGGCTGCCCTTCTCTGCCCTTGGCTTGCTTCCCTTGGCCTTTCTCAAGGACCTCGGTTTGGTGGTCGGTGTCTCTGCGCTGGGGCTCCCCTTCCCGCCTGATTCTACTGAAAAGATATTTAAGCGCTTCTTATACTGGAACCGGGGTGGCCTCGGGTGTGTGTGGCAAGCCCTGCTGTGTGTTTATTCCAAGCTGGCCTTGTCCCCCAAACTGGTTGGTGGCTTGACTCCACGCCCACTGCCCCCTCCCTCCCTCCCTCCCTCCCTTTCTCCCTTCTCTCTCTCTCCCTCTCTCAGGGGGCCTGGTTTTTACACCCCTCCCCCTTTCTACCGCTGGCAGGCCTGCTTTTCTGGTGCCCCAAGGTTAACTGAGGGGTCACTGATGGCCCACCTGGGATGGGACAGGTGTTCTCGGACTGCGACTCCCAGAAACCTTTGCCCCTACCGGAGCGGGCCAGGATTTCTGGGAGTTGTAGTCCAAGCACATCTGGGGACCCAAGATTTGGGAGCCAGTGGGTAAGTAAACCTCCTCTCCACTGGGTCTCGGCCAATCCTTCTCTGGGCAAAGAGGGAGAGGAACCGACTTGGAAAGACAACTTGGTGTTTCCTCCGGAGACTAGGCTGGCCACCAATTTCTCCTGCCCTTTCCAAAACGTTGGCCTTGTAGGAGGTTTTTTTTTGGGGGGGGGGAGGATCTAGCTACCTCAGCTTAAAAGTTGAGGAAAAGTTAAGGCAGAAAAGATCTGTGTGGTTGGTATTGTGGTGGTGTTGAGCACACAAGGACGAGGGCCAAGCGACAGGGTGCATTTTTCTCCTTTGGTGGTTCTGGGGGCAAGCGGTCTGGAAGGAGGGACCCCCCTGGCTGATTTCGTGGAAACAGGAGCCACGGATGTGGATTAAGCCGTGCTTCCCCGTGGATTTTCAGTGAAAATTCTTTCTGTGATGTAGGTTTCCACTGTTTTCTTTCTCAAGACCTTAGAATCCTTGTCCATGTAGCTCCAGGAGGTTGTGTGTGTGTGTGGGGGGGGGGGAGAGAGGTGGTGGTTTGTTGTTGAACGCTGAAGGTTGGAGAGGTGGTGTGTGCTTGGTTTCTTCATTTGCCTGCCAGGTGTGGAGCAGGAGGGTTTGCCCAGGCAAAGGGAAGCAGGAAAGAGGCATTGTCTTCTTCCCTGGGGTCCCTTTCTGGAACTTGAGAGACCCGTGTGGGCCTTTCAGATGGTGTGGGACTTGCACTTCTCGGGATTGGTCAGAGCAAAAACGGCCACCTAACAGCCCCCTTTTGAAAATCCAAAGACTCAGAAGGCCAGCCATCAAGAGTGTTGGTTGGAGAGCCTGGCGTTTTGGGGAGGGCCCCTCATGACGACAACAATGTCCAGGCCTCCCTCTTCTCCAAATGCTGGCCATGCAAGAGGCCATCCTTTAAACGTGCTCTCCTCTCCTCTGATGTTGACAGCCAAGGGAGGTGTGAGGGGCCCCCCTCCTGCCTTTTCCCCCTGGGTTGGGCGGAGTCGAGGGGAGGTTTGAGCCTTCACGTTCCAGCCTTTTCTGTGAAATGGGTTGAGACCCAAGTGACATGTGAACAAGTTTTTAGATTTAGTCACTTAAGCCTATTTTTAGTACACTCTTCCTCCCTCCCCCCCAAAAAAGTTCAAGAAGTTTCTTCTCTGTATTGCAGCTTTCCAAGTTTCCCAGCTGGCACAGCCATGGCTCATACCTGGAGAACAGAGGTGGCTGGTTCCCCCCCTTTTACAAGCTGCCTGGCTGAGCCTTCCCCTCCCGGTACAGCCTGCCTGGTTTGGGCTCCCGTTGTCTCTTTGGCTTGGGAGATTCGGTCCAGCACGTGGGACGGACCCAGATAGTGGTAGGTCGTGAAACCAGGCTCAGGTTGTTCAGGGTGGCCTCTGCACCACTCGGCCCAGCCTGGCTGCCTCACATCAAAGATCGGCCGGTGACTCCCGGGGGGCCTTTTTCTCCTGTTGCCAATGGATGCTGCTGCTGATGCTGCATCCATGGCGGGAGGTGGGGAATGAGATTTTGGGAGCCGTGTTTGGTGGGCGCCCATGTCCCTGGAGTGTGAGCAGGGAACTTGGTCACCCAGGGAAGAAGTTTTCCTTCCTGCTTACAGAAGGAAAAGGAAGCCCGGTGGCTCCACTCCTGACGGTGGGTCTCTGGGTTGTGTGCTCGCCCTCTTCTGCCACTCTTGGGGGGGTATTAAAGGAAGAGGAGGGGAAAGCCCTCCACAGGCTGTGTCTGTATACATGGATGCCCGTTTTCCCGAACCGCTTGGGGGTAATTAAAGGTCTTTTTTTAAGGGTGCAAAAGTGCCTTTCCAGTAGGACAGGGAAGCCTCCAGAGGCAGCTGCTTTCCCAGGCGCTGCCGTTGGACTCCAGGCTTTGCCGCTTCCAAGTACCTTCTGCCAGTTTCCCCGAGAAGGGTCTCCCTCGCATCCGGGAGGGGAGGCCCCGGTTTCTAAAAGGCTTCCCTCCTACCTGTGCCTTCTGCTTGGGAACCAAAGCCTGCCTTTCCTCACTCTTTTCCTCTCAAAGAACTTATTGCAACTCTTCTACCAAATGTTTAAAAGCAAAAGTGCTTCAATATGAATAATAAAATCCAGCTTTATTGAATGTTGCCACGGCCTGTGGTCACCTTTGTGCAATGTGCGTTCAACCAAAGGAAGACCAGGGGTGGGGGGGAGAGGGGGGTGTCCAGTGATGGGTTTCACCCCAGTCCAGTCAGGGCTCGAGGCTGGGCCTCATCCGGCCCCTGGAACTGCTCTATATCAGCCACCTCTGGACGCGGAGGCACCCCGCTTGCTTTTGACCGAGAAGAGCTCCCAAAGGTGGCTTAACTGTGTTCAGGGTTTTTCACATCCTCTTGACCAGGGAGTTATCCTCTGTGAACATATCTTGTTTGCTCAAACACGCACACTCAAAGCACTATCAGTGTCAATGTCTCTTGTACCCGTGTCCACGACCCTCTCCCCCTCCCCATGCCCACCTTTGTGGCAGTGACTCAAGGAGATTAAGTGAGGCACGACGGATAAAGAAGTCCCTTTGCGACCCTGAGTTGGTGCCATTGGGAGCTAGTGGTGAGTCTTCAGCCTTTGGGCCCAGTTGGGCCTTCTGGGGTTCTCCCTGAGCATCGTGCCTTCTTCCACAAGACCCCATCATCTCCTTGCATTTGCCTGAGTCTTTTGCCTGCCACTGTCGCAGTGCCCGCACTCACAGGTTCAGAGCCTTGGAGCAGCAGGGACTGTGGCATCCTCTGCCCCCTCTTCCGGTTCCCTCCCAGCTGAACTGCAAACCTCACTGGAGCCAAGAGAGGAACGGATTCCTCCCCTGAACAGTCTGTGGATGTTTGTAAGCGACCCTGAAAGGTCCATAAGTGTGGTTTGGTCTTTATGCAGTTAAGAGTCATTAGCTTTACAAAAGAGGTGCTCCTGCTGTGTCGATGAAGACCATTCCAGTGGTCTACATTTATAGATTTTTTCCCCTTTCCATCTGGGATTTTCCTGATGAGCTCCTGCTTACCACCACCATCACTACCACCCCAGCATTCTGCTTCTCCTTATATATACCACCCCCATAGCACTTTAAGCACTCTCTGGGTGGTTTACAGTTTAATTATGCAGGCTACACATTGCCCCCCCCCCCAGCAAGCTGGGTACTCATTTTACCGACCTCAGAAGGATGGAAGGCTGAGTCTACCATGAGCCAGCTACCACTGGGACTGAACCCCAGGTCATGAGCACTTGCCCTGTTCCAAAACACGACTGGCAGTAAGAACTTGAAGCTGCAAGAGGGGTGGGGGGTTCCTTTTGGTTCCCCCAAACTGAAATGGAACTCTTTGGGGCTGGAAGAGGCATTTTGTTTATGCCTTGGGGAGCCCTGGCTCAGACGGGAGGAGGCTCGCTAGCACAGAGCCGGGGGGGGGCAATCCCTTACCCTACGGCCCCCGTTTTCCCAGAGGCTTTGAAGCTCAGAGGAGGAAAAGCCATGGGTTGACCGCAGGGCCACGATCCTTGCAAGGGTCTTCTCAAACCTTGCTCTGAAAGGCACTTGGGAAGTCATGCTTAAGAGAGAAGCCACGGAAGGAGCCAAAATCCTCTTTTGCCGACAAAGGCCGGAGAGAAGGACCTAACCCTAACCCTGACAGCCTCCGGGCCCCGCAAAGTCTTTGCCCCTCTGGCCTTCCGGAGGCCCCAGCTGGGTCGGAACCTCATGGCGGAGCCCTCTCTGGAGTGGGGGGTGGGGCGTCCCGGCTGTGCTACTGGAGGCTGAGGAAGGGGTAGGCAAGGTAGTAGCCAGCGGTGGAGCCGACGATCACCCCCAGGAAGATCCACGAGTTGTAAGACATCACGGCGAGCATCACCAGGTAACCCAGGACGACCTGGACCACGTGGAGCAGGGTCTGAGCCATGTGCCACGGGAAAGGGCTGGGGGGGGGGGAGAGAGAAGAACCCAATGGTTAGAGAGGCCTGGGACCTTGGCTTGCCTGCACAGGCACTGCTGGGGCAGGAGAGAGTTTTTGGACCTCAAATCCCCCGAGGAATTGGCCGTCTCCGGTCTCTGTTTCCTGCGGTGTTTAGGGGGAAAAGAAGACGATGATGCCATCGTGTTTCTTGGGAGCCCTTGCTTTGATTCTCTCTCTCTCTCTCTGAAGGGGACCTCCTGTAGAACTACAGATCCCAGGAAAACCCTGCAGCAGGATTCATCAGCTTTTGCGACAGGACACGCACACCTGGTAAGGTGCGAGAGGCAGCCTTTGCTCCCGGGGAGGGCAAGTGGGCAGGTGCCTGCCGGAGGGTGTCCCTTGGACAGAAATGTTCAGAATTCAGGCCTGGGGAGGTCTTGGAAGATTCTGGACTCCCGCCTTTTCAGGACATCCTTGGGCTCTCCTTCTTCCTGCATGCCAGGCCTCCCATTTCCCAATTAAAAACCTAAATGTTATTGGCTGAACCAGCCCAAATGGCTGTGGATTGCCCCCCCCGGGTCTACTCAGGAGGTGCCCCAGCCCTCCTCCTCTGCAATATGCTGTTCTCTTTCTCCCATGGGGGACGTTCCCCCCTCCCCCCTGTGCCCCCCCTTTTCCTTACTTCTTGGAGGCCCCCGCCGGCTGCTCTGCACCTGCATCCGGGTAGCCCTGCTCTGGCTCCCTTAAGGTCTCCCGGCTCAGGCTGGATCCCATTGTGGGCGCCGTCCGCAGGATCACTTTTGCCTTGGCCACCTTGATGGCTTCATAGAGCACAGCCAGCAGAGCAATCACCACCACAGAGAGGACCATGCCTGCCGAGGGAAAGGAGAGACGGGAGGACTCTGCCAACCCCCCCCACACACACACAACATCAAGGCCGATGACTGGGGGGGGGGGGTCCTGCTGCCGGTAAAAAGATTCACCTTGAAGCAGCCCTTAGAAAAGGCACCTTTCCAAGGGCTTTGGCAGGTTGGTAAATGGGTCGTTATTCCTCTGCAGTGAGATGTGTGCGTGTCATCACACTTCTATCTGGATGTTATGCTTACAGACAAATCTTGGCCTGGGACATCCATCCATCCATCCAATTAACAGAATGCTCCTTCAAAAGCTGGCCAATGCCAAGCCCCCAAAAGAAAGGGTTCGGATGATCGCAATGATAGAAGTCGTTAAAGGGCTTAGGAGAGGAAGCTGTGCTTGCCAAGGATTTAAGCCAAAAGCAACCCGTTCCAGGTCAGGGAGCTGCTTATTATAAGTGGACGGGCTCAGTCAATCTGCAAATCCAGTTAAAAAGTGGTGGTTTTCAAGCCAACGTGGCTGTTTGACCTTTTGGTGCTGGTTGTGTGTGTGTGTGTGTGTGTGTGTGTGTGTGTGTGTGTGTGTGTGTTTGTGCCAAGCTTGTAAGAGAGGCTGTTTGTTCTCCGGACGAGGGCCGAGGTGTCCCATGGACCTGAGCGGTCTTCCCAAACATCTGATTTCTCTGGGGCTTTAAAGTGTTATTTTACTTAGATAAGGTGGATTGTTTTCTTACCTGCCGGGTTATGGACTTTCCAGAAGTCAAACAGAAGGACCACTTGGTCGGAGAAATAGAAATACATCTGCAGAAAAGAAGGAAGACAACAGGGTGACCTCGGGGGTGGCACCGGGAGCTCAGAGGCCGCTCTGGAAAGAGGGGGTTTTTTATTTATTTTATTTATTTATATTTTAATATTTTTACCCCACCTTTCTCCTTGGAAAAAGACCCAAGGTGGCTTACAACAACAATCAGAGACAATATACAGTCCAGAACATTTAAGGCATTTCAAATTAATTAGAAGAGGCATCTTAGAACATTAAAAGGTAAACATTAGAGCTACAAAGAGCACACAAGAAGAAAAGAAAAATCCATGATGAGGGGTGGAAAGCAACATGGAAAACACTAGTGTTCTTATGAAATCAATCCCCATCGCCAGCCCAGACGCAAAGAGAGCCTCATCACGCAGAAAATTCACGTGAGCTACAGCCACCTGTGAGGAGGGGGGCTTTTGTAAAGCCTACGGCCCTGAATGTTCCATTCCAAAGCAAACTACCTTCACATAGTTTGCGCTACAGTAGAGAGAACTTACATACAACAGTGGAGAATTCCAGGGAAGGTCTATTTCTCTCCCTGATATTGTACCTGAAGCAGCTCCATCACGTTCTCCCTGAAAGGGGGCCCCTTTCAAGCCCACCATGGTTTATGTAATCCAAAACAGCCATGCCTAGACAAAACGGACGGCCAGCAGTTGTGGATGGATTACAATCCATCAGCTTTCACCACCAGAGCACAGATATAGTCAAACATCTCAACCCCACAACGCAAGATGCTGGGTCCTTTGATGCTCCAGATGTTTTAGGACTACAACTTCCATCCTTCCCTGTTCAGGGACATCCATTGGCCAAGGAGGGCAGAAGAGGGCCAACCCTTGAGAAGCTCTGGTCTAGATCAGTGCCAGCCAGGATTTCTGGGAGTCGTAGTCTGGAGGCATCTGGGGATCCAAAGTGAGGAGCCATTGCTCCAGGCATCTGAGGTGTAGGAGGTGCTGAGACTTCCAGCTGTTTGGGATTTCCAGAACCTCAACTCTCGGACTTGAAGGTGGTCCCGCCCGGCTGGGTTTCTGCTCATTCCAAGTCCCCACAGTAGCCGGCAAGTTGGGAGGGATGTTCCTGGGCCCCTGCGGTTTGGAAGCACCCTTTGGAAAGGGGGCGAGGTCCTCCCCCCTTTGGGCTCACAGCCTGCTCGGGGAGGCTCCCAAGAAGCCCCCTCAAGCCCTTGGCCAGGAAGGGCTGGGTGTCCTCAGCAAGATGGTTCCAGGCTCCTGGGATTACCCGACATTATATAAAGGACCTAACTGATGCCTTCCTGTCTTGCAGGACTTCAGGGCTGCCCAAGCCTGATTGTAAAAACAAGATAAGCATTTTGGAAAGGGCTGGGTCCAGAGAGTAGCGTTCTCTACCAGGTGTGCATGTGTGCCTGCAGTCCAAAGTGGCAGCCTCTCCAAACTTTGTGGGGAGGTTTGGATTCACCAGGCATCGCTGGACTCAAGCCCCCCTCATTCACAGCCAAGATGGCAATGGGGAAGATGGGTGTGAGGTGCCATGCATGTCCTCACCCTCTCAATTTAGGAAGCAAAAAGCAAATATCATTTTTTTCCCTTGAACATGTGCAGAATATACTTCTGTCATATCAAACCAAGCTCAAAGGATATTTCATCCCTTCCCTTGGGTTTGCTGTGAGTTGTGTGTCTATAGCAGTGCATCCCAACTTTTCTGAGGTGCACATTTCAGCCCCCCCTGCCCCCTACACACACCAGGGCCTTCTGGGTACTCTGGAATGCAACACCCATCGGCCTCAACAGGCAAAATTACTGTCCATGACTGCTGGGAGTCGGAGTAATGCATCTGCCGGGAGACACCCAGGTGGGGAAAGGCTGGAATCTCTTGAACGACTTCAGAGCTCATCGGACCACAAATCCCATCATTCCCAGACGACAGCTAGAGGTGGGAGTCCCATGAACACCTGGAAGAACACAATTTCTCACCTGCTCTTTCATGTTTTTCAGGTCAATCTGTGATTTATATTTTGAGGTGGATGTGTAAAAGTATACAGATCCCTGGCGGGTGAGGAGGACTGAGATGCATGACTGACGCCCACCTCCTGGCAAAGCCAAACGCAAGAACCCCTTTCTTGATGGTGCTCTTCTTATCACCACTGAGTTCTGCAGGCACTCTGTACACACTCAGAAAAAAAATCACCCTGCATCCCTTTTCCCTTCCCTTTGCAAGTCCGAAAAGATGTAATTAAAATCTCCAGATTCAGCCCCCTTTTCCCAAGTAAGCAGAAATGGGTTATTCATTTTTCTTTCATATTTGAGTAATCAACTGTTTTAGCTTTTAGAATGTGTTTTTAACTGTCTAAGCTGCATTGGATCCTTTTTAAAAAGAGGAAAGGCAGGGTAAACATATTTTAAATCCATAAAGTAAGTTGTTTGGCAGGTGCTGTTTGCGCAAGACCAGGACTGAGTGGTTTCGTTGAGTGGTTGGCGGGGGAAAAATCCCGAGGGTTTGTTGTTCGTAAGGAACGCTGCCAGGAAATTGGGATGTGGTCAATGCGCCAGCAAGCTAAATGCCAACATAGGTAGGAAGCAGGCTAGGCTCCTTTCTTCTCCTGGGGTGATCCTGCATTCACTCCCTAAAACTGAAATTAAAATTCAGACCCAATTGGCAGGGAGTCCTTTATTTATGGGTTTGTTTCTAGTCCTCAGTTTTTTTTAAGTCAGCATCCTGGGGAAGAGCCCTGTAGGGCTCTAAGGCTTGCACAGTTTGCAAATTTACAGTGGATCCAGAGCAAGGCCTGGCCTGCTTGCGGATGTTCTCTTGGTCCTTCGCATCCAGTACGGAGGGTCTTCACTTCAGCTTTAAAAATCAGTGCTTTGCTGGATTTAACTCCATCACAAGTTGTGAATATTCACATGGTGTCGAACTACCACAAACGCATTTGGTAACTTGTATCTCCTCTCTTGGGAGCTAAATCCTGCAGGAAAGGCCAGTATAGGGTCTCACTTCCCTATAGATTTGTTTTTTAAAAAACCCTGATCTTCTCTGAAAAGTAAAACCACAGGGAAGCCCTGCGTCATATGTGATTCAAAGTCATTTGACTGAGGCAGTCAGGAGATAAACACACTTGTCAAACAGCGATTAGGGTTTTAGGAGAGACCTGTGAACGCCAAGGAAAGTAGAAGCATTGCCGGGATTTGGAAGTACCCCAAAAGATGCACGTCTGTACGATTTATCTCCCGACAGCTTGTGGCCTTCCTTACAGGGTTGTAACTAGCCTAAATGGGGTGAAGTTCGGAAAAGACGGGAAAGTGGAGAAAAGCAACAAGGAGCAGGAAAAGAGGAAGGCAGACACGAGAGACACACACAGAGAGAGACTCAACGAAGGGAAGCCACTCACTGAGAAGGTCACCCTTAACCCCAAAGGAAGTTTACAGCACACAGAGAACAGCAACCAAATGTCCTGAACTGGTTTCCAAGGCAGGGAAGGAGCCAAGTCGTCCATTGGGAGAGGGTTTAACCAGGGATACAGAAATGGATCCATGGGCTGGACTGTTTCTCCAGCTTCTTAAATATATTTAATTGCCTTCTTTATAGGCCAACTTTTTCCCCATGATAAGGGGATTCAAGGCAACTCAAAGCATTACAAAATAATGGAATTCAAAACACAGTAAATTACCCATATTTTTTCCAGCTATAAGACCCCCCCCCACACTTTTCCAACCAAATATTACAGTTTCATAACTGCGTGGTTCTCTCCTCCTCAGCTTACTTCAGTGTATAAGACAACCCTCAATTTTTAAAAATATAGCCTTATACATGGAAAAATTCTGCATACATTAAAGACAGCCTATAATAGATTAGAGTACATTGAATGATTAGAATGTTTGAAACTTGAAAAGCAAACGTGAATCAAGAAATGGCACTCAGGGACTCAGTTATAAGCAAAAGAAAAGTTACTTTTCAGACTACAGTTCTTATGCTGGCTGAGAATTCTGGTTGTTGTGATCCAATTTGTAATGCCTCCCAGGACCACACAAAGGGCGTTCACAGGGATGCTCAGATCCAGGAAGGAGAGGGTTTCCCCACCATTAAGGGCTGTGTAGTTTTTGAGCCAGGGGCCGAGATGCCCTAAAAAGCACATCCGATCTCACCTGATTTTGGAAGCTAAGCAGGGTTAGCCCTGGTTAGCCCTTGGATGGGAGACCACCAGGGAATCCCAGGTGCTGTAGGGTGCCTGGAGTAGGAACTGGCAAGCCACTCCAGTATTCCTGCCAAGAAAACTCCATGGACATGGGGCCACAAAGAGTCAGTCACGACTGTAACAATACACACACAGTTTTTGAGCCAACCCTTTCTTCAAGGGCTGCCACATGCGACACCAATCTCTGCAAAGCATATCCTTCCCTGTTATCCTTACTGTCCGAGTCAGAATGGCCCCAAATGGCAAAAGGTTGTGGGGGTGGGGCGAGGGTGAAGGCCGCCCCCGTCTTTATGGCATCGTTTTGTTGAACCGGCAAGCTGCCCATCGGTTTCAACAGAAAAGCACCTTGAGAACTGGGCGAGCAGAGCCATTTCACTTGGGTAAATGTTATTTATTGTATCCCTAAGATCTCTCAGCCAGGTCCCATGTTTCTTTCTTGTTCTTCTTGACCCTAAACCTTGTTTTAGAATATCCAATCCTGCCTTGTACAATTATGCCGTTTCTAGTTGAAAATACATTTCAAAAACTGGTGGAGTTTTCCTACAAGGGTGCCTGTTAAAGGGTGATTTCTCCCCTACAACTTTTTAAAAGGGGCCTTGTCTGTAGTCCCTCGGCTCTATCACCGGACCCCCGACATGCACCTTAATGGAAGATTCAGGCTGCGGTACAAGACTTTTATCAATGAGTGGGACTTAAAATGAGCACTCAGCCTGGCAGGATGTCTAGTCATATTTCTCCAAGGGGCAGAAGGTGGTGCACAGAGATTTTCCTCTCACTGTTTTATCTTCACCCAACTCGTGTGAGGCAGGCCAGGAGTTACTCAGACGTTCCAAGGCAACATGCAAGGCTTTAACCACTACCCTACATTGCCTCCCTTATATTTCCTTACCATGGAGCAGATTAGCCGGTTGTGCTCCACACCTTTCCTTGCAATGACTCATAATTTTTAATTACAGTCTGGTTTAGGATTTCATCTCCCACCCTTTGACACACACTCCCAATTTCCGAAGGAAAGGTGGTGTAAACATATTTTTAATTGTTTTCAGAGGCCAGACAAAAGCAGAAGGGGGGGATTATACTGTGTAACTAAATTATATGTGTTCAAAAGGCATCTCCACAAAAGGGGTACCCCCCCCCCCAATAAGACCCAATGCAGGGCCCTTGTGTTGGAACAGCCCAACAGGGGGGTTGTCCTACTAACTAGAACAGCTGGAAGCATTTCGGGTGCCCTTAAATTTAAACCAAAATCCTGTCGCTCTACGGCTGTCATTTATATTAGGAGGCGCTGAAAATCTAAGTAGAGTCTAATTCCAAATGGAACTGGGTCAGACCAAGGCAGCTGATTATCCAGGGTTTCTTTCTAAATAAACCAAACGATGTAAACAGAACAAAACCCAAGCCACCCTGCCCAGTGCTGCTTTTGGGGGTAAGAACACCAGATTTTTTTCCCCGATGTTGCGTTTGCTGGAGCAAGTTGGCACAAGGATGCCTCGGACCGTCTATCGACAACATTTGTAAACATTGTTGTCTTCGCAGCAAACATAAAGCGCCGACTTACGGGCATCATCGTCGCGCTTTTCCTTCCTCCTCGCCGCCGTCTTCTGCTCTGGAAAAGTTCAGTTTCGGAAGGAAAGCTGCGCTCCGGAGAGCCCCCGTCTTTTCCCCTCCAGCGATCAAGGCAACACCGGCCGCTCACCTCGCGCCTGCCTGGCTATAACTCTTGCAGCCGAAAGAGTCCGTGCGGGTTTTGCAAGGGGTGGGTCACGTGAGCCACCCCCGTTGGCCTGGCCTGCTGGGACTTGTAGTTTATGCTTCCTGGATGCCTGGGAGTACGCAAATTGGTCCCCAATTTTTCGGGCTTTTACAGATAATTAAATTAAGCAAAACAAACACCTTTTTAAAATTAAATACATTGCGCGCAGGTTTTTTTTTTTACGCACGTCTGAGCGCTCCTTGGGAGAATGTGGGGGAAGGAAGGAAATAACCTCATTTTAAGAAGACTTTTAGGGCGATCGAAAGCCCGCACAGACTGCGCAGAAGCAGGAGGGTTGGAGCCGCCGCGTGGAGCCGCGCGGCCCGGGTGTTGAAAACTCTTGGGTGCCGATTTAATTGCAAGGGGTTTGCCCTTGGGTTTGCAATTGGGTGGAGCAGAATGTTTGTGTTTGTTTGTGTTTGTGTGTATATTTGTTTTGCAAACAGGGATGGGTGTGTTAGAACTGAGCGCTGCTTCAACTCCCTCTCCCACAATGCTTTGCTTGGCAAGCCCGGATGCCACAGCTGGAACAGCTGGCAGGAAGGCAAAGGGGCGGAGATTTTTGCTATGGGCAAAGTCGGCTGATGTCTCCCCTGGACACCCCACTGGCCTTTCCTTATTGGCTTTGGTGTCCGGGATGGTGCTTTGACCCCCACCTCCAATCCGCCTAGGCAGCGAAAGAAATGTGGAGTGAAAGGGCACTCTAGAGGTCATCCAATCCTGCCCAAATGCCAAGGCAAAAAAGCTTCCACCAAAGAACTCTCCACCCTCCTGTGAGAAACCAAAAAACAAGCAAAATTGCCTCACTAAAGCATCCATTCCCCGCTTGGGGGCTCCAGGTGTTCTCGACCTACAACTCCCATCAGCCTTCTCCACCAGCTGCGCTGGCCAGGATTTCTGGGAGTTGTCATCCAAGAATATTGGGAGACCAGAGTCAGGGAAGCAATGTTGGCAAGATGCCCGCAGGGCTGTTAAAGGCAGGGTGTTTCAGAGGTCACCGGGTCATGTTTTTTTTGAATCTCAGGGAAGAGCAGTCCAGCAGACCTCAGGGGGAGGTGGTGAGAGGGCTCCCACCCTGGAGGCCTTCAAGAGAAATCTGGACCACGATCTGTATTATTCCTGCCTGGAGCCAGGGAGTTGGCCCTGACAGCCTCGTAGGCCCCTTCCAACTTCATGATTCCATGACAGGGTCCCCTGAAACCGGAAGCAACTTGACAGCATACAAGAGTAGAAACAAAAATCCCCTGGAGGAGCATCTGTAATTGCCTTCCCAGCTGGCTGATCTCACAGCTGAATGCTCTCCTCCTTCTCCTAATGTTCAGCCAGGCTGCTCTTGTTTGCAACTTGAATGGGCTGGTTCCTGTCCCACACCCTGGGCAACCAAGTCCAACACTTTGGCTACACTTTTTAGCAGAGATGGCTACCTCATTCTCAAGATGGAGTTACTGGGGAGCTAGAAAGCTCACACAGTGCAATGGGATGGCTGCAGTCGGTCAGTTATGACTTGCCTGAGATTTTTGGTGCGTAATTTAAAAATGTGGTTAGGACAGTTAGGTGCAATTTAAAAAGCCGGGTGCCCAACATGACGGAATATCTGCAGGTCCGGTTTCTTGACACATACCTTAGCCCTTTGGTTCACCTTCCACAAGAAGTAAGGAATTTCTAGCATTCCAGATCTTGTGGACTCTTAAGTCCCATCCTCCTTGGCCAGAATGTCCAAAGGGATCATGGAGTTTGTGCTTCAACACCATCCATAGGGGACACACTTGCATCCTTCTGGAGTACACAAGACAGACTGGCCCTACCCGGATCAATTGCTATAAATAAACACTTGGAGGAAAATGGAAGGCAGTACGGAAATGAGGAAGGCCCAAATATGGGAGAGACGGACTCAGGAAAGGACTCGGGGTGTGTGTGTCTTGTCTTTTCTCCTCCTGAGGTGCCTCGCAACACATGTAATTGAATGTGTTGAACAGCCCCCCAAGTGGAGTGAGGCACCTCTGCACTGGGATCAGGAGAAGGCAGCCCCCCCTGTTGCTTTTGGATTACCACTCCCATCAGCACAGCAGTGGAGGATCATGGGCCACGATGGTGCAAAAAGACCCTGAAGGCCCATCCCTGGAAGGACCTTAAATCCCGACTGAATTGGGGGGGTTACTTGGGCTAGCCACAGAGCTGTTGACTAGCCAACCTGGGACTCAGGCCTAGAGGAAGACCCCCCTCCCCCCCCCACAATCCATGGAAGAGGAGGAAGAGGAGGAGGATAATGGGGGCGATGGCCCCCAAGGAGGAAATTTTCACTTTCCCAAGGAAAAGAAAGGGGAACAGGGCCAGGGCCAGGCGTGGCCCGTTATTTCCCTAATGTCTGTTTATTTACAGCACAGTATTTGGATTTCCAGTTCTCTGTGAATTCCGGCCTCCAGGGGAGGGAATAAGGGGGAAGGGCAGGAGGGCAGGTGGCCCCAGGCTCCTTAACCCACTCGCAGCCCACCCACCCCACCCGTGACTCTATTGCAGGGCTTGGGTGTGGCAGATGGAAGTGGCTTCCCTTGGCCCTCCTGTTTCCGCCCTTGGCCTCTACCCGTGGCCATGAACCACCCTCTCCGCCTTTTGTCTCGGTCCCTTTTTGCCTCCCGCTTTCTGGGGTGGGGGTGCGCTGCCCTCTGGGCAGAAAGGAACGCAGGGCCTTCTCTCCCACCCACCAGCTCTTTCCTGCACCCCTTCATCTCGGCCCATCTTGAACCTCCTCCTCCTCCTGCTGCCGCTGCCGCTTAGATGCCCATGGATTTCTTCTTGGCTGAAAACCAAGCAGGGAAATTTTTTTCGGGGGGGGGCAGAGAGAGAATGACCGGGAAGAGGCCCCAGGCCAGAGGGGGTTAATGCATCTGTTGCCGTTTTCTCCGTCCAAGGAGCCTCTCCTTGGACGCCCCTCAGCCGCCTTCTCTTCCTCCTCCGTGTTTTCCTGCAGGTGTGGGGCTCTGTTCTTTGCCCAGCGGGGTGGGGTGGGGTGCTTAAATGGAGGGTGGGGGTGGGATGGGGGCTTCCTGCCCCGGAGGCCTCCTCGTTCATGGCGGCTCCTGCTGCTGCTGCTGCTCGTCGTCCTTCCCGGCGGCTCCTCCGGTCCAGGCTGGTTCGGCCTCTGGCTCACAGCTTTGAATCTTGCCTCCCAACCAGGACAGCTGCATGCGGGGTGGGGGGGGGGCGTGGGAGGTGGGGGCTTCCTTCGGGACAACGGGGGCGGCGGGGGGGTTGGAATGCCCCCCCCCCCAAGTGAACCAGCCAACCGCCCACGAAAGCACCGAGGCCGGGCGGCAGAAAGGAAGGAGACAGACCGACAGAGCCGCAGGAGGAGCGGGTCCTTTCTTCCTCCAAAGGGGTCACCACTCATCGCCGCCGCCACCCCCCCAAATCGGAGGGGACGCGTCCCTTTCACGGGGGCCCGCGGGGGTGGGGTGGGGGAGTGGCGGCGGGGTGGGGGCGGCGCTCGCCCCTAGATCTCTCCTTTCTCTCTCTCTCTAATCCATCTCCGCCCTGCCTTAGGGTCCCTCTGAGCGCCCCCCCCAACCCCGCCCCCGCCAGCGCTCTCCTCCTGCCTTTCTCCCTCTTGCCCCCCCATCCCTCTCTTCACCCCCCACCCCACGCTGGCCAGTTGCAATGCAGGCAATTCTCCCCCCCTTCTGCTTCTCCCTTCCTCCTCCTCCTCCTCCTCCTCCTCCTCCTGCCGTTCCTTCCATCGCCCCCTCCCTCTATCTCCCCCCCCCCCCAATCTCCTTGGCCTGCAATGCCTCCCTCTCTTCCCTCCCCTCCCCGGGGGGGGGTGCAAGCCAGAGGTGATGGGCAGCCGGTTGCGTGTGTGCGCGCGTGTGTGTGTGCGTGCGGAAGGGCTGGGGTGGGGGGAGTCCAGCGACGGATGCTGAGCAGAAGTCCTCGCCGATTGGCCGGCCGGGGGCGTGACGTCGCCGGCACCACCAGCCTCCCTCTGCATCAGCATCACCGCCCAGCCCCTCCCCCCTGCCCCCTCCCGCCCCCCCCGCACCCAGGCTCCCCCTCCGCAGTCAGCTGAGCAGAAGCGGCAGCAGCAGCAGCAGCAAAGCCCAGGGCGGCTCTTCCAGCGACCGGAGGAGACCCGCCGCTGCCGCCGCCGGAGCAGAAAAGGGGGGCATCCAGGGGACCCCCCTCCCAAGGCACCCACCCACCCACCTCTTCAAAAAAGAAACAGAGAGAGAGAAGGGGGTAAAGGAGCCCGCCGAGCATCATGGCCCCCGCCGGGCTTAAAGCTGTGGTCGGAGAAAGTAAGTCGGACCCCCACCCACCCCCTTCCTTAGGAGCCTCCACCCCACCCCTAAGCGCCTGAGAATTAAAATGGAGGGGGGGGTCTTCCTCCTATCTCCCCCCGGATTTACCTCCCCCCCAGGCCTGGATAGGAAGAATGAATTTTTCTTCCCCCCCCGCCCCCCAATCCTGCTGTCTTGGCTTTCATGGGGAGAGTTGGCTTCCTGTGTCGGTTTGACCCTAAAGGCAAAGGAGGGGGGGAGGGCCCCTGCCTGGTCCCCAGAGCCAGCCTGGTGGGAGGTGGAGGTGGCCAGTGCCCAACCTGGGCTTGGGGTGTTATAGGATGGATCCCACCTCACCTCAACCCAAAGATCCGGCTTCCTGTCTCTTTCCCCTGGCAGCACCCTGGATGGAAAGCAAAGCATCATTTGAGAGAGAGAGAGAAAGAGAACACCATCCTGATTTGCTGCCGCTTTCTCTGCATGTTCCAGGCGTTCAGCCAGTGTTGGTTTCCTATTGTCATCTCTCTCTTTCTCAGGACTCGATGATGGGGTAGAGAACAGGGTGGGAACCAGCAGTAAAGGTCTAGGAAGGGAGAAGGGTCTTTGGTGGGTCAAAAGGGCCCTCTTTTTTTTTAAAAAAAATAGATAGCCAGTGGGTGAAGGGTCGTGTTCCTAACAGTAGGGGTGGATTTTAAAACCTTTTCTTGGCCTGCAGAATAAATGGGGTGGGTGGGTGGGATTAAGAGAGGTCCAGAGGCAGGGTGGAGGGAAAAAGGCTTCCACATCTTCCCCTTGAAGAGAAGAAAAAAAGCAGAAATCATGGACAATCATGGAAGGTGGAGAAGAAGAGGTGAGGGAGTAAACAATCCCTTAGGTTTTGTGGGGTGGAAACGCAAGCAAACCCTTGACATTTTTGGGCAGCAGGGGTGGGTCAGGTAGCTATCCCAGGATTTTCCTGCAAATGGGAGGCAAGGACCAGCCTTGGTTTTCTTGGCTCATCCTTTAATTCCCTTTAATCTCTGCATCTTCCTCTTTGTTTTTATTTTTAATGGTGGGAAGGGGTTTGGGAAGCAACTAGCATTTCTCCTCTTTCCTTTGAATCTGGGTGTCCGAAATGCAACCCTGCTTCTGGGGAGGGGAGTTTAGACTTCCACCATCAGCAGAGATGCAGATTTAAAGCTTTTTTCCCACTCCCTCTCTCCCAGTAATACAAGGTGCATTATGGACCGAGACTATGAATTGTGCATTTGGCACACACAACACACAGAGATGGTGGTGCAGTGACAGCTTGATTTTGGCAGTGGTTGCAAAATTTTACTCCATGCTTCCCTGGCCACTCTGTTGCCCCCCTCGCTCCCTCCACGCACAAGGAAATGCCGATCCTGCAATCTTTGGTGCAAAGCATCCTGATGACTCCCCCCTGCCTTCCAGCTCCCTTGCCAGCCCCTAAACCGATGATGGCCATACAGGCTGGGATGGATTGGGGTGGGGGACAGAATGCCCCTAAAGTCTTCCCTGCAAAATTGTCCTGTCATTCCACTGAAAACAGAGGATGCAACCTTTTAGCAGGGTGGAAAGCCATTATCCCCCTCCCTCTTTCTGTCTCCCCCCCCCCAACTCCAATTCATATGTTTCTTTCTGGAATGGGCATTTGGTTTATTGTGATGCAGTTTTGCTCTGATCTGAAGGAAAGCAGGCAGGCAGGAGATGCGCAGCGTGTGTGTGTGTGTGGGGGGGGAGCAGTTTTGCACACGGGCCGGAAATGCTATTTTTGGGTCTGGCGGCTGGATCGGTGTGTTTTCATGTCCGTCTCGTAAGGAATGGTGCATGGCGTCTGGGAAGGAGGTTGCTTGGTCTTGCAGGGTAGTGAATGCACGCAGACACACACACACACACACACACACACACAAGCAGAATTCAGAACCAAGATCAGGTAAAACCTTGACTGGAGCATGTTTTGAAGCCTGCCAAAGATCTTACCAGCTCAGAGATTTGGCATATAATCCCCTATTTTTATTTTAAGATCCAACCGGCCACTTCACAACCTGAACAGATTCAGGGATGCATCGCAGCCCCCCCCCCCCCCAGCTAAATGGTGGAAGCGGCACAGTAGAAATCAACGGCATAGACGGAGGATGAGGCGAGAGTTACTTTTAACGGAGTCTGGTGGCTGGGGCTTTTTTAAAATCCCCTGGCTGTCTTGACCAATTAGCCCCTGTCCCTAAGCCATTGGGGCCACTGGATCAGGGCTGCAGTGAGATGGGGTTGGGCTGGAGGCAGCCGGGGGTGGCGTGACTTGGAAGGAGGGAGGGGGGAAGAAGGTTGATCCTCTTAAATGCATGGCCTGCTTTATTCCCCACCACCACCTTGTTAATTCTAGAAGGTTGTGTCTCGTTCTGGTTCTGCTAAAGGACAAAAATGGGATCCTTCTCAACCCCCTCCCCTCAAAAACCTCACACTGCAGTCACCTCATCTCACGAAGGCAAAACCTGTGCTTCCTTCTCTTTTCATGCACAATATTTATTGTGGGGACATTGATGGTGGCTTGGGGGCTCTACGTTTTTTGTGTAACTCATTTATGGTTTATTTGTGTTTTGCTTGTGAAGTTCTTATGCAAAATGCACAAAAGCCTGTGTTTGTGCTTGTGTACACGGGGGGGGGGGAGAGACTCTGACAGGGCACCTGAGAAAGTAAACGAGTACAACCGGGAACTGTTTGGTGGTGTCCAAGGTAGTGTATTGTACACCCCCTCCCCGAAGGTAATATTTTAATCCCTTGGCAAAGGCTGGCTGCCGTGGCTGGTAATCAAGGATTGTAGCATTGCAGCTGGTGAAATCTTCTGCTGTTCCCTGAAAGCTCTACAGCCTTCAGGGTGTCCGCAGGTTCTCGGCGTGGTAGTCTTTGCTGTGGTGGCCGGCTAAATGAGAGCAGTCTGCTTGGAAATAATAAAATGAAGTCACGGATTTGATTTCATTGCTTGGTTTCAGGTGATGTTGTCTTAGGGCAAGACAGATAGGCAGAATTCAAAGCCTCTCTCTCTTCTCTCTCTCTTGTCTGAAAGGCTGTGTTTTGAAAGCCACAACTTTCAAAAATAGTCCCCCCCCCAAAAAAAAAAGGCATGCTCAGAGAGAATCTGCCCTGTAGCTATGAATGTGTCATAATAAGGCAAGCCCCCCCTTATGGGAAGATGGTATTGGACCACAATTCCCAGCATTCCATGCGGTGGCTTAAGGCTTCTGGGAGATGTGGCCGGAGATCTCTGGGGGGCGGCCTGTTGCCCACCCCAGCAATATGATAAAAGCCACAGATGGACATTGCGTGGAGGCAACCCCATTCCTGTTAACTGAATATTCCGGCTTGGGCTTTAAGCAAGGAGAAGTGAAATGTGGGGGTGCTCGTAACCCACAGTGGATGTCCTACGTGCTCGCTATTGAAGTTTACAAACCACTCGTTGAGAAATTCAACCCTGCCAGTGGCATCGTGAACTCTGGATATGATGGGTACTAAATCCCTTCCCACCCCCGCCACTAGTTGGCCTGCCTGGGGTTTCTGGGCCACCGCTCTCTCATTGTTTGTAGCCCGTAATTCAAGAGGAGGTCCAAATAGACGTATGGCTGATTAAAAAATAATAATAATCCAGGTTTTAAACTTTGCTTAAGAGGCAGTGCCATCTGGGAGTTAGAGCGATGGAGGGGAGGCGCTGGGCTCCTGTCCCTACAAAACCAACCAAACTGTAACTTTCTAACTATTTTTATAACTTTCATTAAATATAAACACAAATCAAAATGCAGTTTGCTAAATATTTACATTCCTCCCTACAAATATAGAGTGAAATGTAACATTCTGAAGTTTTCTGTTACTTTCCACTTAACTAACACAAGTAAAAAGTTAAATACTGGGCCATTACAAGAACTACCGTTATTATGCTGCCACAGAGGAGGGTGGTAGAATCTCCTTTTTCTTTGAAGGTTTTTAAGCAGAAGCTTGGTGGCCATCTGTCGGAGTCCTGTGATGGGGGTTCCTGCATGGCAAGGGGTTGGACTGGATGGCCCTTGGAGGTCTCTTTTTCCAACTCTATGGATTCTATGATTTATTGCAGTGTTGGTGAACCTATGGCATGGGTCCCAAAAGTGGCACTCGGAGCCCTTTCTGTGGGCACCCAACATTGCCCGCCCCTTCACAGCCACCTATATTCAGGTTAAATTGCTGTATTGGCACTTTGCAAAAAATTAGTGGGTTTTGAATCACAGTTCAAGCACTCGGTCTCTAAAAGGTTTGCCATCACTGTTCCATTGTTTCCATAATATATACTGTAGTTGTCCAGAACAAACTCATCTTTGATTCCAAACTAGGCTGTGATAAATAGGAACTAGTTTGTACAATGCCACTAGAAGAGTAACAGGCTGGTTTGTTAGACCCGGCTCCCTGTCTTTTCCAGCTGACTTGTCCAGTGGTGAAGGGGGTGGGAGTTGTAGTCCATACACACCTCCTTAATGTTTCAGATGTTGTTTTCTGCATTCATTTAAAAAAATTCAGCTACTCTGGGTATGCCGGTCTTTTGCCACTATCATTGCCTGAATATCTGCCATGTTTTGGAGAGAAGATGGCTCCTACCTCCATTAGGACGAGTAGCTTATTTCTGAACCAAACGACCAATTCTGGACTGTCCCTCAGACATTGCAATAAGTTCCTCTTATTCTTATACCAGCTTTACACAACTGGTGGGCAGAGTAAAATAGAACAGGTTCCCTGCCCTAAGACGGTTCCAGTGCAAAAAATAAAAACAGTTTATACCTTAGTTTACGCCTATCATCCGTTCCAGAAACATGCTTGTAAAAGCAAAGGACTTGTATATAAAAGCAAATTTCCCCATAAGAAATAATGGAAACTCAGATGATTTATTTTGGGGCTACATAGACCACATATCTCACACACAAAATGCCAAAACTCACAAAAGAAGTTGGCTAGAAGTCTATGTCCACACGATGGTTTAGGAACCTGGCTGCGGAATCAGTTTTGTTTGGGACTAACAACTGGATTTTACTCTGTGTTTTCAATGTGACAATAATAAAGTGCAATTTGTAGCCACATACACACTTGACAAGCTGCCCCATAACTAGAAATGGTTTGAAAAATAAAAAAGGATGTTGAAAACAAATTAAAAATATATAAATATAAAGAAAAATAAAACCCTTCCTGCACTCCCCTTTGAAAATATTCCCGGTTGGTACAAGGGAGACCTCTATTCCTCCCTCCTCCCTCTGCCTGAGATGGAACATTCCAGACTATCACCCACAATACAGAAGAAGGAGGGAGGGAGAAAGACCCACCATTGGCTTGCTTGTGATCATGTGACCTGCTTCAATGCTTGTACTGCAAGACATTGCTTGTTGATCAAGGCAAAAATTACAAGAAATGTTTGCTTATCTTGCAAAATGCTCTTAAACCAAGGTACTCTTAAACCAAGTTATTACTGTACAGGGGAAGAAAAGAGACAGGAAAAGAGAACTAAATGAGTGAAGGGTCACACAGTTTGTTCCCTGCTTAAGGTAAATTGCTGTAAGGCACAGGGGAAGAACATCCCTTTAAAGGGGGGAATGGAGGCATTTATGAAAACATCATCATGGTGGATGAAGGGAAGGCAGAAGGGGACCAGATTCAGTCTTGGCGACTAGGTGAGGTTGGTTGCAGTTGTTACTTCCCCCTGATCACATGTAGGAGCACCATGTTCCACCAGCTGGGGACTCACCTCTTCTTGTTTCAGCGGCTCTGCTAGGGCTTGGAAGGGAGGCCGTTGGGGTGTCCAGATTGGGCCAGGATGGGTTTCTGATTAGAACCTGGAGAGCCAGGGCCACCAGCCGGAGCCGGGCAGACGGGGCTTGGACAGGCCAGGGTCTCTGACTCCAGAGAAGGTCGCTTCCTCTGTTTTCTTCTCTCGAAGGGGGTGTCTTCTTGGATCAAGCTCTCTGGTTAGTTGTCAAGGTAAGCCAGCCGTGCGGTGTCACTTCCAAAAAGGCCAGTGTTATTCTGGGTTGCATTAACAGAGGAATCGTTGACAGGTCTTGGGAGACACGAGGCCCCACTCAGTTGGGCACTACTCAGGCCTCATCTTGAAGGATGCCAAC
Source organism: Phrynocephalus versicolor (assembly GCA_023846285.1). Taxonomy (NCBI): domain Eukaryota; kingdom Metazoa; phylum Chordata; class Lepidosauria; order Squamata; family Agamidae; genus Phrynocephalus; species Phrynocephalus versicolor. Next base: position 6,214,838 of record JAHTLZ010000089.1, on the reverse strand, counting down.
AAACTGGATCAAGTTCAGAGGAAGGCAGTGGAGACGATCCAGGGAGTGGACACCAAGCCCTAGAACAGGGATGGCGAACCTTTTAGAGACCGAGTGCCCAAACTGCAATTCAAAATCCAGCAATTTTTTTGCAAAGTGCCAATACAGTGATTTAACCTGTATTTAGGTAGCTATGAAGGGGCGGTGTCGGGTGCCCACAGAAAGGGCTCCGAGTGCCACCTTTGGCACCTGTGCCATAGGTTTGCCATCACTGCCCTAGAAGGACAGACAGAGGGAAGGACCTGGGCAGGTTTAGCCTGGAGCAAAGGAGACGGGGGGGGGGTGATAGGAGAGCGTGGTTTGAATATTTGAAAGACAGGCACACAGAGGAGGGGAGGCAATCTGTTCTCAGTCATTCCAGAATGCAGGACACATAATCATCATGGGCTCAAGTTAAGGGGACCCAGATTTAGGCTGAAAGAAGGAATTTCTTAACTGTTAGAGCAGTTCAGCAGTGGAACCAATGACCTCAAGAAGTGATGGGTATTCCAGCACTGGAAGAAGTCATTCAAGAGAAATGTGAACAACCCCCTGGCAGGTGCCCTTCGATTTGGATCCCTGCACAGAGCAGAGCAGGAGGTCTGACTCTGTGGCCTTAGAGGAGGAAACTTCCAGCTCTATGGCTCTATGATGAGCCTGCAGTTCTAATTTGAAGGGGATTTTAGAGGCATTCCTTAGGGTAGCATTGCCAGGGACACTTGCAGTTTTTGTGAAGAGTTAGAGAAGGACCAGTTCAAGAAGTCGCACTCTATGCTTGGAGATCAAAGGCTGCCCACAGGAGGAGGAGGAGGCCCACCTTGGAGATTTTGCGGGAGCAGAAGTCTAGAAGTCCAAAGGCCACTCGTCATGGGGCTGCCGTGGAAGTTAACATGGAGGGTCCAGCGGGTGCAGAATACTCCGGCCAGACTAGTATCGGGTACTAAAAGATTCCATCATATTATTACCCTGACTCTGGCCGCACTGCACTGGCTGCTGGTCCGTTACTGCATTGACTTCAAGGTCTTAATGTTGACATATAAAGCCCTAAAACGGTTTGGGACCTTCCAGTCTCTTAGAGCGGCTCCTACCCCAGAGTTCTGCCCTTGTCACTTGTTTGTCACAGGCAGGTCATCTGAGGGTGCCGACACTGAGGGAGGCCCGCAAGTCAACAACAAGGAACCGGGCCTTCTTGGTGGCGGCTCCCTCCTAGGCTCCAACTCCAACTCCCCTCGGAGATCCGCCAGGTCCCCTCGTTGTTGGTCTTCAAGGAAAGGTTGAAGATTTGGTTATTTCAGTCTGCTTTTCCTGGTTATCAACTGCTACATGGCCTATTGATCTAGTGATCTGCTTGTCCGCCATTAGCTTGTCTTAATTTAACTTTGATTTTTATGAATGTTGTTGTTTTAGTTATGTTCTCATTTGTAATGTTTTTATTTTTATTATCTGTATTTCGTAACAGTTTATGTTATAAACTGCCCAGAGTTGGTTTCCGCCAGATGGGCGATATATTAATCAAATTATAATAATAATAATAATAATAATAATAATAATAATAATAATAATAATAATAATAATAATAATAATAATAATAATAATAAAGCTTGCAAAGGGAGGCTTCACAGGACAGTTGGTTTCAAGGAAATAAAGCACCCGATGGTTTCCCAAGTTTGAGCCCGATACCGTCTTGCAGCTACCAGCATGCTTCCTGTTGCAACATCCATGACATGATCAACATCCCTGCAGCTTCTTCGTGTGGGTGGTGGAACAAGGAAGGCCCAGAATCCCCCCCCCCCCAAAACCCGGTGTTTCTCTTGGAGGCTTTGACTTTGCCATCCTTGCTGGATCCGTTGGCTTCTCTTGGCCCGCTCCCTGCCATTCCTGCCTCCCAAACACTTTTGTGACGGATGCTACTTTACGGAGATGTTTTGTGCCCGCTTCCCGTCCCTGCCACGTGATGTGTTTGGCTGCGTTGGTTGTTGGTGATTGCAGAAGAGGCGGTATCACCAAATAAATTCAATGTGCATCTTCATTGTGCAATTGTACCAAACTGATACTGCCTGAACTGCTATAGCACTATCCTGGGATACCCTAGGATGGATGAATTGAGGGCTGAACGGTTCTGCTTGACTGCGTGAGGGCAGTGGTTCTCAACCTGTGGGTCCCCAGGTGTTCTTGTACTGCAACTCCCAGAAGCCCTCACCACTGGCTCTGCTGTTTAGGATGCCTGGGAGTTGTAGTCCAAGAACATCTGGGGGAGCCCAGGTTAGGGACCCCTGCTCTAGGGGAGTAACGGAGAATCATTTAGAGACCGAGGGCCCAAATGGCAATTCAGAACCCACTAATTTTTTTGCAAAGTGCCAGTGCAACTATTTATCCTGAATACCTTCTTTCTGGGCCTGTTGGGTGGGGGGGGGGGGCCCAAGGGGAAGACAGTCCAGGCAGAGGGAGGAAGCCAAAGGCTCTCCTCCTTCCCTTTAACTTGCAAGCAGTGGTCCGAGGTGGGCTGAACACCTGCAGTCTAAGAGGTGCTTTAAAGTCTGGAGGAAAAGAACTGGGAGAGAGTGAACGGGGGAGTTTGCCCATGTGTGCGGCACCGTCTCTCTCTCTCTCTCTCCCTCTCTCTGTGGCAGCCGTGGTGGGGGTGGGGGAGGTTCCACTCTTTCGAGGGTCTTCTGTGTGAAAGAGCTCCCTGGCAAGGTTCAGCCCCCCCCCCCCCCCCGGGTCCAGTGCTTCTGCTTTGAGGCGGAAAGGGCAGTGTGAGGCCTCTTGACCTCCTCAGGGACGCAGGTGGACTTCCTGGCTGGGGAAGTGGAGACTCCCACATCGGAATCCCACGGCCGGATCCTGTAGCTCGGACTTGGTCCCGCCTTATTATGGGCTGCCCTGTGGGTATTCCTGGTGGTGGTGGTGGTGGCCCTCCAAGGGTTTTTGAGGAATGGCACACGAGGCAGCTGTGGATGGGTGGCGGGCGGGGGGGGGAGAGGACGCCACATCCCTCACTCTGCCCACAGGACACCAGGCGGTTGCTTGCCACCTGTCAGATTTTGCTGCCTGAAGCATAGCTTCCTGCCATGTTTGGCCTTGTGGATGCCGTACAGGGGCTGCCCTTCCAGGTTTCCCCGTCCTCTCTTTCCCAAGGACTGGCTCTTCCTCCTTGGATCCTTCCAGGACAAAGTCACATTTTCCTGCCACTTATTTTATTTTATTTTATTTTGGTCGGGAGGGAAGGGGAATACAGGAAGGCAGAGGTGGCCTTTTGTGGGGTGGGGTGGGGGGGCCTTCTAGTCTTCCTGGCCATCCCAAAACCTGATGAAGGCCAAGGCAGAGCTGGTTTCATCTTGGCAGGGGCATCTTTGTGTGTGTCTGGAGACCCAAGACCTACCCCGCTGAGCCGAGTGCGAAAGACATGCCGTTGGTACAAAAGAATTCTGCATGATGGGGGCCCAAGGCGATCGTTTATCTGCACAGAAATCCTGGATGTGCCTCCCCCTCGCTCGCCTTCCTTCATTTCACTCGTGCTGTTTATTGCTGTGGTTTTTTTCTCTCCTCCTCCTCCTCCGATCCCTCAGCACAAGACGCCCACCTCAACCTGTTGAAAGGCATCCCCAAACCGGTGGGTTCGGTGCAGCTCGGCTGGTAGCGAGGGGTGGGGGTGGGGGTCCTTGGAGGCCCTGGTGCTTCCAACCAACGCACAACCAACCCACCCTCTTCCCTGGAAATGCCTGGCTCTCTACATCACCACCACCACCACCCCCGCTAGCGACCCTGCCCGCCTTGTGGCAAGGCAGTCCTCCGCTGAAGGCAGGCGAAGGCAGGGCGACACGGAATGCTGCAGTGCAGTCGTGAAGAAGAGTCAACAACGCTGCCGGCGCCGCTGCTGCCGCTGCTGCAAGGGAGACGCTGGCCGGGCCAGAAGGTGTTTGCGGCAGAGCAGCCCTGCTTTTGCTGCGTCCCGGCTCTTCCTCCCTCTCCCTCCCCCAACCCCCCCCAACCGCCTCCACCACCGGTGATTTATTTACTGCAGCCCCTTTGATCCTTTGCCGGGTTTTAAAAGGGGAAGAAACAAACGGTGCTTGGAAAAGTGGCAGGACCACCGTCACGTCCTAAAAGCATACCTTTGGAGGGGGTTGGGCTCAGTGCTGGGTGAAGAAATTCAAAATCCTAAGATGTGTGGAAGGGTCCCAGAAGGCCGGGTTTCCTGTGCAGGATTTTCCTTCTAGGCTGTTTGTGTTTAAAGCAGCGTTTCCCCCAGTTTGGGTCCCCCGATGTTCTTGGACTGCAACTCCCAGAAATGGCGGCCACCACAACTAGTGGTGAAGGATTCTGGGAGATGTAGTCCAAGAACATATGGGGAACCCAGGTTGGGAACAACTGCTTGAGGGTACGGCTGTTGACTTTTGCAGCCAGATCAAACCACTAGGCTTTGCTGACTCGGGATGTTGGGTCCCCTTCCAGGACAAGGAGTCTTACTAGGAGGAAACAGGAGAGTCTGTGAGAGGGGATCGAGGGTTGCCGGTGGAACTTGAGCGCTCGGGGAACTGCTGGATCGCGCAGGGGCCGAGGTGGTCTCTGGCTTTTGAGCCAGAGAGGTTGGGAGTTCAATTCCCCCTTGGGGCCTCCTTGGCAGGGGCCGGACTGGATGATCTCCAGGGTCCCTCCCAGCCCTGCAGTTCCAAGGGGTGGTGGTGGTTGACTGTCCCCACATTCACAAATAAGAGGACCTCTTGCCTTGAAGCCACTTGCAGGGAGAGAGAGAGAGGCCGGGCCACTTCCAGCTTCAGAGAATGCTGCCTCAGTCCTTCGAAGGGGCCCTTCTGGAGGAGGAGGGTTCCTCGCGAGTAAGACCGGCCTCTGAGATTCAGGCCAAGACCCGGGGGCTCAGCTCTAGAAGCCTCCCTCTGTGGTGGAGTCACGCCACGGCACCTGCTCTGTCTGTGGCCACCGTGGCCCTCTTGGGCTGCCGGGGGCTAGGCTGCCTCTCCCCTCTACTTCTGGACCTGCCCTTGCCACGAGGTGCTCTGTTTTCCTAAGCCAAGGATCTGTTGGACTTGGTTGGTCCTTGGGTGGGCGAAGAGAGGGAGCGCAGTGGCCGGGGGGGGGGGTGGCCAACCGAGCCGGAGGCTGCCGGTGTGACTCCCGGGGTCTCCAGGCAGGACCAAGGAAGCCACCCTGGTGGAAACAGCACAGACCAATGGGTTTGGTCCAGGTTGAGCATCCTGGGGTGGCAGGTCTAAGGGGACACACGTAATCCTCAAGGCAGGATCTTCTGTCCTTCTTCCTTGTACTCGGTAGCTTGGTGACTTCTGATGCTTCTGTTGGCTTCCTCTCCTCATCTGTCTTTTAAATATTTGGGTAGCATTTAAAATAATAGTTTTGGCACACAAGACATCTTAATATACATTCCATAATGCTGGAATCCATCAGTGGAAAAGCATAATGTAAATTCCTGCCCCCTCCGACATTTGGTCAGTTTTCATGGCCCTGGAAATCGCTTTTCTTGGGGTAGGGCAGCGCTGGCCAACAGTCAAAGCCAACCTTTCTCTCCGGCGGGCACCCTCCCATCCTCCACGACCAGCAGGGCCAAACATCTCGAGGGGCCCCAGCTGGGCCCCAGCTGCTGTGCCGCCCGGTCGTGGGTGGGCGTCCTTTGGGGTTCAAGAGATTTGGCTGAGCATTGGAGGGGGGGGGCTCACTTTATGGAAGTAACTTATGCCGTGCATTACAAGACTGCCGTGTGAAAAAAGGCACACCCACCCAGAAAAGTTACTTATCCTTGGCCTAGAGGGTCCCTCCTGTGGCAAGGCAGCCTCTTTCTCTTTCCTCCCCTCTCAAACCTGGTGCCTTCTGCGTGGGTGGGCCATGCTGGCTAAAGGATCATGGGTGTTGTGGTCCAGCTCAGTGGGGAGTGCACCGGGTTGAGGAAGGCTGGGCTGGCCCCTTGAACAGAGTCGGGGAAGGGCAAGTTCGGGTCCACACTGAAGGCACAAAAGGCTCCCGGCATGATTTTGGGGTCCGCCCCGACCAGTTGGCCTGCCCTACCTCGTCAGGCTGTGGGGAAGATCGGGCAGGGAGAAAATAACTGGAATTGGCAGGGGGAGCTGGGAGGTAAAATGACAGGTGCCCTGCTGCTCTTCTCCCCGAAATAAAGCAGAGGGTTTGTGTGTGTGTGTGTGTGTGTGTGTGTGTGCAGGAAGCTTTTTCTTCTCATGAAACAGAAGTTGAGGTTTCTAAAACATTAATTTTGAAAGGGCAGGATGAGGGAAACAGCATGGAATCCTCCAGCTGGAAGTGGCTGGGCTCAGTTTTGGGGTCCGATCCTGCCGTGGGGCTGCGTGCACTCCCCCTTCTGCTTTTCCCTTCAGGAACAGGGACGGCAGGACGAATCTAAGATGGGGCCCTTGCACCCCCTTTTGACCAGTGCCCCAAACTAAAACACACACCCCCTCCACACACACACACACACACACACACACACACACACACCCCACCTGCGTGGAAGGCAGGGGAAAGTGAAGACCGCACCGGCTACGCCACTGAGGGCCAGCTGAGCCTCGGTGCTTTCACCTCTGCTTACGTAAGCTGCCCATAAGCGGGAGGGGAAAAAGGGATTTGTTTAGGATTACAGGGCATCACCTGGAGATACTCTGCCCTTGTTTCTAAATGGAGCCACTCCAGGGCTGCCTTTTGCATCCGATTAGAGCCTCGGGCGGAGAAGGGGCATGGGTGGGCCAACGGGCACCTGGCCTTTTGGGCGGCGGCGGCGGGGGGGGGGCAGGGAGTAGGGACAACACACACACAAACAGTGCTGATGCTGAGTGTGTTGTCACACTACCCGTTCCTTATCTCCGGCATCATCTTCCTTTCGCTTTTGCTTTTTAAAGTCATTCATCCTGCCTCTCTTAGGCTGATAAGCAGTGCCTGGTCTCAAGAGTGCAGGAGGTCTTTAATTTGCAGATTTCTAAATGGTTTGAAATTGTTGTTGGTTTTAAATTGAAATACAGCTTGTTTTTTTTAAAATAGAAAAACGGAGTAGAAATAATATAAATGAATAAATCTCTTTTCCTCATTTGGGTGTGTGTTAGTTTTTAGCCCTACAGGTGAGGCTTTGGCCCACCTCGTTTGTTGTGTCCTTTATGGAGCGATTATCCTCAAAACCTTCATGATTGTAGAATTCCTGCACCCTTGCGTTGCTGCCAGACTCTGGTTCCCATCGCCCTCAGCCTGCAGGGAGGATGATGGGTTTAACACTTTGCCCAATAACAGCAGATACCCATGTTTAGAAAAGGAGCATGTGTCTTCTCTCCTTGCAGGCACTTTTGACTGTCCTTTGAAGGAGCCTTAGGTGATTGGGGGGGGGGGGGGCTTCTGTAGATGGCTAGGGCCTACTGTGCTGGCAGATGTTCTTTTTGGAGTACAGGTCCCATGAACCATAGCCAGTGGTGGCAGGGCTTGGGATCTGCAATCGAGGAAGCCACAATGTTCAGAGATTGACTCACTCCCCAATTTGGGGAGTAGGTTGCCTTCATGAGAACTAGCCCCTTGAGTGAGATGACGGAATGGAAGAGGGAAGGAGAGGGGTGATCTCATTCAGGGGGGGCTTGGAAAAGGTACGGAATTAAGAATTTTTTCCTCTTAATCTTTTTATTAATAGAAATTATGGCCGATGTGATCAAGAAGGTGAAGAAGAAGGGGGAATGGAAGGTAAGAAGTTATTTTTTAAAAGACACCTGTTGTTGGGAATGAGTTGGTCTTTTCGGATCAGCCCTCAGCCAACGTGAGCAGAGGAAGATTAGTTCAACAGCGATGTTTTGGCATTTCTAAGATGGCCACATTCTGCTACAGCGCTTCATGTGGACTGAAGTGGCCATGGCAAGACATGACTTTGGCTCAAAATAAAAATAAAAATAAAAATAATAAAGCTGTAGTCCCAAGGCTGTAGTCCTCAGGGTGTCATAAAAATGCTTTGAAAATCCACAGCGGGGTGTATGGAATTTGGAGGCAGCTTTAATAGAAACAAAACAACAATACCCAAGTTTCTAGTCCTTAAGGAGTTGGGAAGAAGGGTTCAAGACATGGCTGGTGCCAAACTTCCATGCCTTCTCGGAAAGCTCTGGAATCTGCAGAGAGACTCCCAGAGGGAAGGACCTGCCATTCTCTTCCAGTGGTTCAAAGCCTTGGGTCCTCAGATGTTCTCTGTTAGCAAAGGCTTCTGGGAGTTGTAGTCCAAGAACATCTGGGGACACGAAGCTGGGAACTGGCAGCCTCTGGATCCATCTACTTCAGAGAATCCTTCAGGATGGTTCAGGGCTATGTGTATGTGCGTGTGTGTGTGGGGGGGAAGGTTGCTAAAAATGTTCCCTTTGGCATTGGAGTGCCGTCCTGAGCATCTCTGAGCCGCTCGGGTGGCAAGGGGGGAGGGTCTTTGCAGAGTCCTGCATGGAGTGACCCTCCTCCTCCTGGTTTCTCCCCTCCTCCCAGGTCTTGGTGGTGGACCAGCTGAGCATGCGCATGCTGTCTTCCTGCTGCAAGATGACGGACATCATGACGGAAGGCATCACGAGTGGGTACCTTTCCCCCCTCCAGGGATGCTCCGGCCACCCTCCTCCTGAGCTGAGGCCAGCAGGACCGGTGGCCAGAGCTTGGGGAGGCCACGCTGAGGGGGATTGCAACTCCCACCTGCCCCAGGCTGCTAGCTGGGGATGATGGGCATCGTAGTCCATCCAAGTCACCTCCCAGATGGCTGCCTCCTGCGTCATTTGGCCCTGTGTTGCTTCCCCCCCTCCACCCAGCAACCCATAAATAACCCACAAGGACTTGGTGGTGATGGTGGGGAGGGACAATAATGAGGAACTTGCTTCTAGCCACCACTTGGGTCCTTTTTAGCGGACAGGTGGGGTTAAAATATTTTAAAATAAATGCAGGGGTAAAGAGAGTGGTGGGAGGGTAGACTGTTGATGGAGGAGGAAGCGCGGGAGGGAGGTGGCGTTGTGTTCGGAGCTGACTGTTGTTGGCGTGTCTCTCTCTCTCCCTGCCGTGTGTGTCTGTGTGTCTGCTGGCTTTCCCAGTTGTGGAGGACATTAACAAGCGCCGTGAGCCGTTGCCCAGCCTGGAAGCCGTGTACCTCATCACCCCCTCAGAGAAGGTAGGAAGGCACGGAGGGTTGACGCCGCCTGCGGGTGTGAGACAAGAGGAGCGTGGCTCCCGCCTTGACGAGGAGCCAGGTGGGCTGCCCGCCCGGCAGGGGAGAGTGGAAAGCAGAGGGCTCCTATGGACGGAGGACCCCCCCCCGGGTCGCAAACAGTAACAGCTTGCTTCTTTGGTTCTCTTCCCACCTGAGGCCATGGGGTGGGGGTGGGGTGGGGGTCCTTCCCAGTCAGTGGTGCCCAGCCTTGGGTCCCCAGATGTTCTTGGACTGCAACTCCCAGGAATCCGGTCCAGCACAGTACAAGGGGTGAAGGCTTCTGGGAGTTGTAGTCCAAGAGCATCTGGGGACTAGATCTTCAGGACCGCAGTGCCCATGCATTCATGTGCCCCCCCCTTCGACCAGAGATCATGGGTTGGTGTATCCAAATCCAAAAAGGGTGCAGGTTTCTGAGTTGTTTACGTGTGGTTTGCTCTGAGTTCTCTCCTCAGTGTCTCCCACGATTTGCACAATGCTTACTACACTTTGACATCCACCAGACATGGGAATTGGGGGGGTGGGGACCCCAGGGGTGGGGGTGGATTTATCTCTCCCCTCAGATGCATTTTTCGTCCGACCATTCGGATGTCCAAAGAGAATCCTTCAAGACAGACCGCGAGATCATGTGGGAGGCTCTGTGGATTGGGTGCATAGCAAGCAAGCAAATGCTGAAACAAGACCTCTTTAATCTCCACAGTCTGTCGAGGCTCTCATCAATGACTTCAAGGAACCACCAAACGCCAAGTACCGTGCGGCCCACGTCTTTTTCACGGACTGTAAGCACACCAGAGGCGGGGCCGTGCTCTCTCAGCCATGTAGTCCTTATTTCAGGCCCATAGGTTGGAGCTACAAGCAGTGGCAGGAAGGGTGGGAAGCTATGTTCCTCAGATAATATTGTACTCAAACTCCCATCAGCCCCAGGCAGGGGTGCAGTGGGAACTTTGGAAATTCCAGATGCTTACTGGGACACTTGACTTGGCTAACTCCTCCTCCATAGGGATTGTCCAAAATACTGGGTGGGTTTGTACCAACAAAAAGAAAAGCAGCTCTTTTGTATGGTTAATAGCTCTGTATATACTCGAGTATAAGCCTAGTTTTTCAGCCCTAATTTTGGGCTGAAAAGGGGGGTCCTCGGCTTATATGCGGGTCAATACTTTTAACCTCTGAGGCAAGTTTGGGTCAGTGGCTAAAAGTCATTTTAAACATTGTGCGCTACTTCTCCTGAGGGGCCCCCCCCCATGTTTAAAATGACTTTTTAAAAGGTCATTTTAAAACAATGTTCAAAATGATTTTTAGCCACCAACTCAAGCACTTGCCTCAGTGGCTAAAAGTCATTTTAAACATCACACACACACCCAGCTCACAAAGGAGGAGTTGCCAGGCCCTGCTGCATTTCCCACCCTAGGCTTATACTTGAGTCAATAAATTTTCCCAGTTTTGGGGGTTTAAATTGGCCCCCCCGGCTTATACTTGGGTCGACTTATACTCGAGTATATACGGTAATTGCCCTCTCAAGACCAAATTGCCCTGAAAGATACTTTTCATTCCAAAAGAGGCCATTTGCAATAGTAAACTGTCACTGGGGTTAAAAATGAATCCCACCAGCTCCCCAGTGAAGGTGACCTGCAGAAACGGGAGGTGATGCCCGGCAGCCCCGTATGTCTTCCTGTTGGGGGCTCCTGTCAGGTCTTGGACTCCACTGCTTTTCTCTCTTCCTAGCTTGCCCTGATTCCTTGTTCAATGAGCTGGTCAAATCCCGTGCGGCAAAAGTCATCAAGACCCTGACGGAAATCAACATTGCGTTCCTGCCACATGAGTCCCAGGTGAGTCCAGGGGAAGAGGTTTGGTTTGGGGGGGGGAGGTATCTCCTCAGCTCAAGGAGAGGACGATGGCTCTAGCAGGTTTTGTTTCCTCCTGGCGTAAGTCTTTTGCAATGTTAACGGCTCTTAATTGCCCCCTCAAAGCCAGGCTGATCCCCCAATGACCCAAAAGCAGGATGGGGAGGGGGAATTATCATTGATCAAGGGAATATAGAACCTATCTGTTCAATATTTGTCTCTGTATTCAGTCTCTCTGTCAAAAAGATCACAGTGGCATTGCCTATTGATGTCTTCAACAACAGTCCTGCAAGGTAGACCAACCCAACAGAGGGGCACACAGTCTCCTGCGGTGGAAGGATGGGTTGCCAGCTGAGCCTTCCTTCCCCAGCTGCAGTCTGTCACACTGTTTTGTATTTCTGGTGCTGAAAAAAGCAGATTGTTGCCTGATGTGGCTCTCCCCTCCCCCCCAAAAAGGCCAAGAGGGTGCAAGAAAATTAACAAGTTTTTTGGGGGTGGGGGGTGGGGGGAGAGAATGGCTGGCTGGGCGGCTGCCCTTCCGGTTGGTTGCTTGAAGTCGCCCGCAGAGAAGAGGATGGAATTATGCCATTACCTAAGGGTCTGGAGCCAAGAGAGAAGATTAGTGGCCATCTCTTGCCGCTGCTGCTGCTGCTGCTGGTGGGGGGGTTGAGTTGTTGGGGGGGGAGTTCCTTTTCCCTTTCTCCCTCTGTGCTTGATTGATGGCTTTCTGGTTGCCGACCTTTGTGGGTTTAACACTCCTGTCTGTACACATGTGCCCATGCTGACTGGCGTGAATGCAGAGAAGCAACCCCCCATCTCTCACGCCAACCCCTCCCTTGGCCCTCCTTGGATTGGGACCAGGGGAGGAGGGCGGGTGGGGTGGGGTGGGGTGGGGCTCTTCCAGGGCCATCTGGTGCCCCACAGCAGGCCCTTCCTGTGCCAGGGGAACAGATGGCAGGTGGGCGGGTGGCGTGGGACATTGCAAACACACCACGGGTCCCTTGCCCGGGGACACCAAAGTGCCCTTGGAGGAGAAGGGGTTAATCCCCCTTTTGAGGGGTTTGTGCCTCCTCCCCCCCTCCTCCTCCTGGTGTGGCTACTGGGAGACTGGCGGGGGGGGGGCAGTAAGGTTATAAAGCATCTTTTTTTTTTTGGCCCACGTGATGAAGCCTTTGCTAGATTTCCTTTCCAACTTGGAAAGGGAAAGCAGAGTAGGTTGTTGCATGCACCTTTACAGTACTTTTCCATGCATACAACTACATTTTTTTCTTTAAAAAGGCTTGTCTTATACATGGAAATAAGCGGAGGAGAGACCTGTGTGGTTGTGAAACTGTAATTCTGGGTTGGAAAAGCGGGGGTCGTCTTATACATGGGGGACATCTTGTACAAGGGAAAATATGATATATACTTTTTTATTATATGTGTGTGTGTTGTGTCGTTACGGTTGTGACTGACTCTTCATGACCCCATGACCATGGTGTTTTCTTGGCAGGAGTACTGGAGTGGCTTGCCAGTTCCTACTCCAGGCGCCTACAGCACCTGGTATTCCCTGGTGGTCGCCCATCCATGTACTAACCAGGGCCAAACCTGCTTAGCTTCCGAAATCAGGCGAGATTGGATGTGCTTAGGGTATCTAGGCAGCTTTTTTATTATATACTTATATTATATTACTGTATACTTATTTTTAGTAGTGGCTTATAAAGGTATTGCCTGTAGCCTGTTTTTGTATTTATGGTATATACTGTTTGCTACCCAGCACCTTCAGGGTGCTGTCATGGTGTAAGAAGATGTAAACCAATAGAGGACAGAAAGTCCCAGTGAGAGGAGGCTTAATATTAAATCCGTGTTGTCTGATGTTAGGGCTGACTTTGCCAGCCTATTCCATGGCTCTACTCTGGTTGGGTCTAAACATGGAATTTAACCCAAGATTATTGCAGATGGTTCTCCCAGCGTCTTTTAGAATCAGACAAAGGTTTTTCTGTTGCCCCCCTTTCCCTCCTCGGTTGCTTTCAGATATTCCTCCACTTGCTTCTATCTTGTTCCTTTTTTGTTGTGGTCTTTTTAAATTGTCTTGTCTTGTTGATTGGGAGAGGTGGATTGTGGGAATGAAATAGAAACAGATCAGCGAAGATAATTATTCCAAAGAATCCCAAGATTTCTCTCTAGCGTAGATTCTGATTCCCACTGGCCGGCGTGCCTCGTCACATGGGGCCCCAGCACAGGCCAGGGAGAGGGTTCTTCCCGTCCTACCTCACAGGGCTGCTGTGCCGATAAAGTAGGGAAGCAGAAGAAGATTTTGGTGTTCCTCTGGCACCCATTGCTTGGAAGGCGGGGTGTCCAGGCCACCCGCTGGCCCTTTTCTGATTGGAACGACCTAAGCTTCAGAATCTTGGTTCGTTGGTCACCCCCAACCCCCGTTTAACAAAAATAAATAAATAAAATAAAAATAAAAAAACCCAAAAAAACCCGCCCCTTCCCTTTTAGGTTTATTCCCTCGACTCGGCCGAGTCTTTCCAAAGCTTCTACAGCCCCCACAAGGCTCAGATGAAGAACCCCATCCTGGAGCGCCTGGCGGAGCAGATCGGCACCCTCTGTGCCACCCTGAAGGAGTACCCGGCCGTCCGGTATAGAGGGTGAGTGGGCTTTGGGAGCCTTCCTCCCCTTAGGAGGGTGGGGGTCGGCTGGGCTGGACCTTAGTCTCTTGGATGTGGACTAAACAGATGCAGATGGACGGGTCTCCCTGGAAGCTGTGTAACTCTCCTGCACGGTTGCATGGGCCCCCCAGATGGCTGTTCCAGAAGGTCCTCCAGAGTGTATTAGACCCTTGCCCCTTGGGTGTGTGTGTGTGTGTGTGTGGCTGCCCTGGACTGTGTGCCAGTTGGAGACCCCAGGCGAAGGGTGGCTGGGGCTCCCTCCCAAGGGCGGGCATTCGTTGGTCAGAGCCAGCGAACCCGTGGCTGTGGCTCCAGCCCGGGTCCCTTGGGGGGGGCGTTGGGGTGCCCGAGGGGGCCGAGGCCAACTTGCAGAGTGGAGCCCCCCCCGGAGCCCCTCCGAAGGCCCCCTGTAAGGAGGGGAGGCCCCTGCTGGAGTGCGTGACGCTGGGCTCCTGTCTTCTGCCATGCACAGGGATTATAAAGACAATGCCATGCTGGCTCAGCTGATCCAGGACAAGCTGGACGCCTACAAGGCAGACGACCCCACCATGGGCGAGGTGAGTGGGGGGCAGCCAGGCGAGGGGCGGTCCAGCCAGGGTCGTTTCCACGGGGGGGGGGGAGGCGTGCCACTTCAGCTCCCCCCCCCCAAATGCTGCTAGTGTTTTGTTTTTTCAAAATCGTTCAGAGGTGCCCTGGGCACTCCACTCTGGGCAGCCTCCCCAGGGTTTTTCGGGGGGGGGGGGGGTAGCCGCCCTTTGTTGGGGGGGGTTTGTTGCCCCCCCCGCGGGGGGGGCGGGGGGGCCCCCCCCCCCCAGTTTCAGCTGGCTCCATTGGGCTCCTGACCCTTGGCTCTGTAGCCTAGGCCACTCCTGCCCACTGAGCGGGTGACTCACCTCCCTACCTCCAAAGCCCCCCCCCCAGGAGGCCATACAAAAAGCTCTGACTGTCCGCCAGCCCTCTCTCGGAGGAACTGGGGACTGATGGTGGACAAACTGTGGAACTGCAGGCTGCAGCCAAGACCATCCTGGGAGCACCCCACCCCGAGTCAAAATATTGGCTCATGAGACGGACAGGCATCTGCTGACCCTGGTCCCTCTGGGCAATCATCTCTTCCTTTGCTCGGCCTTGTAGCTTCTCTCCCCCCCCCTCACCAACTTGCAGGGGGGGGCATAGCTGAGACCCATCACAATGAAACCGGTCTTAAGCAATCTTGAGTTGCATGTATTTCTCTCCACCACCGCCCCATATTAATTGTGATTGTTGCTTCCCATTAAACCTGCCTGTTACCTTCTCTAAAGTGGAAGGAAGCTTCACATGGGGCTGAATTTTAGCAGGATCACCCCCTCCCTTTCTCTGGGTGGGGGAGAGAGGGGTCATTGCTGTGTCTGCTCTTCCCCCTCCATCCTTCCTGGTGCTGATTTCCCACTCTTGGCCACAGCAGCCTCGGAGGGGTGGAAAAAATAAAGGGAGGGCAGGTAGCAAAGCCTTGGCCCAGTGCCATGATGGGTTCCATTTCCCTCCTGGGAAGAGTCTGGCTGGTCACATCTTGGCCTCCCGAACGGATGAGGACACCTTTGGGTCCTTTTGGCGCAGCTTTCGGAAACCTCCAGTGAATCGGGGCTTCCTGGGGGCTCCTTTGCCCCTTCTTGCCCCCCCCCCCGTTCTCGCCTCGGTTCTTGCAGCCTCGACCTACCTGGTGCCACTGTTTTTCTAACGTCCACCCGCTGGCTGCCCTTCTGTTTTGGCTGCCCGTGCCCTCGCTCTTCCTGCCTTCCTGCCTGCCCGCTGGTGGCAACGCAGCTTGGCCTTGCTCCTTGGCGCCTCTCCTGCCCTCGTCCCTTCTCTCCCCCCCCCCCCGGCCTTCTCCGTGGCCACTGCCCCCCTTGCCTCCCCGTGGCCGGCTCCCCCCCACTCATCTTAACCTCCCCGTTTGACTTACAGCAACGTGATTGTGCATACTCTGCCGTTGAAGGGCAGGGAGGCAGCTCAGTCTGCAGGTGATGGCAGGGGGGGTCAACGGGGAGATGCAAAGCCCTTCAACCAAGGTTTTTTTTTGGGGGGGAGGAGAATTAAAAAACCATTCATTCAGCAAAGAGGAGCATTTTCTTGGTGTCGTTCTCCCCCCCCCCTTCAGGGGCCAGACAAAGCTCGCTCCCAGCTCATCATCCTGGACCGGGGTTTTGATCCGACCTCTCCCGTATTGCATGAGCTGACTTTCCAAGCCATGAGCTACGATCTGCTGCCCATTGAGAACGACGTCTACAAGTGAGCCCTTCTCTTGTTGTTACTCAAACCTTTTCGGGGCCCAAAGGAAGAGCATCCCTGGCACCCCTGGCCCATCTCAGAGATGAGTGCCTGCGCTTAGGGCGGCTCCGAGTCTCAAGGGAGGGCTCGGAAAGTTGTGGCAGGCGAGGAAGGAGGGAGGGGGAGGGAGAAGGAACAATGCAAGAACTAGGAACCGGGCAAACCCGAGCAGAGACAGGAGGGGCTGCCCTCCAGAGGAGGGGTTTTCTCTGTTCTCCATCATCCTAGACCGAGAGTAGGGTACAGTAACCCCCCTCCCATTTTATCACAGGGGTTAGGGGCCCGACCTGCGATAAAAGGAAATCCATGATAATGCGGATGATGGGTTGGTTCTGTAACTGTGACATGTGGTTCACCGGAAACCACTTCTGGGGCCTCCAACAGGCCGGGAAGCCCATCGGAGCCCCATTCAGGGCAGTGCCAGTCCTGGGGCAAGTGCAAGAGGCCCCAAACAGGCCCCACACAGCTTGCCCCAGGAGCCCTTGCCTTCACAGGCTGCGGTCACCACCGTATACCGGGACTGCAGTATATGAACCGCAATATAGCAGGGGGATGACTGTACATCATTAGGGGCTCAAAGTGCAGGAAGCCAGATTTAGGCTGAATATGGGGGGGGGGAACTTCTCAACGGTTAGAGCAGTATGGTCATGGAACCAGTTACCTCAAGAGTGGGTGAGTGCTCCAACACTGGAGGCATTCAAAAGATGACCAGCTGGCAGGTAGCCTTTGATTTATATTTTTTTTTGGGGGGGGGTCTTTGGATGTGACAACCTCTTGGGCCCCTCTCAACTTCATGACTATCTAATTCGGTGGAATGGTTGTCAGAGTCTTTGATTCTGTTTCTTTTCTCCCTGAGTCAGCTTTTGCATCCAGGACTGCAGTGTTTTAAAGAGTTTTTTTAAGTTGAGCAAAAAAGATCTTGATGAGTTGTTCTCGCTATTCAAGAATGTTTTATTGGACCAAAAAGAGGAGCCCCCAGTTCCCTGGATGTGTGTGTTTTCAAACATAAGAACATAAGAGCCGCCTTGCTGGAAGAGGCCACAGTCCATCCATCCCAGCATTCTGCCTCACACAGCGGTGGCTCACCCTTTGCTCCAGGGTATTCCCAAGCAGATGTCTTCAACTGCTTATGACTCCCCACAAATGGCATGGAGAGATATCCTGCCTCTCTCTCTAACCCAGAGGTTGTCCTTAGGCATCCCGAATGATAGCCATGGAGACCCTCAAAACACACTCTAAAAATGCAAACTCCTCTTCAGTGGGGGAAAAAGGCATCCCCCCCATCTTCCCCCCTCCTCCTCCTCTTAGAATGGCAGAGCTGGAAGTGGGGTGGGGTGGGGTGGGGGTGTTCGAAGAGGCTTTCTCTGTTCCCGAAGAGGGAGGGAGGGGCCCTTTCCAAACCTCATGGTTGCCCTCGAAGGCCAGGCGGGGAAGAGAGGCAGGGGGATAAAGCGGGATCTGCAGGAAGGGAAGAGGCCACGAACCTGCCCTGTTGCCCTTGTTGTCACTCTTTCTAGGTACGAGACCAGTGGGATCGGGGAAGCCCGGGTCAAGGAGGTTCTTCTGGACGAGGACGATGACCTCTGGGTCACTTTGCGCCACAAGCACATTGCCGAGGTGTCCCAGTAAGTGACCCTTTCCCCCCTTTGGGGCTTGGCTGTGGGTCAGGGCAGCCTTACCCTGGGGCAGAGGGAGGGGGTCGCCTGGGGCCATCCC
The DNA here is from genome assembly GCA_023846285.1 of Phrynocephalus versicolor. Lineage (NCBI taxonomy): Eukaryota > Metazoa > Chordata > Lepidosauria > Squamata > Agamidae > Phrynocephalus > Phrynocephalus versicolor. The sequence continues at coordinate 6,197,127 of JAHTLZ010000089.1, read as the reverse complement.
CTTGGGGGCAAGCACGCCGTCAGAGGGGAGACATCCCCCTGCCCGCCCGTCCGCCTTCTCGGCTGCCCCTTCCCTCTGGGCCGGGGCCGGAGCCTCCAGATGCAGTGGGGAGGGGGGGGGCTGGTGGGTGGGTGGGTGGGGAGAGACGCTGCCCTTCGGGGTGACTGAATAAATGCCGTAAGGAGAGAGAGCTGAGGGGAAGTGCCTTCCTTGGGGTTGTTCCACCAAACGCTGGCAGAGAGTAACGCTGAGGTCAATATGAGTGCTGTTGAAATTCAACTTTCAGTATGAGATACTGAGAAAGAGAGGGTAAATTTTGAAATAACGGTCGAGGAGTTCAGGACCCTACATTGATGGCCAAGCACTCAACCAATAGAAAAGGGTCTAGATTAGGGACGGGAACAAAACGGAAATAATTGTTTCTGTTTTGTTTCATTCCCTGTGATTTGTTTCATTTTGTTAGAAATGATTTTTTTAAAAATCCATATGAACTGAAACAGTAATGAACCAATTCGTTACTCTATAAAAGGGTCCCTTGCGTCCCAGAGGCACCAGGTCCCTCTAGGACCTAGGGAAGCCGTTTTACTGTGAAACAAATTGGTTTGTTTCAAACAACAACAACAACAACAACGTTTTGTTTCATTAGTAATGAAACGCTGCTCCCCCATTTCATTTCATTTCATTTCGTTAGCTAACAAAATGACAAAAGAGTGCTTCATTTCATTTCATTAGCTAGCGAAATAACGAAACAGCGTAGAACCAGCATTTCAGGAGGGCTTCCTTAAAATTCCCTGCCCTGAGGATATCTTGCTAGGGGACTGTCTCTAGTGTTGATCACTGGCAGCCTTCTGAATGACTTGGCTTGCATCTTCCTTGAACGGTGGCCCGTTTAGCTCATGAAGGGGGATGATTGGAGTTTGGCAGAAGCTACAAGGCCCTTAGACCAGCGCTTCCCGACCTTTGGTCCCCAGGTGTTCTTGGACTGCAGCTCCCAGACATCCTGGCCAGCACAACTGGCGTAGAAGGCTTCTGGGAGTTGTAGTCCAACATGGGGAACCATTGCCCTATGCAATGACCTCACTCATTACCTTTCAGTCCAGTTTGACGACTAGGCGTGTGGCAGTTTTGACCCCCTTGCCTTCGTTCTCTTCTAGGGAGGTCACACGTTCCCTGAAAGAGTTCTCTTCCAGTAAAAGGATGAGCACGGGCGATAAGGTGAGCGTGGGCTCCGAAAGCAGGTGTCGAGCTGGTTTGTATGTTGGCCGGGTGTCTGAAGCCATGTGTACGTCATCAGAAGGAGCAGGTCTGATTTTTTCTCTGTGTGCCTCCATGCCGACGGACAATGGGACCCAACAGCAGGGAAGGGAGGAAGGCCTGGAGCAGCAGAGGCAGCAAGAGGGCATAAGGAAGAGGCTGGTGGTGATTCTGGTGGCCATTTGGGTCTCATTCCTTCCCAACAACCTCCTTTTGACGTCCTGGTGCTGTGGATAGTGTTGCCCAGATGTTCTTGGGCTACAGCTCCCATAAACCCTGGACAGAGCCGCTAGTGACGGAGGCTGCTGGGTGTTTTGGTCCGAGAACCTCTGGGCACCACCATTCATTGGTTGGGAGCCCTTGTCCTCCTGCCAGTTGCCAGCTCAGCATTGCAATGAGTTTGGGGCAGAAAGAAAACCGAGATGAATCAGGATTCGATCATGGAGCAGGCAGCCTGGGTGGGTGAGGGAAGGAACCATGGAAGATACAAATGCTCTTCACTCTTTGGAAACATCAGCACCTACCTGGTTCATGAGTGGAGAACCTTGGGTGCTTCGTGGAGTGCGGAGGTCAACTTCTGTAATTCCTTATAATTAGCCACCGTGGCTGCAGCTCATGGAATTCAGAGTCTAAAACAGCTGGAGGGTCCAGGGTTCCTCACTCTTGGCCCAGGTGTTTTTTTGGAGAACCCCTTAGATCAGGCATGTCCAAACTTCGGTCCTCCTTATGTTTTGGGCCACAACTCCCAGAATTCTAAGCTTAGACTGGCAATGACAAAGGACTGTGGGAGTTGTGGTCCAAAGCATCTGGAGGGCTGAAGTTTGGACATGCCTGCCTTAGATCTAGCCAGTAGAGCAAGTAGCAGGTTGGACCTAGTAATCAGAAGCACATCCTAAGGAGCACATCTGTCTGTCTGCTATCTTGCTTGGAGAAGGTGTGTGAGTCTAGTTGATTCTGACATCTGGCTACTCTTTCCAGGGTTTTCCAGGTAGAGGCTGCTGCTCAGAAGTGGTTTCCCATTCCCTTATTCCGGGGCATGGGGTGTCCCCTGTGGCTGGAGCTTGCCCAAGACCACCCTGGCTGGTTCATCTCTCGGGGGGGGGGGAGGCACAGATGGGGACTTGAACCCCCGGCGCTTGGCTTCACAGACCTAAACCCACAGAGCTCTCCAACGGCGGGAGTCTGCCTGGCCTCCCGCGTTCTGCCTCTGACAGCTCGATGCTCTGGGTTAAGCAAGGTGGCTTGGGGGGTGATCACCTTCTCTTTGTGACTTTCAGACCACCATGAGGGACCTCTCCCAGATGCTAAAGAAGATGCCCCAGTATCAGAAGGAGCTCAGCAAGGTGAGTGTGCCAGAAAGGGCCAGAAACCTCGCCGAGATCCCCCAAAACAGGCCAGCGAGGATGGGCCCTGCTTGGTGCCTGTGAAATGAAACAGAACACAGTTCCACAAAGGAGGGCCTGGGTGGGACTCTGGAAAAGAGATTTATTTGCAGTCTTGTGTGTGTGTGTGTGTGTCTATTCACGTGCTGCTGTGCTCTGTGTGTGTCTCTCTCTTTCCGTGTAGTATTCCACCCACCTCCACCTTGCTGAAGATTGCATGAAACACTACCAAGGCACTGTGGATAAGCTGTGCCGAGTTGAACAGGTAATTGGCTCGTTTCGACTCTCTTTTGTTAAGTGTGTGTGTGTGTGTGTGTGTGTGTGTGTGTGTGTCCATTTGTGTTGAGAGAGGCAAATCCCTGCTTGACCGGAGCAGCGTGACTTGACTCCTCCCCTGAAAGAGAGAATGGGGTTGTTGGGGACCCTCCTTGGTCGTCACCCAGCACGGTGGTCTTGACCTTCTTCATTTATTGACCCGACTGAGGCCCTAACTTTAAGGAACACAACGTGGTGAAGCTGCACCAGGTTTGAAGTTTCAGAAGCAGCGGGTGGGTTTTCATGTCTTTTCCAAATTTCTGCTGTCATTCCACCCCCAGTTCCTCCATAACTCTTACAAGAACACACACA
>JAHTLZ010000089.1:6150290-6178237 GCA_023846285.1 Phrynocephalus versicolor | reverse complement strand
CTCTCTCTCTCTCCCTCTCTCTCTCTCACTCACTCACTCACTCACACACACACACACACACGGGCGGCGGCGGCGGCGGCGCTCCCAAAGGCCCCGCCGGCCCGTTCTCTCTCTCTCTCTCTCTCTCTCTCACACACACACACACACCTACCTCCGGAGGAGGCGCCGCGGGCGACCCGCTCAGCTTGCACCCGGGCCTCCCACCAGACCACCCGGCCCTGCGCAGCGTCCACGACATCCCCGAAGGCCAGAGCGAAGCCAAAGAGCCCTCGGAAAGCCAGCCTCCGGCTTGCGGGAGCACCTGCTCCACCACCACCCGCCCCCGCCCCAGCGCCCCGGCCCCTCCTCGGCCTCGACCTTGCCCTCGGTCTGCTCCTCGCCCGCGCCGCCGCCCAGGGTCCCCCGGGGAGGCGGGGATGGGGGCGCCTCGGGCGCCCGAAAGGAGGGGGAGGAGTCCGGCGCGCCCCTCTCCCACCAGAAGAGCTCCTCTCTGCCGGGCACCGCCTGCCTGGAGCAGTTGCTGCAGGAGTCGCCCAGCCAGGTCAGGCCATCCATGCCTGGGGAGGAGGGGAGGGGAGGGGGAGGGAGAACACGGGGCACCCCTTCCCCCACCAGACGCACATGCACACGCCCACTCAGCCCCGTTGGCAGAGAAAACAGGGAAGGGGGAAGGAGGGGGGGCAAAAAAAAATTCCGTTGTACGGATTTTTCGTTGTGCAAGTATTACGTTGTACGAGGTATGACTGTATATATATATATATATATATATATATGTCTGTCTGTCTGTCTGTATGTATGTATGTATAACATCATTGCCACCAAGAGATCCTTCCTCTCTGCACACATTTGCAGCGTCTCTGATCACAGCTTAAAAGGCTGGGTTGGGAAAATGGGGTGGGTTTGAATTGGGTCACCATGATGGGAGAGCATGCCACTCCGGAAAGGGTAGGAGATGGATCTTGGTATGTGCAGAAATACAAGAACACCTCCCTTGTCTGTACAGGAATATAGCAATACCTCGGATAACGAATGCCCCTGATAACGATTTTTTTGGATAACAAATCACAATTTCCAGGTATAGGGCTGCCTCAGATAATGAATTTTCCCTATTGGCTGCCTCAAATAACGAATAGCAATTTCTAGGTATAGGTCTGCCTCGGATAACGAATTTTCTCTATGGGCTGCCTCGGATAATGAATTTCTAGCATGCATCGGTAAAAAAGAGTTATCCTGGGCTGCATCACATCTGTACCTTTAAAGTGCACTTTATAAAGAGTTTTGAGCAAAAAAAAAAACGGTGTCTGTGTCATTTTCCTAGGCTCTGGAATGGATTAGTTGGTTTCCCATTTATTCCTATGGGAAACCGTGTTTCAGATAACGATTTTTTCAGATAACGAATTGCCTCAGAGAATGAATTAAATTCCTTATCTGAGGTACCACTGTACCTGGCATAGCGTTGTGCCACTGAGCGCTGACATGCTACAGTGCATGCGCTCGGGAGGCTGCTTAGTGGTGGCTCCACTCTGGTGCTCCCATAAAGCATAATCTTAGAATAATCTCGTTGAGTGCAGCTTTGAGGAGGGCTCCATTCCTTAGAATGTATCCTGAGGGGGTAAGGGAGGTATTCTTGTACAAGTTAATTGGTCTCGGGAGGAAAGAGGTAGTACCGGGTTGAGGCAACCAGGGATAAATGGAATTCGGAGAATTATTATTAGAGATAGGCCCAAATTAAAAAAGCAAATTGTAAAATGCACTCAAAACTCACTAATTCATCAGTTTGAATTGCTCAAATACCCCCAACAAATATGAATGAATGAATTTTTAGCATTTATTTTGATCCACTGGGATATAAAATGGAACCCAAAGCAGCACTTTCCTTGGCTGTTCTTTACAATCTCTCCATGTTTGGGGAGGACTGGATGTCTGGTGTCCAGGTTACGCAACCTCAAAGACACCTCCACCCAGGAAAGTCCCCCCACACACACCCCTGCCAGGTACTTAGAGAGACCAAACTTGCAAAGCAGCTTCCTCTGACCCTCCCCTACAATCTCTCCAACTTTGGTGAAGTGTGGGGTTCCCGCAAGCCAGCTGCTTAAGGGCACTTTCCTAGGGCCTCCCACTTTGTGTGGGTATCAGAGGGATTGTAGAGGACAGGGGGTCTCTGCAAATTTGGTGTCTCCAGGTGCCTGGAGGAACTGTCCTGGGAGGGCCCTTTTGGGAGTGCATAACACAGATGCCCAGAATCCACTCTTCACGAATCTTGTATGACATGTAAAGAAGAGTCAGGGGAAGTTTCTCTGCACATCTGGGGTCTCTGGATTCCCCAGAGGCTATTTTATAGGGTTTTAAAGTAAAAAAATAATAATTTATGAGTTGATTCATCAATTCATTGGGAAAATATTTGCAACTTTTTTTGTGATTCGTTGACCTTGATGTGTCAGAATGGATCACAATTTTTGCGAGGTAGGTACTGCTACAAGAGGCTCTCTGATTTGAGAGGGCCAATAAGAAAAGTTCTCACAGTCAGCAGTGAGTTTTCTGGATGATGTGAAACCAGCCCATTTCAGTTCCTTGGTGTGGATTAACAGCAATGGGTACCGGATGATCAACAGCTAAAAGCAGACCTTACTCTGAGAGGTCCCAGCGATGGGCAACGTTGGTTCCAAGGCTGCTTTATCAGGAGAAGACGAATAAGACAGAGGTGATTCCACAACCCTGGAGAAACATCCTGGCTGGGAGCGTCACCGGTTCCTTCATGTTTTCCAGAATCCCTCTGTAGAAACTGCAGAGGCCAGGGCCACGAGGAAGAGCTGAGGAGGACTCCACTCAGCCCCACAGGCGACGGATCGTGTTCAACTGCCTTCCGACACACTGGAATGTGAAGACTTAAGGCACAACAGCAAGTGAGGTAAAGGAAAGAAGAACCGTGTCCAGGAAGGAATGGATGACTCGACCCCTTCAGCCCAACGCTGGAAGGAAGAGGCAGGTCCTTGATGACGCTTCGCAGGTCCTTGGTACAAGTTAAGGCACGGACACATCCCTCGGGTGGCCATGCACTCTGTGTCCACTTTTCCCACCAGAGGGCGATGGCATCCTGCTTTAGTCCTGAATCTGCTGAGACTCTGCCCTCTGCGCCTGAGAAGAGCCCCCCCCCCCCACGGTAAGCTGGAGGGTCCCAGCGGAAGGGGAGCAGCTCACTGCCCCTCCTCGGTCAGCCTGCAAGGAGAGGAGAGCAACGGAGGGCTTCGTCGACTCCAGCTGATGCCTTGCAGAAGAGCGAAGCAAAGGCCTCTGTGCACGCCCTCCTTGGGGGAGCCCCTCTTTCCAGACTCCATGGTGCCTCAGACTCCTGGTCACCCGTGGCGCGCTCCTTCTTCCCGGTCTCGCCCAGGGCCCTGGAAAGGGATGGGCCCCTCCTCCTGTCAGAAGAGGCAGGATCCCCGCAGACTTTTTGCTTGGCTCAGCTCCCAAGCCAGAGACCGGCTCATCCGGTGGCTGGTCGCCTTCATGTCTCGGGCAGCTTCCATGGCCTGCCGGAGTGACCGGTTGAGATCCTGCAGCCTGGCCTTGCTGCCATCTTGTGGCGGCCACTCAGACGCCCAGGCTTTCGGCTCTGGGGCACGGAGCGTCCTGGCATCGTAAACAGGGAGGTCTGCTGGTGAGGCCGCTGAGGTAGTTGCTAGCAGAGGGGAGTAGCTGGCAAAGAGGCAAAAGCAAAGGAGACCCATTTCACCAAAACTGTGCTTGGGAGGACCTGTTGCTAACAAGGAGGGAGCACAGCTAGGAACCGATCCCTCCAATGATAACGGAAGTCGTTTGGACTTCAGAAAGCATGCCTCACCATCAAGGGCCTCTGCTTTGCAGGCTAAAGGAAAGGTCTTTGTGGGGCTTCTTTGAAGAGGGGGAACATACGGAATCCTCCACGAATACTAATAACCTTCCCAACCGTGCACGAGGGATTCCAGACGACCACTCTGGCAGATATCCAGTGCTGGGCAGTTGACGCCAATTGGCACCATGGCAGAGCCACAGACCCCCAAGCCCCCCCCCCCAAAGCCTCCGCCACCCACAGTTCTTGATTAAGCCAATGATGGGAGGTTGGGCCAGCTACACTTCACGCTCACTGGCTATATGCCACACGGGCCCTGCGGTTTGTGTGTTCCAAGGAGGGTTCCCCCTCCCCCTCCAGTTCTGTCCTGGATGTACAACACCAAGATGGAGATGCTACATCTGTTGCACCACACCCACTTGCCTGCATCAAGGGAATGGCAGAGAAGTTGGTGTTGATCTCTGGGGCATCCCAGGTCCTCCAACGCAACAGCCAATATTTATGTTGACTTTGTAACTTCAAACCAATGGCCACCCAAGGTGCCCATATGACTATGGCCCCAGAGGGTCTACAACAGGCATGTCTAAACTTTGGCCCTCCAGATGTTTTGGACCGCAACTCCCATCATTCATTCATCATCATCATCATTGGCATCCTTCAGTCTCGAAAGACTATGGCATCATGCCTGGAGTAGACATCCTAAAGCAGTGTTAGCAAACCTATGGCATGGGTGCCAAAGGTGGCACTTTGAGCCCTTTCTGTGGGCACCCGACATTGCCCCTTCACAGCTACCCGTATTCAGGTTAAATTGCTGCATTGGCACTTTCCAAAAAATTTAGTGCATTTTGAATCACAGTTTGGGCACTCGGTCTCTAGGTTCGCCATCACTGTCCTAAAGCAACATCTAGTGTGGCTAAATAGATCAATCTGAGAATGGCAGTCTCTACCACACTGGGGGCAGATGTACAGTAAGCCCCCACATATTGCGGGGGTTAGGGACCCACCCCACCCACAATCGTTGAAAATCCGCGATATGCGGATGCAGGTGGGGCGGCACATTTTTGTGCACTGCTGGCCCGCACCCTGGGGGTGCGGGAGAGCAGCGTGCAATGTTTTAAAAGGGCTCTCTGCCACGGAGCCCAGCGCTTGGCTCCGCAGCGAAAACCCCTCTGCCATCACATGCCGCTTGCCCCGGATCTCCCAGGAGGCATGGGCGGGCAGCGCGACATCGACCCAAAGGTATCTTGGCCACGGAGCCCAGCGCTGGGCTCCGCAGCCGAAATCCCCTTCGCCATGGCACGCCGCTTGCCCAGACCTCCCGAGAGGCGCGGGCGGGCGGTGCGACATCGTAACAAAGGGATCTTGGCCACGGAGCCCAGTACTGGACTCCATGGCCGAAAGCCCGAGCGCTTGGCTTTGGCTCCGAAAGTCCCTTTGGCATCGCATGCCACTTGCCCGCACTCCGAGGGGGTGGGGGGAAGTGTCGTGCGATACCTCCAAAGGCAAGCCCCAGGCTCCAGCTGGGGTGGGGGACAAAAAACTTTTGTTTCCCCACCCCAGCACCAGTCAGGACTTGGGGAAAGGGGGGAAGGTTTAAAAAATCCCCAAACCTTCCCCCATCCCTCAAGCCCTTTCTGGGTACTGTGGCCCCGCGATATAGCGGGACCGTGGTATGTGAACGGCGAAAGGGCAGGGGACCACTGTATTCTGTTTCTTGCCCAGTCCTCAGGTTTTGTTGTTTCCGTGCCTGCCTCTTTTCCTCTGCCTGTTGGACAAATCCCTCTTCGAATTTATGTAGACCATGCTGTATCTTTTGGCTCCAGACAGTGCGATCAGAGGTCATGGTTTCCCATACAGAAGATCTCTTGGGATCCAGCCATCGTCCGTTCTCTCAACGTGTCCAAGCCAGCATAGTCCTTTGTCATTGGCAATCTAAGCTTAGAATTCTGGGAGTTGTGGTCCAAATCATCAGGAGAGCTGAAGTTTGGTCATGCCTGGTCTAGACGACGGACCAGGGGGGTTGGACTGGATGGCCGCCTAGCCCTCCTTCCAACTCCATTGTTTTATGGTTCTAAGGAGACTCCTGGGAGGGCAGAGGCAGGAGAGGAGCCTCGAGGGATCATCCAACCCTTCTCGAGGAGGTCCAGTGGGGGGAATTGAACTCCCGACCTCTCTGGCTCCATAGCAATATGCAGGAGCCCCTGAGCTCTCTGGGGAGTCTGTTTCCAAGGACTGAGGGAAGGGGGGGCAAACCATTCTTACATGACAGATGACAGAGGATAGGGCACCACGGGAAGACAAGGCACACTCGTAGCTGGTGCGAAGGCCACCGTATGCCACAGGCCGGGTTGTGGTGCGGCAGCAGGGGGCTTGTGGAGTTGCGCTTGTGCTCCCGAGTTGTGGGCCTGCGGCTGCTCCCTGCCACGGACGAAGGCTGGAGGTGAAAAAAGAAGAGAGGCAGAGTTACAAGGGCCTTGGATGGAAGTCCCTTAAGTGGGTGACCGCAGCCGGAGCAGCGGCCTCCCTGGCCTCCGGGACCTGTCCCTGGGCCCCTTGGCGCCAAGGGAGGAGAGGGACCTCGCTGCCCAGCTGTCCGGCCATCTTGGATGCACTGGGGGTGGGGGTGGGGAAGGATGCTCCCTCGCAAGGGTTACTCTGTGGGTAGGTTCTGGGCGGGGGCCATTGGGCCGTCCCCATTTCATCTTCAGGACTCCTTGGGAACGGGACAGCCGGCCACCCTGCACAGTGGAGGCTGCCTGGCGCTGGATAGCCTGAACCCTTGCACCCGCAGGGAAAGCCCCAGGGCTGAGGACTGGGCGGCAGGCGAGGTCTCATCCTCAGAGCAAGTGGCCTCCTCCTGAGTGACCCTGGAGCCCAGTTCTGGAGGGCGAGGGTCCTGTGTGGTGGCAGCGGCTCCAGTGGTGCAGCCAAAACACCCAGGCCCTCTTGGATGGCTCCCAGACAGGTATCTCCCTGGCCCCTGGACCACCTCCTCCCCCCCCCCCAACACACACTCCACCAGCCGTTTCAACAGAAGCTTGTATGACCGCTTTGGCTCCTGCTGATTCCTGGGTCTTGGACTTCACTGGGCCTTGCTAGGCCCCCCCACACCCCCCACCCCAAATGGATCTGATGGAGAAGAGGAGAGGACGCCTGGAAAGGACCCAAAGGGGACTCCTCTAAAACCCAGGGAGCTGCACTGCTCCCCTCCCCAGAGTTACACACCTGTGGAGTGAGCCCCCCACCCAAATTCTCCTAAGCAACCATATACACACCTTCTGGGAGAATTATGTCTCTGTGGGCAGAGGTACACACATCTATAGCTGGGTTTGTATGATATATATATACAGTATATATAAGGATAACCATACAGAAAACATACAACCTTACCATATGTCTATCTATATAAAGACATAGATAGGAAGAATTACATGTTTTCATATGTATAGACATGTGTATAGAGCCAGATAGGTATATATGCAAGTATAGCAAACCGTGTATATTTGGTCGTTTCTGTAAGTAGGGCCATCAACGCGCAGGCATACATAAATATACACACAGGTATATTATGTTGTGTGTGTGTGTGTGTGTGTGTGTGTTTCTTTAAACTCTTACCTTGCGGAAGAGCCCCACGGCTTGGGTTTCCTCTCTCTTTGCACTGAAGGCATGGCTTTGCTTCTCCCTCCTTTTGTGTGGGGCGCTGGGAGGGCTGGCCCCCCTCCAGCTGTGGGTCACCACCTGAAAAGGATGACGGGCAAGAGGTTTCACAGAGGTCTCTCTCGGAACCCCGGCAGCGACAGAAAAGTCAAGGGAATCCTATCCCGAGGGGACGTGAAAGGCTCGAGTGGAGCAGCTCAGAGCCCAGCCAAGGTCTTCCTGGTGTGGTTTTGGGACGCCTGCCCCTTCCTCCTCTCCCAAGAGCTTGGGGGGGTCACCTTCTGCCGCCTCCTCCTTTCCGGCTGGGGCGCTCGGAGGTCCTCCTTGGAGTTGAGGGCGGGCGCCTCGGCCGTGGCTGCAGGGGGGCAGGTCTGTGAGGGCCGGAGGGTCTTGGGCCTCGGGAGCTGGGAGTGGGTACCAGGCACCTACAAGAAGAGCAAACCCAAAGAGGTCAACGGGGGCTCCTTCCGGAAGGCAGACCCAATGGCCACCCGCAAGACGCCCCCGTCCACCCCACCCCCAGGACAGGGAGCAGCCTTCAGCCCTGGGAAAAGGCTGAGAGCAGGGTGTCTTCAGAGAAAAGCCTTCCACCACAGCTGGCTGGCTTTCCAGCTGGGCTGCAGCTTCGCCTGATCACCAGCTGCTGCCACCCTCCTCCTAAGCTCAGCTCACCACCCTGCAAGAACAGAGTGCGAGGGGAACTTCTCCGAGCGAGAAAGAGTGACCCCTGCACAGCGCAAGGCAGAGGGGGATGCATGCATGGCTGGAGAAGCAGAAGAGCAGGGGAACATTCCGGAAAGAAGCCCCCCTCGATCCTCAGGACAGAACCATGCTATGGAAGGGGTTCTATGATGCTCTTAAGATTATAGAGGAACAGAAGGAGGAGGAAAAGGAAGAGGCCTCTGGTGTGACAGGAAATAAGGGAGAAGAAAAGGCCGGAAGGCCCCACCAATCAAGAGTGGTGGAGGTGGGGTTTGGAGAAGTTAAAAAAGGGAAAGCCAAAGGTTCTACCTCCAGATTGGGAGTGGGTGTGGATGGAAGATCCATGGATGGGAAATTGGGAAAGGATGATGATGCCCAAGAAGGAGGCGGAGAGTTATAGGCGGAGGGTGCACAAACAAGGCTGTTCCTATTGGGGGGAGAGAGAGGCCCGCGAATATAACCGCAAGAGGAAGGAAGAAAGACGTTGGAATTGGAGCAATGGCTGGCCAAGGTGCGGGAGGAAGCCAAAGCCAGGAAGCTGAACACCCGGATGGACTTGACACAGAGGGACAACTATCCGTTACATGTCCATCCACCGAGGAGCCCTGGACACAGATCAACTTCGGAGGTTGGGGTGCAAGTGGGGGAGCCACGGCTCTTCACGAGAGAGGAGGAGATAAGTGGTGGGCGCAGCTGTCCCCAGGTGGAGGAGGGCAATTTGACTTCTCTTTAAGGTCCCCCAATTATGAACGAAAGAATAACCCATTTGTTACAGACGTTAAGGACGTTGAAACTGTTGTAAGGAAAAGAACCTCATTTGTAGTTGAAGAACCAATAAAAAGTTCTGTTTATTCGTTTCAAGACATGCCTTCTTTGAAATTGGAAGGGCGGGAAGCCTGGGCAGAGACAGAACCCTCACACAGACGTTGTCTTTCATTTGGGGCCCGACCCACCATCTCAAACTGACAGAGAAACACTGGGGTCCAACACCTGGAGGGCCACCTCTCCTCCCATGAGAGACCTCTTTTGTTGTAAACCACCCACAGTGGCCTCCAGCCAGATTATAAATCTCCAAGCCTCATCTTCACAGCATGAAGCTAATGAGGCAATCAACTGCTCTCTCTCTCTCTCTCTCTGGGTAAAAATGTCTGATCCATCCCCACGTTCTCTTGCATCCTCTTTGTCTTGCTGAAGCAACTGTTGCCTGCAGGAGGGGGTCTCAGACTCCTTTAACTTTCAAAAATCCCCACTGGTGGATGATTTTACAACCAACCGTGATGTCTGGAAAAGCCCAGTGTCTCCTGCACAAGGAAAGGGACCCAAGGCAGCCTTGAGACATTCAGGGTGAGGGGCGGAGATCAGACATGACTGCCAAAAACTATCCCACTTAACTTACAGCTCTCATTTAGACAGACAGACAGACAGACAGACAGATAGATAGATAGATGAATAGATAGATAGATAGATACTTTATTGTCATTGTACATAGTACAATGAAATTGAATGCTATCCTAGGTGTAAAAAACTAAAATTAAAAAGAAAAAGAAATACATTTGAAAGGTAAAAAGAATTAAGATCACTCATACACCTCCATCACGACACCCCAAGGTCACACTATTTAGTTACACTACAGCGTTTAAGATGATAGTGGCTCTTAGATAGAAACTGTTTTTTAATCTGTTTGTTCTTGTTTTTATTGCTCTGCATCTCTTGCCCGAAGGCAGCAGTACAAACAGACTATGTCCAGGATGAGATGGATCCTGTAAAATGTTGTTTGCCTTTTTAAGATGGGAGATGGGACATTTCCTAGCAAAACACAGAAAGTGCTTTTTAATCGTTTTAAAAACTGGTCTTATTCAACTAAGGCACCTTAAGCTGGCTTTATTCCATTGTCTTGGGAGATAAATATGTGTAGCTCTATGGTCGGTTTTACAACTTTGCAATTACTGCATTTTCAGCTGACTTTATTTGGTAGTTTCACCATTTTATACTTTAAATGTTGCATAAGGCACCTTGAGTTTCACTAGACGGAGGAAGGAAAGGCGATGGTGAAAGAAAACCAAAAAGGAAGAGGCCTTTTCTGCATCGTAGAAGGCCGGCTGTCCTGAACCCTGTATCTCTAGTTACTGGTGCATCTGGTGAAACCCAAATCAAGGCACACAACCCACAAAACACCCAACTCCACTGCCCCTGTGCTGGCTGTGCCATTTCATCTAGTGATCACAGCTTTCCCCACCCACAATGAGGCTTATCTCTGGCGGGGGGGGGGGGAGAGAATACAATGAAAGCTATCCATCAAATAAGGCATTCCTGATTATTCCCAGGAGGCCTTTGTTGGCAAACAAAGGGGATCTCCCCCCAAAAAACTTTTCTCACCTGTGTAAGGCCCTTGCAGGACAGTTTGTTTCGGGAATTTTGCCCTGGAATAAAACGTCTCTTGCTGTTTTCCTTTCTGCGATTTTGGTGTCAAGTCATCTGATTCGGAAGGGTCTGGAATCAAAACAACAACAACAACAACAACAACAACAACAACACACACACACACACACACACACACACATGATTCAGACTGGTTTGTGCGTCTCTGCAAACGCTGTCACAGCAGCTGAGAGACGATGAAAGGACACTAGCGTCCCAGGACCCAGTGGGGCAGAGGGATGGCGTGCACAGTCCTGCATGGCTAGCACCCATGCCATCACTATGAGTTGCATCCAGCAGCAGCAGCAGAGTGAAACACGAGGGAGAAAGGCTTGGCAATACCGACATCCCAGGCAACAGCCCCTACTACTACTAAAGGGGGAGCTCTGGCCTTCCTTGGCGGGGGGTGGGGGGGCAGCTCTTCTGGAAACCGGAACAGGCCTCCTACACAAGGTCAGTGAAAACCCGTGGCTTACCGGGATTTTCCTGGGTTCCACTTGGGGTTCCTAAGGGCCTTTTTGTAAACGCCTCTGGCTCCATCATCATCATTGGAGGAGAAGGAGTTGATGAAGGCTCCCAGTCACTCATGCTGTTCCCTGAGGTTTTACTAGAGGATGAAACAAGAACACAGCCCATGGTTGGACAAGTGGGGGGGGGGTTTTCATCTTTTTTCACACAACCATGTGCTGTCCCCTCTGGAATGAAGAGTGCTTTTAAAAGCACAATGATGCCTAGAATTACAAAATTATTTCATTCCAACAGATTTTTCCCAATTCAAAATTTTCATAAGTCAAAACACAGTTTCCCATAGGAATACACTGAAAACCAATTAATCTGTTCCAGAGGTCTGAAGAAAGGCAAAATAGGGGAATGGATTAATTGGTTTTCAATGCATTCTTATGGGAAGCCTGCCCCAACCCAACAAAGCAGGAAAAGAGCTCTCCCCACCCTTTGCTGGGTTTGGGGGGGGGGGACCCTCAATGAACAGGCAGCAGAGCTGTCAAAAATCACCTGGCTGTCAGCTGGAGTCACTCCTCGGCCGCTCCCCCCTCCCCACTGCTGGTGTTGGAGCAGCAAGGATCTGCTTTTAAAAGACCCATGTGTGCCATGCAGGATGTATGTGTGGGTGTTTTAAAAGCGATCAACATTGGATCATTTTAAAAACACCCTCCCACACAGCCTGCAACTGCTTCTGCCAATTCAGTAACTTCAGTCCTGCTCTTCTGAATGGTAACTTTGAAATATCACCATTACCCTGCTACAAGAACCAGTTACAGTAGTGATGGTAGTTGTTGGTCCATCCTGTTTGGGATTCTACCCAGAATTCTTAACTGTGTCCTGGGTTGTCCTGACCTTCTAGCATGGCTGAAGCTGGACCAAGAGGCATCCCTTCCAGCACGGGGCAGCTGGGCCCCTCTGCCATTCTCGGGGCTCACCAGGCATTGAGCCAACACCAGCACCATTCTGGGAAGGCAGCCCCAGAGTTTCACCCTGGGTATCTGGGTGTGGCTCAGGAGGCCAGCCTCCTCTCCAGGTTAGATGCCCAGGGGCCTTGCCCAACCTGGAACCTAAACACACACACACTCTCTCACACACACACACCCAGGGGAACCACTTACCCCATCTCTTTGGCCCTTGTGGAGAAGAGGGACACACCCTGGTGGGGCACCAGGTGCCTCAAGGTGGGTGGGGAGGATGGATGCTTTAGGGGGTGGTGAGGTCTGCAAAGGGTCTCCTCCAAACTCTGCCGCAACCGCAGCACTTCGCTCTGCAAGGCTGCAATCGCTCGGCTGGAACGGGGAGCAGGCGAAATACAGCGGGAGAGGGGGGTCAGCACGGATGCTTACACAGAGACACATTAGGTCAAGGACACAATTTCTAAGAATCCCAACTTGGTGGTCAAAACTCATTTCAACAAAGAGAACGCCACAAGGGGCATGATTTAGGCAAAGTGAGGACGCGAAGATGGCAGTCCTCACCCCACTTATTCTTACACTGAAATCCTAAAATGCACAGTGCATGGCAGGGAATTGCCACCTCCACCTCCCCCAGAAGACTGGAGAGGAACAATCTCCAGAAAGAGATTTCTCTTTGCTTGCTTTGGCAACAAAGACCCAAACTGTGTTGTGGTGGCCTCCAGACAGGCTGGTTTATCTCAGTGAGAGCTTTCATGGGTGGCTGCCCACTTCTTCAGGCACACCAAGATGATGGTCTGGGCCAAAGGGTGTATGCAGTGCAAGGATGGGAGGGAACCAGGTGGAATCTGTTCCCCCCCCCCCACGTCTTCCACCGGACAACCCACAAAAACAGATCACACTCCACCAACACTCCCAATGAGATAAACCCCTTAGTCTTAAAAATCTGATTTTGACATTGGAATCGTTCTGTGTGCAGGTTGGTTGGTGTGTGTGTGTGAGCGAGCGAGCAAGAGATGGAAAACAAGGGCAGACACACAGGAGGTTTTGCCTCCTCCCGCCTCCATCTGCCGCATCCCCTCAGGGGCGCACTTACTCTCTTTCCAGCCGGGAGTCAGGGAAGCTGGGGCAACGTGTTTGGCCCGGGGAAGACAGAGCCGCCGAGGGTCCGGGCAGGCTTCCCATTTCCTCAGGAGGAGGGGCGTAAGCCTTGAGCCCCCCTTCAGCCTCGGAGTCAGTGGGAGCTAGAGGAGAGAGAGAAGAGAGAGGCACACACCCTAAGTAGAAAAGTGGGGGAACAGTTTGGTTTGTTCACGCAAGGGTGCTTTCCTGGAGGGGGTTGTGCCTCTTTCTCCCTCACCCAGCCATAACCTTCCAAATCTTAGAGGCACTCCTTGCTTGGAATAAAACACCCATGATTCCCCCCCCCAGGCAACAGGACCACTCACTGCTCTCTCCGCTGGGCTCCACCTTGCTGGCGATCCCGGGAGGGGCACTTGTGTGGAAGGGGTACCCTTGAGCTAGAGGCTGTCTCTGCAGGTCCCCTGCTGGGAGGGCGTGCCTTGGAGATGCATCCGTCCCCGATGGTTCCACCGCCCTGGGGACCTTCCATCGAGGGTCTAACAAGGCCGCCGCCCCTTTCGCCACGGCTGCCCTTCCTAGCGCCCCACGGGACCTGGAGAGAGAAGGCAGTGGCACGGGGTGGCCGAGGACCCCTCAAAACACCTGCCCCGCCCCCTGCGAGCAAGGGGAGTGTCCTACCTCAAAGGGGTGGCATGGGACTTCGGCATTGGGGCCAAGGGAGACCTCCGGCTGGCTTCTGAGCCCACAAACCCGCTGTCCGTCTCCGGGGACACCATGCGGAGATCCTGCCGCAGAGGGAAGAGGGAGAGCTAAGCACCACCACCACCACACCCGGAGGGGCAGGAGGAGGGCAGCTGGAGAGAAATCTGTGGCAGCCCCGACCCTGTTTCGTATGTACATGTTTGTGGCTGGACATCCCAACATCATTGCCCAATGGCTCTGCGTGCACTTCGGAAGGCACCATCCGAGGACTCTGGAAACAAGCACAACATGTCAGAGAACGCAAGTGGCTGGAGGGGGCGCGGCTCAGCCCTGCCTCAGGTGGAGCCACCCTGAGTGTCCTTCAAGGACTTGGGGCCCATCCTAGTATTCTCTGCACCACCACCTGGCCGAGGAGACTAGAGCAGGCCACGTGCTGGGCTGGAGGGCTTGGTCCAACTTTCAAGATCCCCTGGGGCCACGGACCAGACGGCCCTGCCAACATTCCTCAGATGGCCCTCTGATTTTGCCTGGGTCTGGCCATGCGGTCAACTTCCTAACTGTTAGAGCAGTACGACAAGGGAACCTGTGACCCTGGGAGGCGGTGAGGGGACCAACACTGGAGGCCTTCGAGGGGAAACTTGGGCAGCCAAACATCACGTTTGCCTTGATTCAGATTCCGTTTACCTGGAGCGGTGGGAGGGGGGGGTTGGACTCTATACAGCCTTCATGGGTTCCTTCCCACTCTATTTTTCTAGAATTCTATGAAACATTCTAAAGGAGCTGCTCTGGCTGCAGCCTCCAAGTGGCAATCGATGGCTAATTGTGATTTGGGGACCAGCCTGAAACTTGCTCCTCACCGCAGATCTCTCTCTTCCAGTCAAGGGCTGCCCTTAGGTGGGCTTCCACATGTGGTGTGAATGCTAGGAGTTGCAGTCCAACAGCAGAGGCATAGGGTGGGCAGATATTGCTCTAAATCAGTGCCCCCTAACGGCCTTGGGTGCCCAGGTGTTCTTGGGCTGCAACTCCCAGAAATCCTGGTTAGCAGAAATCTGGGAGTGGCAGTCCAAGAACCTCTGGGGGGGGCAGGCAGCCTTAGGGATGATGGAAGCTGTAGTCCATCCAGAAGGTTCCGGGGTTGAGTCTTTTGGCACAGTGGCTAAACGGCTGCACTGCAGCTATAACTCTGCTCATGACTAGCCTTCTATCCTTCTGAAGTTGGTAAAAATAGTACCCAGCTCATGGGGTGTGTGGGTGTGTGGGGTAGCGGTCTGTGTAATTAATCTGTGAAGCACACAGAGAGCTCTTTAAGCACGGTGGGACAGTTTTATAAGCAGCACGCTTTGCTGCCGCTGGTCGCTTGCCTTGGTCTAAAACACTCCTAAAAGGAATCCCTCCAGGCTGCAGCAATGCCCAAGTCACCAAAATCATGAACAACGCCCTACTACATGCGGTCCCAACATTTCTGAGACTGGGTTGCCTTGTCCACCCTTGGTTTGTCAGAAACAGTGCCCCTGAATCTTAGATGCCCCCTTAAATTATGAAACAGAATTTATGCAAAGGTTCGGGGATGCCTGGCCTGTGAGAAATCTTTGGCTGGAAGAGCCACTGGCCCAAGCCAGCCTGGATAAATGCAGACCATGGGATTTGTTATCCCAAAGGACAAAGGTGGCCGGAGTGGCTGCTGATGCTTACCTCCGACGATGCCGTGTTCATCTTCCGGAAGGGATTCGGGGCGACGCTTTCTGGCACAGAAGAGCCCGCAACGCTGGCCGTGCTGCTTGGAGGTGAGCCATGCCCTGGTGGCTTTCTAGGTGACCTCCCAGGTCCTGATGCAAAGATCCTGCTTTTCTTGTCCAACTCCAGAGAAATGGGCCCCTCCCTCCGGCCCCCTGGCGCACAACTGATGTGGCGGAGCATCTCCTGGGACCTCTCAGAGAGACGCCGCTGGGAAGTGTCGCTCAGCCGGGGCTCCCTGTTAGAATCAGGAGTGATAAAGGGACCCCCATCCAAGCACAGGATGGGTGCCGGTGGAGCTTATTCTGGTCACATCCCCCCGTCTCCATGCAAAACCACCGGCATAAAGAAAGTCAGCAAACATTCCTGGAAGGTATACCACCACCTTCAGAGCTGGACCAAGGGCAGATTCTGAAATATTGGCAAGCACAGAACGAGGGGAGTTCCCATTCTTGGGTCAGCCGGGAGCTTTCTTTCAGAACAGGAAGCTAGACCCAGCTGCGGCTCAAAGGTTTCCTCTTTAGGCCTTTTCCCCCAGGCAGACCACAGACAGGGAGGTGTCCATGAGCTGTCTGTCAGGAAGAACTCCCAGAATGAAGAATTGTGGGGTATATATAGCCCAATACAACTAAAAAAAATAATAATCTCAGCCCTGTTTGCTGTTAACCTGGAAGCCAAAGGGTTTGAAGGAAGCAACGGACCTGTCAAGGGTTAAACAAGCCCCTGGAAAACTCCCCAGGAGTTGCTGTGTGGTTGATGCAGGTGGAAGCCCGCTTCTCCACCACCCTTGTGAATATCACAGCTGGCCCTGTCACGCCAATTCCAAAAGCATTTTTTGTTTTGCCTAGAATTGGCCCTGGGTTTTAAGTAAGGGAGACGGGATGAAGCTGGAGTCGATCATGCTACAAAAGCAACTGCCAGCATCAATCCTTCAGCAAACGTGCATCAAAAAATGGGAGGAAAGTGGACTTCTCTCTCTCTGACTCTCCCTGCCCTGCACTTCTCCAGACTTTCCCTTCCTTCCTGTGAGGTTGGTCTCCTCCCCTCCCTCCTCCTCCTCTTCCTCTGTTCTTCTCACTGGCCTCTTGTGCTTGTCTTGGGGGGGGGCACTATCCCTCCCTCCGTTTGCATCTCCTCGGCCAGCTCAGTCTCTCCAGCAATGGAAGAAACAGCCTTGGGGGTGGGGTGGGGAGACAAAAAAAGAAAGTGCGGGGGGTGGAGGGGAGAAATGGAAACCAAAAGCTCTTTTATCCCATTCTGGGAGCAAATCAGCACCCCAAAGATGTCTTTGTTGAGTCAAGAAAGCAAACACAGCTCTGTTTTTTCTCCTTCATTTTTTAAAGCAAAAGCCTGCTTCTAATTTTAGTCACATCCCAGCAGGCCCACAGCATCCTATCAAGCCAGAGAAAGCGTTGGCCAAAGTGCAAGAACCAGAAGGGTGGCTATGACGAGAATATCAGAATCTTAATAGAAACGGGGTGGAGGTGTTGGGGGGGGGAGGTGGGGGGCTGGAAGTCGACCAAGCAACGCTTATTATACTCCCAGGATTTTCCCATTCAGTGGAAACATTGCTTTCGCCCCTTTCTCTATTGCTTCTTGCATTTAGAATGTTATGCACAGGTTTCATAAGAATAATAATCTTAGAACTGAAAAAAAAAACCCAGGAGGGAAGCCCAGGGATCATAGGGAGCCCAGCCCCAAACACCACCCAACCCACTGAGCAGTCCAGCCGTTGGCTTGTAGGTCCATCTCCAGAGAAACATCCCAGCTCTCCCTTCCACCCTTCAACTTTTCAATTTCTATTTTTGGGAAGGACCAAGAGAGGTCTAACATTGTTCGCCTCTGAATATGGGTGTGCAGAGGCATGGCTTTTCAAGACAACTGGTTCGCCTTTCAAAGCCTTAACCAATTCATCTGAAAAACACATGCAACTGGGAGGCCCGGCGTCATGGATTCCCATGGCTCCCAGTTCTGCCAATCCCAGGGCTCCCACTGGCCTTTAACGCTCCCCATGGTGGCTCCCAAAGAGCTTCCTAAGGTGAGAGGATGGTTCACAGGCATGGGCAGAGGGCACTTTGTGGAAACAGAGAGAGAGAGAGAGAATGAAAGAGAGGGAGAGAGCTCATACACAATTTCCTTTCCCAGAAGTCTCACCTCATAGATGAGAGTGACAATGGAGTCCCCTGGTTTCTCGACGTGTTTTTGAGGAAGACATCTGTCCTCCCAGCCTCCCCCGCAGCCGCCCCATCCACCTCCTCTGGGGAGAACTCCTCTCTGTCGGGGTGAAGCTGCTCCAAGCTGAAGGCCCCTGGGAGAGCCTTGAAGCTCCTGGAGCTGCAGAGGAAAGGTCTTAAAAATATAGAAGCAAACCTCCCTCTGTTGCTTTACAACCACCACCTTGGATCCACAGAGGTGGAAGGGACCCTCTAGAATAGATTACCAACCCTAACCCTAACCCCCATCAAGGAGGCACAGTGAGGAATCGAACTCTCAACCGCTGGCTAAGCCACTGGTATTATGGGCTGGAGGAGAGGCACCATATATCATATATATAAAATCTTTCAAAGCCTCCCTCTGACTGTGATTGCTGATTTCTCCCAACATTCTCCCAGCAGGAGAGAGAGAGCAATGGGTTTCTCTAGGAACACAATGTTGTACTGAGCTCTCCTTGCTGTGCATTAATTCAGCATGGTGTTGTGAGGGCTGATAAGACTCATTAGCTTTACAAAAGACCTGTACTTGATGGGTTTGCTGGAACATATGGTGTTTGCAATGCCGACGACTTTGCAGACTCAATAAAACAAGACCTTTAACAGGCAGGTGCCTGTGGCCTTACTGGTCCAGGAGGTGATCCAAGCCCCTCTCCACTTCACGCTGCCTGATTCGAAGCGGCTCGGGCAATCCCTGTCCATCCTCCACAGGTTCATCGCTACCGGAGCTCACTTCCAGGTCCAAGTGGTCTCCGTGGCGGCTGCTCTCAGGAATGGCAGCCTGCAAAGCAAACAGGGAAGTGTCCAGCGAAGGCTGTGTGAAATGTCATACTCCTCCTATTCTATTCCAAGGAGAGTAAAAGAACGGGGAGTGTGGAATTCGTTATACAATCCACAGATATTTTGGAGTGACTGTTTCTTTGAAACGAAGATAAATTAAGATCCTGTTAGGAAAGGGCAGGGATTCTTTGGGCATCCAGGACTACAACAGCCATAATCCTAGTTTACTAGATCCTTGCCAGTCCCTGACCCCTGGGCCAGATGTTGGCTGCCATTTATGGGGCGCCCGTCCCAAATTATCCAGAGCACGCGGGGGCGGGGCATGTGGGACACGGGCGATGCCCAAAGCCAGCTCTTCTGCCCCTTGTCCCTCCTGGGTGGCCCCACAGCTGCCCGTCCCACCCCATTAAAAGCATGTCCTTGATCTAGAGGGCAAGGCATCGTGGACCTCTAAACACTCAAGCGCCCACATCTCAGAGCTGCATGCGGCAAGGCTGGTGAGGGACTCGAGACTCCCGAGCACTGGAAATCAAGGGCTGGAATGCCCCCCAAAGCAGATCTAGGCTAACTCCTAGGGAAGACTTCCTCAAGGGAAAGCTTCCGAGCGGTTTCAACAGCAGGAGAGGCAACCGAGGGAGATGCCGGGCGCTGGCTCACTGGTGGCACTCGAGGAGAAGCTGGGCTCCTTTTAGGGAGAGTGGGAGGCCCAGGAACCCTTCACTGGTCAAGGGGGTTGGTCTAAATGACCTTTAAGGTCTCTTCCAGCCATCCTGTTCAAAAGCACTGTTCCCCAATTCCACCAGCCTGCTTTTACTTGCAGAAAGAAACAGTGCCAAGGCGCTAGCAGCGAGTCTGACCTCAGGGTATGGCGCGGGGCCGTCCGGGATTGGGGCCTGCGGAGAGGGTGCTGGTGGTCTCATTTGCCCCTGGGGATCCTGTGGCAGCAAAGGGGAGGGTGGGGGGGAGGCAACTTCAGGGCTGCTCCGTGCCGTGGGCTGTTCGATCCTCTCTTTGAGTTCCTCCAGCCACATCCCCTGACGGAAAATCTCTCCTTCCAAGGCCCTGGAAAAGGTCGGAAGAAGGAAAGTGAAAGAGAGAGATGGGAGTGCCTCCCATCTTGTATATGATGATGGTTGCTTGATAGTCAGAACCTCCATATTTAATGTCTTCATACTCCACAGCTGGAAAACCTCTAAAAAGTGGCTTTCCTATTGATGAGAAGTCCCCGTCCCTGTATCAAAAACTGCACAGACACAGCACCAAAGGAAAGGAGGATGCAAAGGGCAAAGGAAAACAGGAGAAGTGAAGGACAGGTTCTCAATGACACAAGGTTTATGCAGTGACTAGATTTAACCCAATCAGGCCATGACATAAGACAGAGCCTCTTTGTCACTGTCTCTCTTGTGTTGCCTTGCAATTCACACCTGTATGCTGAGAATTGTGGACAAACACGTCCATTTTTGTGCTTGATTAGTTGGTTACTAATTAGTTACTCCACCCCTTGTTTTCACTGTGTTTTGGAAGGAATCCTTGTAAACTCAACTGATCTGTGCATTATATACGTACCGATCAGGATCAAAGTCACCGAGCACCCCTTCCGGATCCTCGTGTTTCTGCCGCTGCCGGTGATCATCCCGAGCCTGCAGGTACGCCTGCTCCAGTGCGTCCTGGACCCCCTTTAATCTTGCAAAACCCTACAATGAGACAGCAGGGATGGAGAGAGGCAAGGCGCAACTGTATGCTCAGCCAACCAATCTGTGCAAGGGTCCAATTCAAAGCAGAACCGACAGTTTGAGTGCCAGGGTGAAGCAAACTGAGTTTACAACTAGGTTTGCAATGCAGAACACACACTGCGTCCATTTAAAGATGCCTATTGCGCACTCCCCCCACCCTTGATATGGGCTGACTGCCTGATTTGCTTGACCCTCTTCCCCCGACATGCATGGCAAAGGAAATTGCAGCATGGTCACTGTTCCCCAGAGGCTCAGTGACATTCACATCCCTGACCAGGTCCTGAGTATCACACAGTATTAGATCCAGAGTTGCCTGTTCTCGGGTGGGCTCCATGACAAGTTGCTCTAAGGCACAGTCATTCAGCAAGTCAAGAAAGCCAGTTTCTCTTTCTTGTCCGGATCTCACATTGGCCCAGTCAATGTGGGTATGATTGAAGTCCCCCATGATTCCTATCCTGTCCCTCTTAGACACCTCCATGATTTCTCTCCTCATTTCAAGGTCCCTCTCAAGTTTTTGATCTGCTGGACGATAGAATACCCCAACTATCACATCACTCCTTGGACCTGGTAGTTTAACCCACAGTGATTCTATGGTGGAGTCAGACCCTCTGTCAATCTCCATGCTGCTGGATTTTACCCCTTCTTTGACATGGATGGCCACTCCCCCTCCAACCTGCCCCTCTCTATCCCCTTTTTTAGACGTTATAGCCTGGGATTGCTGTCTCCCACTGGTTCTCAGCCTTTTAACAGGTTTCTGTTATGGCTGTTCTATCAGTGCTTTCCCTAGCTGCCAAATGTTCAAGCTCTCCCAGCTGCTTGTTTGTTCTCCCCCACCCCTGCAGCTTCTCATTCCAAAAGACAAACTATCACATCCCATTTTTCTCCCAGTCCTAATACCTATTGTGTCATCACGTTTGTGGTTCTCTACCATCACCGTCATTCCACAGGGATGTGTTCCAAACCAGATGCCAATCTGCTTCTGCCAGCTTTCCCCTGAGATTCCGTTTAAAAGCTGCTCTGCCACCTTTTTTTCTTCTGTATTACGTGCCAGCAGTCTGGTTCCATCTTAATTCAAGTGAAGCCCTTCCATCTTGTGCAGGCTTGGCTTGTCCCAAAGCGTTCCCCAGTGCCTAATGAATCTAAACCCTTCCCTCTGGCACTACCTTCTCATCCACACATTGAGACCCCTGAGCTCTGCCTGCCTAGCGGGTCCTGCTCGTGGAGGTGATGTCCAAAACCTTTGCACCAGGGAAACAACCCCCTGTGTGGTCCTCACATCCATCATAAACCCCCTGCTCTCTGTTCCTGACAATTAGAGATGGGAATGAAATGCCAAAATGGTGTTTGGTTTCATTTTTCATTTCCTTTTTTAATTTTTTTTGTTTCATTTGAAATGAGTTTTTTAAAAAAGTTTCATTTTTGTGGGTTTTTTTGTTGGTTTAAAAACCCTGCAACATTCCCCCCCCCCCCAGCATGCCCAATTGGGGGGGGGGGAGAACACGAGGTTTTTAAACTTTTTTTTTAGCCACTGAATCAAGCGATGGCTGGGGACATCACCGCTGCCTCGGTGGCACAAAGACATTTTTAAACCCCCATGCCTTTTCCTCTCAATGGGGCGCATTGGGGTGGGGGGAAGGTGCAGGTCCTTTCCCCCCCTCCCCCAAGCCCTGCGTGCCAGCTGATCAGCACTGGGGTGGGGGAGGAAACCTCCCCCCAAGCACCAATCAGCTGGCGCGCAGGGCTTGAGGGGAGTGAAAAAAGTTCTAAAAGCTGGTGGGCTTTTAAAACTCCCCCCCCCACCCATCGTTTTCCCCGTCCGATTGGTTTCCCATAGGAATGCATTGCCTCAATGTTAATTCCTCAGCTGTGCTCTGTTTGGAGTCAGGAACCAAAAGACATCCAAATCACAGGAGATCTGCCAGGTGATTGTCCAAATTTCTCTTGAAGGCCTCCAGTGTCGGAGCCCTCGCCAAATCCCCCTGAAGTCATGGGGGAAAGCACATCTCTCCCGGAAGCATCAACCAGCCCATCAGATGTTGCATGCCCTAAACTGTTTCAGGTTTATTTTTATTTAATGTGTTTAGAATATCTTTTCCCCATATTTCTTCTTAAGTAAGACCCCAGGTGTGACTTTTATCATTAAAAAAATATCAAAAGCCCCAAAAGGATCAAGCACATGCAACATTAAAAATGGTAAACAAGCTCACCACCAAAGAGGCAATAAAAGAAAGCAGGAACATATATGTGCCTGCTTGCAGAAGGACAGCAGAGGTGGGGCTAGCCTGGCCTCCAGTGGGAGGGAGTTCCAGAGTCTGGGGAGCAGCCACACAGAAGGCCCCTTCCCGGGTCCCCACCCAATGCACCTGTGAAGGTGGTGGGACTGAGAGAAAGGTCTGTCCTGAAGATCTTAGCACCCGAGGAGGCTCAGAAAGAGAGACACAGCCTCTGAGAAAGCTTGGACCCAAGGGCATCATAGGTCACAAGCAACTAGTTCATCAAGAGCCTCATTCTCCTCAACGATGGCCCATCCCTCTGTTGCTGCAGCTGAAATAGGGGACTTCCCCCCACACACACGCCCAAGACAGAGGCATCCCCTCGGTAGACCACCATCGCTGGAGTTGGGCTGCCCCCTCTTTCTCCACAGATCCTCCCCCCCCCCGATGGAGGCCTCTCCCGTTGCTTTGGGGCACAGGTTCCCCTCTTGAACGGAAAGGAAAACCCAGGAGGCGGGAGGATGGAAGGGAGGAGCGTCCGGGGAAGGGTCACTCCACGCCAACGCATTTTGCCCAACACAGCTAGTGGTCACTTCACGACAATGACAATGACAATGACGACAACAACAAAAAACAAGGAACCATCTCGTGAGGTCTGGTCAGATGAGAGTGTGCATTCAAGGGGACGTGAAAGCAAAGGTCTGTGGCTACCTTGAGCTGGTCCTGAGGGGTCACCCTCCCAGCATGAATTAGCCGCTCCAAGGACTCCACCTAAAGGGAGAGACACACAGCAGCCTTCATCATCAATGCTTTCCCGAGAGGAGGTAAACAGAAGATCCCAGCAGACTCACAAGAAGTTCTACAGGCTTGCCAGGTCTGCTTTAAGAACCTGCCTCCCCATGCTGCTATTTTCATATTTTTCCATGTATATGGCACTATTTTTTTTCTAAAATCATGGCACGAAAAATTTGCTTAACGGGGGCCAATTGTCCTTGTTGGTCCACCTCAATCAAAAATTGCTCCATAAGGCGAACGAATTCTAAACTTTTCGTGGCTTTTCTTGACCTAAAAGGAGCCTTTGATTCAGTGGATAGGAATATCCTATGGTCTAAATTAATCAAAATGGGCATAGATAAAAGACTTTTGTCCCTCATTATATCCCTATACTCTGCTACAACTTCACAAGTGAGATCTTCATGGGATGGGGAATTAACTCAAATATTTCCTACCAACAAAGGAGTGAAGCAGGGCTGTATTCTTGCACCTACCCTCTTCAATCTTTTTATAAATGATTTAGCCTCTCACTTAGAGAAGGTCAATGGCCATCCTCCAAAATTAGGGCTGCATCCTACTCCCTTATTACTTTATGTGAATGATGCAGTACCGTTCTCTCAAACCCGCATAGGTTTAAGACGGTTGCTTAACAGCTGTGTGAAGTACCTTGCCACAAACAATCTACAGCTTAACTACGATAAATCTAAGATTCTGGTCTTTTCCAGATGATGGAAGAAAATGCTATGGAAAATAAATGGACACTGTTTAGAACAAGTTAAACAACTCAAATACTTAGGTGTCCTTTTTCATTTCAAACAGTCCTGGGTGCCACAACGGAGAGCAGCTGTTAATTTAGCAAGAGTTACAGCACAGTCCACCCTACATTTTCATTACACCAAAGGTAACCAATTTGTACCTGCAGCCCTACAGGTATGGAAAACAAAGATCATCCCACAGCTATTATACGGTATTCCAGTCTGGCAGGCAGCTATAGATTCCTCAGTGGAACAAATTCAATCCCCGTTTTTTCGGAAAATCCTGGGACTCCCCAAATGTGTTCCCTACGGAGCTCTATGCTTAGAAACTGGTTCTTCATTGTTGGAAACCACAGCTTGGCTGCAAATAACCAAATTCTGGCTAAAAATCTACTATAATACAGATACCCATACTCTCTTATATTACCTTTTAAAAGATAGGGATCCGCCATTTGGATCATCAACTTGGATTAAAAAATTGCAGACATTGGGGTTACATGTTGAGCAAATTGGATCACTAGGTGAGAAGCAAGCTTTTGGGGCCATAAAAAGACGGGTGCTAGACATAGAACAACAGACACTGTGGAGCTTAGCCCACAGCGTATGTTCACCACTGCACTGGCATATTACTTTTACACCTAGCCAGCAGGCCCCGTATCTAGCGTTGCTTAAATCTCCATGGAACCGTAGAGCTTTTACTTTAGCCAGATGCAATGTCATGCCATCTGCTGTTTTGTCTGGTAGGTTTAAAGGTTTACCTATGGATAAGAGATGCTGTTCCTGTGGTCTGGGCAGTGTGGAAACTCTTGCCCACATGTTTTTTTTATTGCCCCTTACAAAATGAGCCACGTGAGAAATTTTTGGAACAAGTCCTAAGGAACCTAAAAGAGTGGTCTGACCAGGATAAAATCCGATATCTGCTGGCATCCAAATCTGATTTTATAACTGAAAAAGTAGCTATGTTTTTATCGGTGATAGTCACAGTACGTGCTTAGGATACTTACTAGTATTCATTTTAAAGAAGGTATTATTATTTTATCTCTGTAACAAACTCATGTTTCAGTCCTTGTCGTAGCCCTGAGTATTCTAAAAAGAAATTTAACCCTTGACTTTAGAAGGGATATTCACTATGTCACGCTACATATCTGTGTTATGTTGTATGCCAATAAAGGTTGCTGTTGTTGTTGTTGTTGTCCGCCTCAATCTATCAGTGGCCTTTGATACTATCAACCACGGTATCCTCCTGGGGAGGCCCTCCGAATTGGGGATCAGAGGCACGGCTTTGCAGTGGTTCTGTTCCTTCTTGGAGGAACGCCCCCAGAGAGTACAGCTGGAAGACATGGCTTCTGCCTCTTGGTCCTTCAGTTGCCACAAGGGTTGGTCATCTCAGCCTTTTCAGAGGGGGTGGGTTGGGTTGGGTTGGTGGAGGAGAACCCAAGCTGACTTTGATGCTTCCCTTCCATTCCAGCAGCCCTTGTTGACTCTCTGTGACCTGAAGACTCCTCTGTCCTTTGTTTTTGCAAGGACTAGAGCCTTCTTTTAAGTGGGGAAAGGCTTGGGGGTGGAGCAGCCCATTAATAAGTGCCTTTCCACTCTGAAAAGAAAGGTCAGTTCCTGCAAGAACAGGAAGAGAGAAAGGCAATCAAGTGCCCTGGAGAGGAAGTGATACAGCAAGGTCAGTTTGGATTATCCTCCACTCCACCCTATATTGTTTTCTTTTCTTTCCAGGAACACTTGATTGCCCTCTTCTCTGCCTTGTTCTTACAACATCGGGCCCTTCTTTTGAGTGTGGAAAGGCACTTCTTAATGAGCTGCTTCACTCCCAAACCTTTCCCTGATGAAAAGTAGGGACAATTCCTCCAAGAACAAAGCAGAGAGGAATTTTCAGAACATAGAAAGGAAAGGAAATGGTGGATGGGGTGGGGTGGAGGAGAACTCAAGGAGGATTTATTAATTCTATTAATTTTATTAATTTGGGGTCTTAAAAGTGGGGGGCGTCTAATATGCAACAGTGTCTTATAGATGGAAAAAGATGGTACTTGCTGTCACAACAATGCTAATTGATGCATCAGCACTAATTGAGTTCCCAAGCACAATTAGCAGCCAAATGCACTCTGTAAATAACACTGAAAGGACTGGCCATGAGTTGAGCCAATGGAGACCCCCCCCTCTGTTTTAGGCCAGGGACCCCCACATGAGGCAGCCAAATTCAAGGGTGCCCCCTATTATAAAATCCCCATGGGGGCTCCTAAGACACTGGAGAGCCTTCCACTTTGGCCAAAAAGTCTCCCCCACCACCCACAGAAGGCTCTTTGTAATTAAGAAAGAATGGGTCTTCAGAATTATAAGCCTCCCAGTGAATGGAGATTAGAGAGCAGCAGTCTGCCTTCACATCTCTTTTGTTTGGAGAGATTAATTTTGCCCGTCTCTACTTAATGACTTTGTCAAAATGGGGCACTCGGTTGATGCCGCTTCTTGTGCACTCATTACTCCTGCTGTTTGGAGCCACGTAATTGTCATTCTGCTTGGAACTCCAACCTAAAGACCGTATGGAGAAGAAGTTAACGAGACAGATTCCTCCGCTGAAGCCATCTCAAGAAGTGGACTCATCCACAAAAGCTCGCATCAAAACACAGCACTTAGTCTTTAATGTGTCGCAACGTTGTGTCTTTATTTATCCATTTCTTTTTTTGGGGGGGAGTCCTGACTTGTTAGCATACACGAACAACGGCTAAAACCTCGGCTGGCATTTGCACGCCATCATGGATGCATTTGTCCTCCAGTTGGAACTGTGGCACAAAAGGCTACATCACAGTAACGCTGAAGCCGTGGTTCCCCCACCTTGGGTCCCCAGGTGTTCTTGGACGTCAACTCTCCAGAAGCCTCCAACAGGACTTTTGGGGGCTGCCCTCCAAGAACACCTGGGGACAGAAGGCTGGGAGGCACCGGGGTCTCCCTCTCCAGGTGGAAGGCAACCTCAGACAAGATACGCATGAATCTTGCAGACCATTCAGTGAAATTCCTACCCCCCCTGCTGACAAAATCCACGCCATTCACTTGCCTGCTTCCAAAATTTGCTCGCCTGAGCAGCCAACACCCAAGTCAACTCTTCTCCGGAAAAAGGCTGATCCGGGGAGGCAAAGCCACCCTCTTTGTGAACACTAGGACCTTGGGGAGCGGAGGGAGAAGCGGAAGCCCCCGATGGCCCTGAAGACCCTGGAAATGAAACAGATCCCGCTGGTCAGAAAACCTCTCCTTTTATATGAGATGACCAAAACTGGCAAGAGTTTTCCTTGAGTGGATATCAGATTTCTTTCACAGAATGAACCTGGAATTGAGTTCCAGGTCATTAGAATTTAGTGCAGAACCACTCAGCTTTAACAACTTGAAACTGCTCGATCTCCTGCAGAGAGGTTCAGCCTGGTTGCCTTGCCCTTTTCGCCACTTCTTTCTTGGGTTTTTTGTTTCTCTCTCCGCAACAGAGATGGGCACAAAAAGCCAAAATGGCATTTCATTTTGTTTCATTTCATTTTTTAAAAATTTGTTCCCTTTGGAACGAAATTATATTTTTTAAAAAATTCATTTTGTCGCTCCCCCCCCCCAGTGCCAACCAGCTGGGTTGGTGCTTATTTTTGTTATTTATTTTGACAAGAGCCAAGATTGGTGGTTGTCAAACTAAATAATACACAAAAACGAAACAGAACGAAATAAAAATTTCCATTTTGCTTTGTTTCATTTTTTTAAAGAGCACTTCATTTTTTGTTTGGTTCTGTGACAAAATGAAAAATGAAACAAAGAAAATTCATTTCATGCCCATCTCTGCTCCACAACCAGCCAGATTTTGTGCTGAGTGAGTGCACCTGATCCTTCCTGAGTTCTTTGTGGGGTTGAGGTCTACTTAGGAGAGCGGTCTGGAACTTTCCAGAAGCATCTCTGTGCCCC
>JAHTLZ010000089.1:6091999-6150280 GCA_023846285.1 Phrynocephalus versicolor | reverse complement strand
AAGAAAGAAAGAAAGAAAGAAAGAAAGAAAGAAAGAAAGAAAGAAAGGGAACTGTAGGTTTAATAAATAAATTGTTAACACAAGCTGGATATGAACCCCACAAGGGTTACAGGATCAGTGGGAAAAAGATGTGGTCATTGTAATTCAAGGGGATGCTTCACTAAAATATGTAATAAAGGAATTATGAATAATATGTCTGTAAGGGTTAAAGAAAATAGTTACAAAGTACTGTGGAGAAGGTATTTAACACAAAACGAAGATGAATTTATTAAATACAAATCCTTCACCTCTGTGCTGGGAGTGTAAAAAGGAACAAGGGTCATACTTAAACAGGTGGTTCTTATGTGATGTAAGGAAGAACAGATGATGGTTTTAAAGGTAATTAGATGGGAAGAACTGGATTGGATATTCAGAGGCCCCCAATGATTACTTTATTGAATGTGGTTGACAATAATCAATTGAAGAGAGAAGGAAAGGAGTGGCAATGTTATTATTTACAAAGAACTGGGAAACTGATAACCAAATTTATATTGCAAAATGGCATAGAAAAATGTGGAATATGGCAATTAATAATAAACTGACTCATGAACTGAAATTAAAAAGGGGATCATCAAAATATAATGTGTTTAAAGAAATATGTAATTTATTTCTGGAATATGTATTTTGAAAAGGGAAGAGTATACGCTGGAAGAAGAATCCATGTGTTCCTGGAGAGAAATAGGGCCGAATAAAACACAAGAATAACAATAACAACTATAAATGAACTTTCCCCCATTGAGGGTGAAGAAATGTGGGTCTGAGAAATGCAATCCAATGCTCGTGCAATTAATATCATGTGATCTATAAGAGGTTTGGCTGTGTGGTTATGTTTTTTCAAAATACAATTCTCATAATTTTTTAAAAGAAATAGTTCCAGGCTAGACCCAGGGAAAGCCCACTCCCAAAAGGGCCACCCTGCAACGGCAGCAGGATACGGCCCACAGCAAGATCCTGATCATCTCAGCCATGCCACGTGGCTTGGACCACTTGGGTTGACCCCGACAGGCCAGGCCAGGGGTGAGATGGGGCGAGGAGCAGGTGGCCTGCCCACCCACCCCCCATTGTTGCCATTGTCCATTGATGTGGACTGGATCATCCGGGAAGAACCGCCGCCCCCCTGGAGGCTGACCCTTCGCTGTGCCTGGTGGCTGGGCCAGACCTCTGGGGAGGGTGGATGGGGGAGAAGGACGTGGGGCTTCCCAAGGAGGCAGAGGACGGCCCGCTGCTCAGCCAAGAGGACCGCGCTCTTCCTCGCAGTGCCAGGAGAGGTCCTTCGGATGGATCTGGAGACCAGCTGGTGTCCGGAAGCTGTATCGGAGCTCCCGCGGCTCAGGAGTTGAGGCACCTGGAGCTGCAGAGGCAGAGATTGGGGGGGGGCATTCCCCCCTGGTGCCTCTGTGGCCGGGGCTGGTCTGGATGACCCACAGGGTCCCTCCCGGCTCCGCAGGCCTAGAGGTGATATTTCGTACCACAAGGTGTGGGGTGTTTGTCGTTGCTGGTGCTTCTCTGTGGTTTTAGAAGGCACCGGAAGGTGGCCTGTGGGGGTGGGGTGGACGGAGAGACTGCCATGACACCGAATCACTCGCCTTGGGAGCCCGGCCGCCCTCCCCCTGTCACCACTTCCTGCTGAAGCCCAAGCCTTGTGACTCATCCGAGCAAGCAGGAACTTGCGGCTCAAGAGTGTGTGCAAACAACTCATGGGGAGAAACCAAAGGGAGGACAGAACGGTTCCCCTTCCCTCTTCCAAGTGAACTGCCCAGGGACCAAGAACTTTCTCAGCTCGGGCGGCTTAAGGGCCACAACTGGGGTCCACCTCCCGCCCTGTTACTGCTTAAGTCTATGGATTTCACCCCACTCCATGCCCCCTCCTCCCTGCAGAAATCTAGTCTGGCAGGGAGAGGGTCGGCTGAATGTCCTTGAGAGGCTGCCTTTCTTAGTTGTGGGGAGTCCTTCCGGAATGGGCGAGGGTTCTGTCATCCGGGTCCTATCCTGCAATGAACAAGGATGGTGGGGGGGCCAGAATCCCAAAGGTCTGGAACTGCTCTGCCCGCGACACCAGGTGGACTCCAGGTCACAGGGAAAGCTTTAGCATGTCAGAAACCCACTCATACAGAGACCAGCCACCACCCGTGGCTCTTAGTCGGGATGGCTCATGCCACCTCCGGAATCAGAGCCTGGTGACTTCTGGATAGCATGTGCCACCAATGCTAAACGTAGACCACCATCTTCTCCTGATGGTGGGCTTCTCAACGGGGCAACTGGTTGCCCCTTTGTCAACAGAACACAGGACTAGGAAAGAGGCTTGGTCCTCAAGTGCTCACATTCCCCTTCACCTCCCTCATCTTCTGCTTGGCCTTTCCCTAGGACCATACCTTCTTGGCAGTGGGACACTAGCTCCCATTATCCCCAGCTCTTAGGCATGCTGGTGGTGGGTGTTGGGGTTCTCACCAAAGGCTGGTTGATGGGCGGGAGGTGAGCCCCTGACTGAGTGTCCTTCGGTTCTGACCTCTGTTCCCGAAAGCCACCCAGCACCTGGAGCCAAACGCAATCCATCATGCAGACATAAGAACATAAGAACATAAGAAGAGCCCTGCTGGATCAGGCCAAAAGCCCATCTAGTCCAGCTTCCTGTATTTCACAGTGGCCCCACCAGATGCCTCTGGGAGCGCACGAGACTAGATCTCTGTCTCCTGATACCACTCCCCTGCATCTGGCCCTTGAAGTACCCCGGTTTTAAGCCTGGGGAATTACACATCTATCTCCATCATGGTTTGTAACCTGGGATGGACTTTTCCTCCAGGAATCTGTCCAATCCCCTTTTGAAGGCATCCAGGCCAGATGCCATCACCACCTCCTGTGGCAGGGAGTTCCACAGACATGACATTGACCCCACAAGGCATCGGGAGAAAGGAGGGAGGCACTCCCCCCACCCAGGGAAGAGCCCTCAGTGATGTGGACACCGCCCCCGCTGCACCCACGGGCCACCAACCTTGGCTCCCAGCCGCAGGCGGTCAATGGTGTTCTCGGCCTCTGCATACTTGGTCAGCAGCTTGCGATAGTCCTCCTGCCATGAAGACAAGAACACAAGGGCCAGGTTTAGGGCAAGGAAGAGGGTGATGGGACCTTGAAGTCCCTTGCATTTCCAAAACACACCTTCCTCCTCACCAAAAGGAGAGAAAAAAACACTCCAGAAGTTTCTAGGGGGTCATCAGTGAAATGTGAGGCACCCTCACACCTCTTTTGACCACCCGAGCACCAGAAAAGGTTGCAGGGTGGCTTCTGATCTCATCGGACACTGGAGGGAGGCCCCACAGGGGTCCCAGTGGGATGACAACAGGGTGCACACAGCCCCTAACCACCACCCTCCCCCGAGATGCCCATTCCTGGTTTAGGATGACAGGCAGGAGGCCTGGGCAACGGCGTGGCTCGAGCACCCCCTCCCCGCGTGTTTAGGAGGGAGCTTACCTGCAGCTGCTTGACCAGCTCCGTGGCTTGTTGTGGGGATTTCAGTTCCTCTGGGATCACGGAGACGGCCGCGGTTGGGTGCTTCTGGGGGGGACCCTCCTCGCTGCTCAGCAACACCTCCCGGACAATCTCAGCAGGGGACTTGAAGACCACCGGCTTCCCCGAATCCTTGGACCGGGCCGGGAGGGTCCTTCCACGGGGCGGGTGATAGCTCTGAGGGTCCCTGGGGAACCGGACGCGAGGCTCCACCTTGGACAGATCTGGGAGGGGGTGGTTGAGCTGCCCCCGGCCGTAGGGCAGGGGGTCGCTCATGATGGGGGTTGACTGGCTGGCTCGGATGGAGCCGTGGGAACCCAGCCCTCTGGTTTTCCTGCGGGAGGGGGCCCTCTGAGGGCTCACGGGCCTCGGATGCCGGCCAATCTTGGTCGGAAGCCAGCAGGGGGGCTCTGCTCCCAGAGCCCGTGTTCTTTCGGGTGGCTGGCGGTCCCATTGGATCAGGGCACCAGAGCCTCCCGTCGCCTCCCTGACATCCAGGTGGCTCCCCTTGGGCTGCTCTGGGGTTTGGGGGTCCTGGACTGTGCTGCTGGTGGCCACCTTGAGACCATTCCATTCAGGATGGGCCACATTCTCCATCCAGGAGGATTCTGGGAAAGTCTCTGAGTCAAGGCTGGGGGAGTTCTGGAAGTCTTCAAGGGAGAGGGCCCCCAACGGGCTACAACTCCATCGTATGGAACCCACCAGAGAAGTGGGGCCGAAGTTCTCTGGGCTCTTCTGGGATTCAGAGGAGAAGTCTCTCTCTTCCAGAAACTCCCGGCTGCTGCCTTCTTGGCCAAGAGTCCCAACAATGGCTCTTCCGAAGGGGGTGCCCTCTGGAGGAGACCGGGAAGGAGAAGACGTCACCTGGGAGTTCCCCGCCAACTCTTCCTCCGCACCATCGGAGTTAAACCTGGAGGGCTTGTCATGGCTGTTATGTAAAGCCAGGGGATCTTTTAGGGCCTCAGGGCTGGTGCTAAACTCCGAACCGTACAGGCCCTCGTACGACAGCTCCGGGTAGGGCTCCCCCTCGCTGTGCTCAGCCCATGCCTCCTCCTCCTCCTCCTCCTCTTCCTCCTCCTCCTGTTGGCGGTCTCTCTGTGGGTGCCAGTGAGAGGCAGAGCCTAGGCGCCCAACGTTCGCACCCTCCTTTGCACGACCTGTGAAAAACAAGAAGGTTTTTAGCTAGCTGCCTTCATGGGGCGTGGTGGCTCAGCGGACTAAGGCACCGAAACGGTAGACTGCAAAGTCCGCAGCTCGTCGGTTCGAATCCAGGGTACCACGCAGAGGAGCAAGCTCCCGCTGTTCACCCCAGCTCCTGCCAACCTAGCAGTTCGAAAGCATGTCAATGCAAGCAGATAAATAGGTACCGCCGTAAAAAGTGGGAAGGTAAAACAGTGTTTCCTTGCAGCCACGCCGGCCATGTGGCCACGAACCTGCACAACACTGGCTCTTCAGCTTGAAAATGGAGATGAGCACCGTCCCTAGAGTCGGACACGACTAGCATGCATATGCTGGGGGAAACTTTACCTTTACCTTTACCTTCATGGCTATGTGTTCCTCTTTGTGGCACATGGCAAAAGGAAGGTCTTGAAGTCTAGAAGACTTGATTTCCTACAACACCACTGCTATAACGTTAAACCTAACCAATAGAGCAACTTCCAAATGTCTGGAGCAGCAACCTTGTGACCCCCAAAAGCAGCTCATGGCAGACAAGGGGGTTGTCTCCAAGCTCTGGGCACCGGCGTTGGTTAAGGCAAAGTGCTTATTGGGTGGACATCTTAGCCCTTTGTAGCTCTCAGAGAGACAAAACCTGGATGCTCTGCCAAGCTCCACTCCAGTTCCACGTAAACCCTTCCCAGCCTACAAAGCCAAATCCCCACGATGGATGCAGAAGCTCTGCGGGGCTCTCTCCTGGGCTCATTGGGATGCAAGGGCCCCTTGGCTTTACCCAGTTCCATTCAAGCACAGCTTGTAGGTAAGGACAGGGGCCAGAGGAGGAATCTGGGTGGGCTAAAACCCAGGGAGGTCCCTAGAAGGCCCACGTCCCTCGCTTGACTCACCCAAGAGGGGACTTGCGGGTTCAGCTTCCCCCAGGCTTCCCAGGTCCTGCAGCTGGTTGAGGTCATAGTCCAGGTCATCATCTTCTTCTTCCAGAGGACCCCGGGAGTCTTTCAGCTCTTCTGGGAACCCAGCATCCCCCAGCATCTCCTCGGAGGAGGAGGAGGGCGAGAGGTTCCACCGAACCAGCCTTCTCCCAGCCCGGCATCCTCTAGTCGGAGACCCACTGCCCATGGGCTCCCCTTCTTCCTCTTCCTCTTCCTCCTTCCACTGGGGGTGTTGCCACCATCCAACGCCGCTGCCTGTGGAGGTGTCCATTCCCAGCTAGGCCAACTTAAGCTGGACAATGGTACTGGAACAACAACTGCCCGGGAGGGTGGGTGGGATTTTTTTAAAACAACAAAAAATGGGAAGGGAGGTTTACTTGTGCCTTTTCATCCTGCAAAGAGCTGGGGAGGGGGAGGGAACGCCGAAGGAAAGTAGGTCACATCAAAGCTTATGGAGTCCCTTCAACACATCCTGCCCGCAGGCTGGCAGAAGAGGAGATGAGACACACACACACACACACACACACAGAGAGAGAGAGAGAGAGAGAGAGAGAGAGAGAGAGAGAGAGAGAGAGAGAATGTTAAATAACCCTTTTCAGACCTGGCCATCAGGAGGGAAGGGTGGAGAAGACCCAGACAATCATCCCTCCTCTACTTGTGCATATGTTGTCACCAAGCCAATTACGAAGGTCAAGAACAAGGAAAGAGTTCCTGGTTAGGGTTAGGGTAAGGGTTAGGGTGGCTCCAGGCCAAGCCTTGAACAAGGGAACTCTACCTTTACTGGGTCATTAAGTTAGTAGCCTTAGGCAAGCTGCGCCTTACGGTTGCCAAATCTGAAGGAAGGCTTCGCTATGGAGCCCTTGATAGCCCTTTGTGTCACCCAGGGCAAGTGGGAGGGGCATAGGTGCAAAACGCTCATGGAAAAAAGAGGAAAGAGAACACCTCCAAAAATAAAGAGACAGCGCAGACTTTCAGAAAGGACATCAGCTGCAGGAAGGGGTGTGGGAAGCTCTGTTTATTTTCCCTGCCTGCAGTAGCAGACACGGCTCAAAAATTGGTTTTTTTTTTCTAAATTTGGGGATCAGGGACCAGGAGGCAGCCCCCTCCCTCTGCTTGCAACACTTTTCTGCTGTGCCAAAAGCTTCCCTGTTCTTTTTGTTTTCATGGCCCCAAGAAGCCATGGTGGGCTCTTCTTTTTGGATTTCCATAGAGGGGCTATATAGCACCCCCTTCCAACCTGCCCCCAAGCTGGCCTTTTCCCAAGGGCCAGCAGTCAAGGCACGGGGGAATGTCCTAGAGTAGCCCCCCTCCAACCTAACCACCCCTCTGTAGGAGTGGACTGCAAACACCATCGCCCCAACCCCCATGATCAACGAGGATGGGAGTAGCCATCTAAGATGACCAGCACTTTGGCTCCCACTAAATGCCAGCCAGCCCAGCCAGTGGCCACGCCGGCAGAGGATGATGGGAGATGCCATCCAACATGCCTAGAAGGTGCTGGAGAGGTGGTAACAAGAAACAGAACTGGGTCAACGGATGGAAAGCCTTAGCTCATTTTTCGAGTTGGCATCTCCAAATAACGGTTTTTCCAGCTTCCACCTGGACAGCTGGACATGGCTGACCTCAATGTCACACAAAGCCGGGAGACCCAATTCATCCAGTCCACACGTTGAGACAAGTCATTGGGAGCCTTAAGAAATGGAAATGGGAGAGGAAGCCAATTGTGTCCACGCCGAGTC
Organism: Phrynocephalus versicolor; assembly: GCA_023846285.1. Taxonomy (NCBI): domain Eukaryota; kingdom Metazoa; phylum Chordata; class Lepidosauria; order Squamata; family Agamidae; genus Phrynocephalus; species Phrynocephalus versicolor. Next base: position 6,142,896 of record JAHTLZ010000089.1, on the reverse strand, counting down.
TGACGCCACTTTAGGAATGTAGCCTTTGCTTTGCCTTCAGCTGCTCCCTTCCAGAACTCCCCCCAGACAGGAGGTGGTGGTATTCCATATAGGCAGTATGGGAGAGTGGTTAGACTATTTGCTAAAGGAAGAAGGATGTAAATCTGGCTCTCCTGCATCCCTGGCACAGGCTTTAACTGCTACACCGCCCTGTCTGTCAAAACAACACATCCAACCATCCAACCAAGGGAGGAGAAACAACAGAGGGCCTTCCCCAACCACTGGACCTGTTCCCATTTGTTTATTTATTTTTGGCAGCTGCCGGGAATTCCCTCTTGTGCTCCATGCAGCTGGAGAGACAGAGAACTCAGCCCTGTACCAGGGACGGCAAGGGACAGAAAGAGAGGCCAAGGCGGGGGTGGGGTGGGGGGGAGAGGGCGCGCTGTCCTTTTTCAGCTGGGCTAAGGGTCCTGCAAGGGTCCCATACAAGACGTGCCTCCTGCACGGGAGCCGTCCTACTCAAGATTCAGAAGCCCCCCAACTGGGGCCTTCAAGTGCAAAGTAGGTGCCCGGGCAATGGCCCCGATTCAAAAGCCCCTTTTGACCCCCAGCCAACAACTTCATTAAAAGAATGGTTTCCCTTTTAAGTCAAATGTTCAGAGACTCAATTTATAGTTGACTTCTGTTCTTTTCTGCCCCCCCCCCCTTTCTGGCCCTGTCACATAGACTCCAAACAGTGATGCTAAACAAAAGGCATCTTTAAAATAGAACCCCAAGGCAGCTCTCACACTATGAACAATATTTAGCAAGGGAAGGCCCTCCGTTTTCCAGCAGAACAAATTAATGCAAGAGTTGCAACCAAGAAAGCCAGGCCTAAGAGGCTCCCGTTTCCTCCAGTTTCTTTTTCAAGATCCCCTTTCTATTCTTCTAATTTTCCCAGGAGCCACCTGACAAGCTAGCAGCGGCATTAAAGAATCTCCGGATTTTTGTCCAAACTTGTTGGTCACTTTTGTTGCCCAAGAACTCAGGCAGCTCAGACCTACTTGGGAAGTGGTGGAGGAAAAGGGTCCATCATGCAGGCAGGCGAAGAAGTGCCCAGAGAGGCCACTGGAAAACTTCCCTGTGCCTACCTTCCCTCTTTGGGTCAACTTCGGATTATTACCTGGCTCAGGTATCCTTTGGAATGGTGGGTATCCTCCAGGGATGGCCGGCCTGATGCTGCTCCTCCTATCGCCATGGCAACCCCGAGCAAACTTAAGATCCGACGTGTCCCTTCATCCTTGGGCCTCCGAGCCAGGCCTAGGTGGGCATTTTAAGGAGGACGGACACTGCTGATCCAGGGAAGATGACGAAAAGCAGGATGCATGGAAGGAAGGGGGGGAAAACAGGGTGAACATTGAAATTCTTTCTAGCAATTCAATAGAAAGAAAAACCAGCCAGAGATGCGGGTGGCTCAAGCCGCCAGCCACTGGAAGCAAAGGAAAGCCCTTCAGGTATCTGTCCGGCCAGTGGCTTTGCAAAGAACAACCCCCTTGCAAGGTAGGCGCAGGTGAACTACCTCCGTGCTCCAGGAAGGAGCCAATTCAGGCCTGCCCATCTCCCCTGGGCACTTGGGCTGTGGAAGGCCAGGGCGCTCAGCTCATCCTGCCCGGCCTTTCTGCTGTGTGTGTGTGTTGGGGGGGGGGATACCCTGCATTTCATAACGGGGCTTGGAGACACAGAGGCGGAAGCAGTCTGGGGGTGGGGAGTGGGGGGGGGGAGCAGGGCCGTGGTAAGAGGCAGGCAGAGACGCTTCCGAAAGCTCCCTCCTCACTAACACATTGTGCATGTTGGTTTCGAAACCTCACACACATCCTGCTGTGGAGAAATAGCTTTAAAGGGCCCAGCGTCTATTAAGAAAACACTGCCTTTGCTATTTATGTTAGCATCTTCCTGTGCCTCGATTGGGCTTTTAAGGCCTTCCCCGCCTGGGACCGCTAGACCTCCCCCCCCGCCCCCTTTGTTTCAAACTACCGTCCCCACCAAGCCCATGATTGGTAGCTTATGGGTGAGGTCATGAAAAACAGTCAGACCATATATTATTGCTAGCGAATGGTGCTTCTTTGCTTTCAAAAAACTAAACGGACATGTACACAGTGGCCACTGTCAGATGATCGAATGAATCAAAAAGATGTGCACAACCCATCACATGCTTCAAATTTTTTTTTTTGAAAGACTGTGATTCCAATTTTTAAGAGGCCAGATATTAATGCCTTCCCAGCTACTATAAGGACTGCAGGCAGGATCAGATAACAGGTGTCAAGTGGGTTACACCAAAGTATGTTACCCGTGATATATGAGAGAGAGGTGGGGAATCATAGAGTTGGAAGAGACCTCAAGGGCCATCTAGTCCAACCCCCTGCCATGCAGGAACCCCATCACAATATTTACGACAGATAGCCATCCAGCCTCTGCTTAAAAACTTCCAAAGAAGGAGACTAAACTGTTAGCTGTCAATAAGAAATATAATCAATAGCTATCTTGTAATTGTAAAAAAAACTAGCTATCTTGTAATTGTGATGCAAAGAAAGGTACAGAAAGTGTTTTGTGAAGCAAGAGGCTGTGGTTTCCTGTCGATGCTTGGGCACTGCTCTGGCAGAGACTAGAACGGAAATGTGTCGTAACAGCGAGCACCAAGGGCTACTGAGCTAAAAAGAGGAAGTAGTAACAGCTTATGAAGCCTTGAATGTCCAGGTGGGGCTCAGCAAAAGATGACCAGCCTGTGGGTGGTGCTGAGGTGTGGCCATGCAGAATACAAGATAAACAGCAGGGGAAGCATGTTGAGAGTATTTGGGTTAAAATCAGGGGAATGGTAAAAAAAGCTAAAGCGCAGAACGAACTTAGACTTGCCAGAAGACTCTACCACCCTCCGTGGCAGCATATTCCACTGCCAAACAGCTCTAACTGTCATGCAGTTCTTCCTAATGTTCAAATGGAATCTCTTTTCCTGTAGTTTGAAACCATTGCCCCGAGTCCTAGTCTCTGAAGCCATGGAAAACAAGCTTGTTCCCTTTTCAATATGACATCCTTTCAAATATTTAAACATAGCTATCATATCCCCCCTCAGCCTTCTTTTTGAAAGGCTAAACATTCCGAGCTCCCTAAGCCATTCCTCATATGACATTTCTTCCAGACTGTCAACCATCCTGGTCGCCCTCCTCTGCACCCGCTCGAGGTTGTCAACATCTTTTTAAAATTGAGGCGCACAGAACTGGACACAGTACTCCAGATGGGGTCTGACCAGAGCAGAACAGAGTGGTACTATCGCTTCCCTTGATCTAGACGCTATGGTTCTGTGGATGCAACCAAGAATCACATTGGCTTTCCTGGCCGCTGCATCACACTGCTTGACTCATGTTCAATTTGTGGTCCACCAAGACTCCCAGATCCCTTTCACAAAGGCCTATGAAGAGATGGGTAGGAAGCTGAAGGACCTGGGTGGACAGGTGATAATATCATCTCTCCTCCGTGTAGAAGGATGTGGTCCACGAAGGGAAAGAACAATAGTGGAGGTGAACAATTGGCTTCGGAGATGGTGCCGGCAGGAACGATTCAGATTCTTGGACCATGGTTTGTTTTTTCATTCAGATGGGATATTGGTCAGATAGTAAAAAGGGTTTCTTTAGTTATGTCTGCAGCAAAAGGAAAAATAAGGAAATGATAGGCTCTCTGCGTGGCAATGATAACCAGTTACTAACAGGAGACAAGGAAAAGGCAAAACTACTCAACACCTTTTTTGCCTCTGTTTTCTCCAAAAAGGAAGAAAGAGATCCGCTGGGACAAAGAGTAGATGAGGTAGGATGGGAATTGCAACATAGAATAGGTAGGGAGGTAGTACAGGAACATCTGGAAACATTAAATGAATTTAAGTTTCCTGGGCCAGATGAATTACACCCAAGGATATTAAAAGAACTAGCAGAAGTAATTTCAGAACCATTGGCAATAATCTTTGAGAAGTCCTGGAAGACAGGGGAAGTCCCCATCGACTGGAGGAGGGCTAATGTTGTCCCCATCTTCAAAAAGGGGAAAAAAGAGGACCCAAATAATTACCACCCAGTCAGCTTGACTTCAATTCCCGGAAAGATCCTAGAGCATATTATTAAGCAGTCAGTCTGCAATTATCTAACAAACAATGCTGTCATTACAAGAAGTCAACACGGGTTTCTTAAAAACAAGTCATGCCAGACTAATTTGATCACTTTCTTTGATAGAATTATAGGCCTGGTGGATGAGGGGAATGCTGTGGATATTGCTTATCTGGACTTTAGCAAGGCCTTCAATAAGGTTCCCCATGGTATTCTTGCTAAGAAGTTAGTAGGAGGTGGGATAGATAGTGCGACTGTCAGGTGGATTTGTAATTGGTTGACTGATCGCACCCAAAGGGTGATCATAAATGGCCTCTGTTCAGCTTGGAGAGACGTGACTAGTGGGGTGCTCCAGGGTTCTGTTCTGGGTCCAGTGCTGTTCAATATCTTTATTAATGACTTGGAGGAAGGGATAGAGAGTATGCTAATTAAATTTGCAGATGATACCAAATTGGGAGGGGTTGCTAATTCCCCAGAGGATTGGATGAAAATCCAAAAGGACCTTGACAGATTAGAATGCTGGGCCAAAGCTAATGGAATGGATTTCAACAGAGGGAAATGTAGGGTGCTACATCTAGGTGAAAAGAATGAATTGCACAGATATAGGATGGGGGATACTTGGCTAGAGAATAGTACCTGTGAAAGGGATTTGGGGGTCTTGGTGGACCACAAATTGAACATGAGTCAGCAGTGTGATGTGGCGGCCAGGAAAGCCAATGTGATTCTTGGTTGCATCAACAGAACCATAGTGTCTAGATCAAGGGAAGTGATAGTGCTACTCTATTCTGCTCTGGTCAGACCCCACCTGGAGTACTGTGTCCAGTTCTGTGCGCCTCAGTTTAAAAAGGATGTTGAAAACCTCGAGCGGGTGCAGAGGAGGGCGACCAGGATGGTTGAGGGTCTGGAGGAAATGTCTTATGAGGAACGGCTTAGGGAACTGGGAATGTTTAGCCTTTCAAAAAGAAGACTGAGAGGAGATATGATAGCTATGTTTAAATATTTGAAAGGATGTCATATTGAAGAGGGAACAGGTTTGTTTTCCATAGCTTCAGAGACTAGGACTTGGGGCAATGGTTTCAAACTACAGGAAAAGAGATTCCATTTGAACATTAGGAAGAACTTCATGACAGTTAGAGCTTGCAGCGGGTCCAGAACGCGGCGGCCAGGCTGGTGGTTGGTGTGCGTCGTTATGACCACATCACCCCAGTCCTGGCCCGCCTGCACTGGTTGCCCGTTGCAGCCCGGATTAGATTCAAGGTCCTGGTTTTAGTTTATAAAACCCTCCATGGCTTGGGACCGGACTACCTGGCAGAGCGTATCGCTCAGCGGTCAACTTCGGCCCGTCCCGTTCGGCAGGCGCGAGCGCACTTGCTCCGGGTCGCCACGCCTCGGGAAGCCCGGAGGACGAGCACTCGGACCCGGGCTTTCTCGGTGGCGGCCCCCAGCCTCTGGAATTCCATCCCCAGTGAAGTGCGCTCTGCAGAGTCCCTGCTGGCCTTCCGAAAGGCGCTGAAAACCTTCCTTTTTCGCGAGGCCTTTGGCGACAGTTAATTATTATTATTATTATTATTATTATTATTTTCTTTTTTCTTCCCGCCATCGTAATTTGTGCTTTACTCGAGGTCTCACTTGATTTTAACAGGGCCTAGGGTGTTTTTAGGTATGTCTGTTTGATTATTTATTGTATTTTGTTGCCTTTATAGCCTTTTTGTTAGCCGCTTAGAGTACCCAGTAGATAAGCGGGATATAAATATAACAAATAAATAAATAAATAAATAAAAATTTGGCAGTGGAATATGCTGCCCCAAAGGAGGGTGGTGGAGTCTCCTTCTTTGGAGGTTTTTAAGCAGAGGCTGCATGGCCATTTGTCAGAAATAATGTGATGGGGTTTCCTGCATGACAGGGGGTTGGGCTGGATGCCCTCAAGGTCTCTTCCAACTCTATGATTCTATGAATTAATTCGTTCCTAATGAAATTATGTTAAGGAAATTTTCCTTTATACAAATTCCCATAGGAATGCATTGAAAACGGAGTGATCCCATTTTTATGTTGTACGGATTCTCCCCATAGGCGATTATGTTGAACAAATTTCCCCTATCCCCGGAATTTTTTATATTGTACAAATTTTATGTCATACAAGCTGTTTGTTATACAATGGTCCACTGTACTATTTTCCAGCCAGGTATCCCCCATCCTATATCTGTGCAATTCATTCTTTTTACCTAGATGTAACACCCTACATTTCCCTCTGTTGAACCCCATTACCTTTCGCCCAGCACTTAAATCCGTCAAGGTCATTTTGGATTTTCATCTTATCCTGTAGGGAATTAGTAACCCCTCCCGATTTGGTAGCTGCCTAGATGCCCTAAGCACATCCGATCTCGCTTGATTTCGGAAGCTAAGCAGGGTCGGCCCTGGTTAGTACTTGGATGGGAGACCACCAGGGAATACCAGATGCTTTAGGGGCCTAGAGAAGGAACTGGCAAGCCACTCCAGTATTCCTGCCAAGAAAACTCCATGGACATGGAGTCACAAAGAGTCGGTCACGACTATAATAACACAACACACACACACACACACAATTTGGTATCATCTGCAAATTTAATTAGCATACTCTCTATTCCTTCCTCCAAGTCATTAATAAAGATATTGAATAGCACTGGGCCCAGAACAGAACCATGGGGGACCCCCACTGGTCACGTCTCTCCAAGCTGAAGAGAGGCCATTTATGGTCACCCATTGAGTGCATTCCAGCCCTGTGGGACCTGGTTCTACCACCTCACCACCCAACACAGGGAAATTATGGACAGACCTGACCTTTGATACCTCTCTCTTTTACATCTATCAGCACAACATTCCCAAATCAACCCTCTTTTCTGATCAAGTCTCTCCTAATGCTGAGCCAGAATCTGTCCTCCTGATATCCCTCCACCTCCTTGGCCTCAGAGAACAAGCTGGCTCGCCCTTCTGTGCACCTGAAATGGGTAATTCTCCCACGCCTGATATCTGATGCCTCCGCCTTCCCCAAAACTGCCCCGAATCCTGCCCTTGTGGGTGGGTCACGCATAGCTTTCCACACATGCCCACAACAACGCAGCAAAGCACCGCAGGAGTGGGACTCAGTGACTCCAAACACGCTCAGAACGCATGGCAGGATTCCCCGTCTGGTCGGCTGGTCTGGTCCACCTTGGCCAACAGACGCAATAATGCAGGTTTTATGGGAAGAAAATCTGGGAAGCAGCCCTCTCCCATGCGAGGGGCAGATTGCTACTACTTAGGGCCTCCCCTGTTTTAGACACAAAACAACACGTGCAAAAGTCCAGATGCTTGCCACTTGTCTGTCTACGCTACGCTGCTCTGCATCTGTTTAAAGTTAAAAACAGCCTTCCAAAATAAAAATAAAAAGTGGAGGCAGAGGGAGGACTACAAATCTGATTTCAAGTCTGTTTGGGGGGGGGGCTGCACCAATCCCTCCACCCTCTCCTCCAGAGAAGCAGCTGATCTTTCTGTTTACCACTTCTCTGGTTACAGACGCCCCCCCCCCCCAGAAAGCTACGCCATGTGACAGGCAGCGGCTATTAGAAAATAAAATGCATGTTACAAAACAGAACCACCGCCTCGATACAAGACAGAGAATGCTCTCTTCTGGCACCACCGGCCAGATTCCGAGGATATCCTCAGAAAGTTCAAGCAGGCTGAATGTAACTAATGTGACTCGAATTTCTGAGTTAACAAATCTCAAACCCCTCTAGCTGCCTGGGGGGATGTATGTTGGGAATTTATTTATTTATTTATTTATTCTTGTATTTATATCCCGCTTATCTACTACATGTAGTACTCTAAGCGGCTAACAAAGCAATATAAGCCAAACAACAACAATAAAGTACATCAAAATAAGACAAAATCAGCATAAAATAGTAAAACAACATAACATGTAAGATCCTCCAACATCCCAGCATGCGGAGAAACGAATCCTAACAAGGTTAAAAATTGGAAATACCGGGCAGACTGATTTAAAACAATGGCGATGGTGGGGAAAAGAAAAAAAAAAACCTAACTGAAGTCGCCAAAGGCCTCTCGGAACAGAAAAGTTTTTAAAGCTTTCCGAAAGGCCTTCAGGGACTCTGCAGAGCGCACTTCGCTGGGGATGGCATTCCATAGGGAAGGGGCTGCCACTGAGAAGGCCCGGTTCCGAGTGATCATCTTCCGGGCCTCTCGTGGAGTGGCAACCCGCAGTGAGTGCGCTCGCACCTGCCGAACAGGAAGGGCCGAGATGGATCGCTGGACGATACGCTCTGTCAGGTAGTTGATTTTTTGTAGTTCAAAAAATCAACTCCCAAGTTGAATTTGCCACCCAAGTGTTCCCGCCCCAGCATCACCTCAGGGCATCAAAAAGGACTCCACCCCCCTTGCTTCGGTTGCTGAATTGTCCATGCCAGGGAAGATGGACCCCAGGACTGAATCCAGGAACAAGGCAGCTCCTCACTTCATTAAACCCTTTGTGGATCAACCACGAGGACTGGCAACTTTTACCTTTTTTAAGGCTCAGGGCCATGGTCTTTGGGCTTTGGGCGGGGATCGTCCCAGGTACCACCCTGGCATCGCCATGCAAGGATGGAGCCCAGAGGAACACCCACCCATGCGCTGAGGTCTGGGAAAGAGCAAGTAGACCTCTCTCTCCTGGGGGCACAGAGGCACCTTCACGCGGCTGGCAGGAGCAAATCCAGCTCTCAGCCTCCAGCCCTTCAGGCGTCTCACCTCTGACCGTGTGAGTCTGCCTGCCTCGCTCCAGTCCAGGAAGCTGGCTTTGAGGCAGAGATGAGAGGACTAAAGCACCACAGCTGGAGAAAGACCACTGCTTGCATTCTGTCTCAAGGGACTCCCTTGATTTTTGGGACCGGCTATGGATCTGGAGGCCCCCCTGGCACTTCTGGACGGCTTGCCTCACTTGCAGACAGGTGGGGATGCGCAAACCCTCGCTTTGAGCCTCAAGGGCCGACGGGGTGGCTGGACTTGGCTCCTCCATCTTAAACTCTTCTAACATCCCTTCTGCGCCTTCCCCCATTCATAGCATTTGCACTTAAGCAGCACGGCCTGGCAGGGGACAATGGGACATGTTGTCCAGCACACCTGCAAGGGAGCAGGCTAGGAGAAGCTTCACTAGAGGGATCAAAACTTGGGCTAGGCATCCAGCAACTCACCCCGTTTAACGACAGCAGAGCCTACAAAAGAAACAGCCAGCCCAAAGGAATGGGACGGAAGCTGCGGGAATACTGGCCACCCATTCTGAATTATCTAGGAGGAACACAGGTTTATCGGTTGGACTATTTGATGTGCCAACCGCCCATCTAGACGAAGGCCACTCTGGACAGGTCACAACCTAAGCAAACCATAAAACAGGACTACAAATACAAGGCAGACATATAACTGTCGTAAGGTGAGACATCAATTAAATAATGACATCACTAACACATTCAACGTGAAATATCGTAAAAGGGGGTAGAATTGGCTTGCTGGCTGAATCGTTCAAGGGGGTTCTGTTGGTGGCCATGCCTGTCTAAACTGCCAAGGTTTCAGGGTTGGGTTTTTTTTAACGTTATGAGTGACGTGGCCAGGCCGATGGGCAGGAAGAGTTGGGTTCCAAAGACGAGGTGCCACCACCGAGAAGGCCCGGATCCTCCTCCTTTGCCTTGAGGACCGAGTCACTCCGTCCGACCTGCCGAGTGCTGTCAACCCCTCCGGCCCTGCCTGGAGATCTCTGGCTTTTCCGGGAGGCCTCTCCGATCCGAGCCCTAACTGAGCTCAACTCATCTCAGCCTCCAAAATCTAGATCAGACCGTGTGGGTTCAGATCGGGGCGACCACACGGAGCTCCAAAGGAAACCCTGTCAAAACCTGAGAACTAACACAGAAAGCGGAACATCATGGCAGAGAGAAAGTGGGTGGGAAAGAGGAAGAGGGATGGTGCCCAGAAAGGGAAGGAGCATCAGGAGAAATGGACCACCGCTGACCCAACCAACCCTTGGCTGCGTCAAGCCAGGAGAAAGCAAGCAGAAGGACACGAAGCTACAGAGTTCTCCGGTATCTTATATTATCTTCTGACAGTTGTCCGTGTTGGTGCAAACCTTCAACTCCCTTGGAAATAAACGACCCTAATAAACGCGGAATTCTGCAACGGGAGAGCCCAGAACTCTTTCCAAGGAGACTCTGAGTCATGCTGATGTTCATGTTTTGGCCCATCCCTCTTTGAAAACCAAGTCTTGTTCCTCAAACCATGTTCCCCTGGCTTTGAGAAACTTCAGCAGTTTTGGACCTGAGCTCCCAGAAGCCTGGCACAGCATGGCAGGTAATCAAGCATACTGGGAATTGTAGTCCCAAATAATTGGGGGAACAAAGGCTGATAATCACCTTCCCCATCCTTACCCGGAAGCTGAGTCATAGCAACTGGAGCTCTTTTTCTTGTGAGATTGAAATGTTTTGCTACTCATCCAAGCAGCTTCGTCGCTCCTTCTAAATGGAGTCCACCATCCTTGGACAGACTAACTTGGCTTCTCTGCATGTCCCATTGTCCCCAGCCTGGACTGCAAAATAATAAAACATCTCAGGATCTGTCTCAAAAAGCTGGGACTAAAGATATTGTGCCCATTAATACAATAAAATCACAATTAAATACTAAAAATGGCACCCTAAAGTAACTTTAGAAGATCATCAGCTAGCATAAATATACATTAAATACATGTTAATTCTTTAATGTCCTTTACTTCTATTTTGTATGCATTTTAAAGTGTTTTTCATATTTTTATTCAAATATCTTTTAGCACCTCATATAATTTAAAATATATTATATTTCCTCCTGTTTATGAATTTGAACTGTTTCATTGCTAAATTACATCTAATCAGGCATTTGCTTTTGATTTATCTTGATAATCTTTTTTATTGTGATTTCTTTACTATTTTTTTATCAAAAGTACATGTTTATAAATTTGTTCTTTGGTCTTTTTTTAAAACCCAGGGTGTCTGTTTTATGGAAATTGGTGTTTATATACACTCATTACATACTTTGATTAACAGTATCTTCTTTTACGTTGGTGGATGATCTTTTAAACTTTTTTAGAGTGTGCATTTCCCAATCTGAAATGTAGATTTTAATCATATTTTTAACCATGGCGGGATATTGCAGTCCCACTTTTTGAGGCAGGTGCAGCTTTTTGTCATCCTGAGCTCCCGTGATGCCCAAACAGCAATAGCGTTCCCTATTCAGTTCAGAGACGGGAGGGTGGTCTCTTGCTTCATCCTGTTGCATAGCGCTCCTTGCCCAGTGAGAATGCCCTCACCTGCTTTGGCAGACCCACAACACTTACAGAGTGTCTTTCTCCAATTTCCTGTGTGCAACTTATCCTTGAATGCAACACACACACACACACACACACACACCAAAATCAGTCCTATGCAATGGGATTCTGCCTAATAATTTGGGGCTGGAGTTCACGGTTTATACGTGAGGAGATGGAGGTTCAACATGGCCCCTTCCACGTGAATCCCAGAGATGAAGTCCTGAGTCAGCGCAGACCTGCTCTATGTCAATTTGCTGTCTTCCTAACAACAGCATTGCCCGTATTATTGCTCTCACGTCTGCAAAGGACTGCTTCATCAGGGGTTTTACCCAGAAGCCAATCTGTGCTATATATGTTTTTAAAAGCTCAATAAGGGGAAGCTTAAAACCCTAACCCTCCCCCCCAGCGTGGAGGCTATTCGGAGAAGGCAGCTCTGACCCCCTTAAGCTGATTATCCCTCCTCTTCAGATGCATCACCTAAATCCACTGACCGGCTGCCCCTCCTCCTCCTCGCACAGAGAGGCCCCTCCGTGGGAGACTTCCGGAACAATTCAACATACTTCATCACCACCACCCCCTTCCTCTGCCTCTCATGGCTTCTCCGCTTCCCAGTTTTAAGAACAGAAGCAGGAGATTTCATAAGATATGGGGAAACCATAAGCAATGCTAGCCAGGATCCAACACTGAGAAAAAATCATAACCTTCCTCCCAGAATGTGGAAATCCAAGCTGCAGCAAGCTTGAATTTGGGGGATCCAAGCACCAGGGCTGTCTGATGGAACAGAAATAATTCATAACTTTAATTTCATCTCCCCAGATGCTTCTGTGCTCTCTGGGTTGAGCTGCAATCCTCAAGAAAGCAAGATTAATAGATCCTAGCAAGCTGCTGCTGCTGTTGCAACACCCAGATATCACATATCACTGAACGAGCAATCAAAAGCCATTGCTTCTACAAAAGACCCACAAAACACATTCAGTTCTGCTCCCACATACACAGCCCAACAGAATGGCCTGTGTTTTTCCAGCCTCAGAGTTTAATGAAAATGCTTTGCTTGCATGATCACTCCTCTCCTCCTCCTGGACGTCACGTGCCCTCGAATCTATTCTGCACTTGGATATAAAAACTCTCAACAAAGTTATGACCTTGCCTCTAAATCGGGCTCCCAGATTTACCCACCCACAATACTTTGCCTCCTGCCTGGGCTTCTTGAATGATCAGCCGTTGCGGCCTCTCTTTCTCATTTCTCTCAAGTGTCGGGCTCTTCCGACCGCCTTGCAATGCTTCTTTATTTATTATCCCTTCCTGCTGCAGCTGCCGTGATGGGGACTGGAGGGAGAAGGGCATCCCTGATCTTCAGAAAAACCATGGAAGATGGGAAAAGAGGGATGGTTCCGGGCTGTCCCCGGACCTTCTGCTCTGCTGAGACTCCTTTCCAAGAGGGCCTCTCCAAATGGCTTTGGGCAAACATTCCCTTCCAACCCCTCCCTGGGCCATATCTGTGCCATGAGGTCACAACCCTCTCCCTTTTGCACACCCCAAATGCAAACCGCTCGGGCCTTTGCTTCCTTCGGCTGGCAGCCGTTGTCCTTCATGACAAGCCTGCTGGCTTTCTATACGTTAAACATTAAATAAATACCGGTTTGGAGCAGCAAAGCTGGCATTAAAACCTTAAAGCCAACATTCCTGTTTTATAACTTTGATGTGTTCCCCCATGGGAAGGAGTCCCTGCTTTTTCTCTCCCAGGTACCCACCATCTGATGCAGGGGTTCAACAACTCCCAAAAATCCTGGCCAGTCCAGCAAGTGGTGAAGGCTTCTGGAAGTTGTAGTCCAAGAGCCTCTGAGGGAACTGCTGCTGTAATGCCAACAAAGGCCATGCAGTTGGAGAGAACCATCTCAAGGCATTGCTGTGCTAGATGGCACCTCAGAGATCATCTAGTCCAATCTAATGTGTGATATAGGAAATCCAAAACGAGAGCAACTAAGACTTCCAAGTGAAGACCTGGAACAAAGCAGAGGGGCCCCTCTTCTCCTCTGGGTTTCTTCATCAAGATGTCCTTCAACCAAATCTTCTACTCCTATGAGTTGAAAAACCTAGTCCTGCCAAAAGCGATCATGGACCTCGATTGCCAAGCTGCATCTTAGCCGGGGGCGGAGAAGATGGCGGACAGAGTGAAGGAGAAATGGAGCCAAACCTAATAGCAGGTTGAGCCCAAGTCAAATAATTGTGGCTTTGTCCCCTAATTACCATGAGAATACTAAAGCAGAAGGTCCACTTGGGGTATACTGAGATGGGGAAAACCACAGAGAGAGACAGAAACAGATGATAAACCACCAGATTCTAACTGAATTCCCACACCGCAGCACAAGCACAGTGGAATAAACTCTGGGTTGCCATCTTGCCAGTAAGTGCCAGGTCACATTTCTAGCGGTGTGCCAAGCCAAGCAACTGGGGCAAGACGCTGAAGTCAACTGTTGACTTGCTCATCAGCAGCAATTTGTTAATCCGGGTTATGCCAGAATAAATATGGGATTTCTGGCCAACCATCCAGGATCCCTTTCTTTGGTCTTCTCCTGAGGCCGCAATTTTCCTAAAGCTGCAGATTATCCCACCATGTCCTTTCTGCCTATCTTGTGTCATTTAATCACCGGACCAGCTTTTCCCTCTTTATAACCTATATTTTCTGTGTGAACAATGGCAGAGGATGGCGTCAAACTGTCCATAAGAGAGTGCCCACCAACCCCAAAATCCCACTGGTTTGTGCCTGGAATATTTCCAAATAAATGAGCATAAGAGCAGGACCCTTGGCTGCAGTTCTTTAGCAAGGAATGTTTCTTCTTTTGTTTTAAAAAAATCCAGACATAATGTCTGTACTTGGTTTGGTAAGAAAGATAATGGAAATGATACATTATAAGGCTTACAGCTGAGAACCGCGTATTAAATTCCAAACCATCAGTTGCCTCGTAGTGTTGATTTTTTTAAGCTAGCAGTGCCTTTTTCCAAAAAACAACATACACTTCTCTGAAACTGGGGGATCTTGAACAAGATAAATCACCCCGAGTGCTACGACTGTTTGTTCCTTCAATTCTTGGGAGAAGGCCCAGTCTCCTTTTTGTAAAAAGCACACCATTTTTAAAAACTTTGTTCCAGAGGCAAAGGTAGGAACACTGGAAAACTTTTTGACCCAGAGGTTCTCCAGGGAGGAAGTCCCTCAAATGGGTTTTTGAAAGATGGGTTTGTAAACTGCTATGGAGGACTTTGTGTCTAGGAGACCCCGGAAGAGCTGCCAAAAGTCAGGACAGACGATGATGTCCCATCCCAGAGGCGGCACGACCTGCAGACCCACCAGGCACTCACGCCCTGAGTGATTTCGGCTGACCCACCTCCCGGGAGACCCCTTGGGGAACCCGAATTCTTGCCCCCTGGCTCCACAGCTGAGCACCCCAACCCACCGAGCCTATACCAGCTCAGAGGAGGAGGAGGAGGAGGACACGGTGACCCTCAGTTTCTCCTTCCTGCCTCTCTTTCTCTAACCAGCCGTTCCTATTTTTCTTTGGTAGATTTTATATCTCTATCATTTCATCCACGCTGCTCCAGGCAAACAGTCTCCACGTGGGATTTGGCCTAAATCCGGAACATGCCTGGATGCCATCTGGCTACCCCTGGGTTAGCCCGCAGGACTGTTGTGCATTTGAACAAAGCTGAATTCACACACAAATGCACACACACGACTCCAAGCAGAAAGAACAAAAGCCGAGGCTCACAAACCGCCCCATTTCCCTTCAAACACACAACAGTCCGGCCACAGAGCAATCCGTGATAACATTTTGTTCCAACCAAAAACACAGACTCATACCTGCCTCCAAATTTCTCTAATGGCAAAAAGTATTATTCCATGTATAAGACTATTTTTTTTGGTCTAAAAATTAAAAATTGAGGGTCGTCTTATACATGGAAGTAAGCCAAGGAAAGATCCTCAGGACTGCAATACTGCAATTTTAGGTTGGGAAAGTGGGGAGTCATCTTGTACATGAAGGCAAAATACGGTAACATTTCACAGATACACACATGTGTATTTGGGAGTGACTCCCCCACCCCACCCTGTCTCCTATTTGATCTTATGCTATCCCAGTATATCCCTTTGCTACATTTTGTCCTAATATTTATTTGATAAATAATAATGACCCCCCCCCCAAAAAAAACATGCTGGGTAGTGTGGTGTCAGTGGCAAGGAAGGAATAAAGTTTTTCTTTTTTTCTTTCTCCTCGCTTCGCCACTGGGCTCGGTGGCCAGCCTGCAGGGGTGGTGGCAGCAAGGAGGGGGGGACGTTCCCCAGGCCAAGCCCTCCTCGCTGCCACCACCACTGGCCAACCACCCTCTTCACCGTTGCATGGCAGCTGCCCTGGGGTGGGGTGGGGGACTTAAGAGAACCCACCTGGCCAACCAGCCTTTGAACTTCCCACTCAGATCCTGGGCAGAGGGCCGAGGAGGCCTCAGCATCGGTAAGTTTTCTTCTTCTTGTTTCCCCCTCCTCGCTGCTGGGCTCGGCCCTTCCCTGCACCCACTGATCACCAACCACAGATAACTGAATCCAAGGTTGGTGAATCAGCAGATGCAGGGGCTGCACTGGAATCCTGCGCCTTCAGGACAATTCAGGATTTTTCCCAAGTAGAAAAAAATTCAGAATTGGTTCCCTCCTTCCCTCCTCCTGGGACGGTGCTGCTCGACCCCAAGGATACCACCCTGCCTGGCTCTTCTTCAGAGGCCCAGAGGGGAGAATCAAACTCCCCACTTTGGCTCTGCCGCCAGATGCCCAAAAGCCACTGGGCTAAGAGTAAACCCACTTCTAAAAGGGTTTTCCCACTTGGAGGACCTGGAAAGGGCCGCAGTGAGTCAGAACTGATTTGAGCTGGCTGGGGAAGGCCCCCAGCTGCAGAGTCAGAGGCTGGGGGTCGGATTCCCTGCTGGGCCTCCCAAGAAAAGAGGCTGCCTGGGGCAAAAAGCTGCCTGGTCCCAGGTATCTCTCCCCTCCTCCCAGAAGAAGTGAAGGGGAAACCACGCCCAAATCTTCTCTGCCAACAACACCCTGGAAAGGGCTTGACGTGACAGCATAGGACAATTCTGATTTTAGTATATGTTTATTTTTCCTCTGTGCCACCTTCCTCCCCTTCTAGGGAGGCAAGGCTGCTCCCAAGTGATGACAAAGTGGATGTGAACAAAATCCCAGCAGTCAAAAATCCTATTGCTTATTGCAGTAGATCACACCAGGCCAGGCCCAATGAAGCAGTGGGGAGTTGGTGAGCCAAAAAACAACAACGCTCCAAGTACCATTGATTTAAGCGGGCCTGCCCTAATTCATGACTTACTAACAATTTCTGCCAATAGGGATACAATGTTAAACAATGATCAAGTGTGTAACACCACCAAAAGGCAACCTATTTATAAACCACTTCAAAAACACTCAACACATACAACTGATTTAGAAACATTTTTAAACACACTGAGACATACTAGCAAGCAGTAAAAGGTACACAGCGTCCCTGCCACAGGTCATTTCTCAGCTGTCTCATTGTGTTTCCCAAAGTCTGCCTAGAAAGAAATGCTTTTGGCTTTTGGCAGCTGGAAGGAAATTGATTTTATTTACAATCACGTTGCAGCCCCCCACCCCAAGAAGCTCAAGAGTGGCCTGACAGAAACCCTTCCCCAACTTACTTTACCCCAAACAGCACTGTAAGATAGCTGAGATGCCTGACCGCACTGCTGGGGCTTATGGGAGTTGTGGTTCAACGCCCTTGCAAGAAACCATCAGCCGAGCCCAAGATGAGAACTCAACGTTTCATTGCTGTTTTGCTCCTTCTCACCCACAGGGAAGCTCAGAAAAATGGCAGCAAATACAGCACAAACACGAGAAGCAGTATCTGGTCCGGGATGAGAGCAAAACAGGTCCTTGCAATTTTCAGCTTCCTAAATGTTAGCGGAATGTTACATTTACTAAATGTAAAGAAGGCTGGTTGCCGCAGAAGTGACACTTTTGAGCTGTGGTGCTGGAGGAGAGTCCTGAGAGTCCCCTGGACTGCAAGGAGATCAAACCTATCCATCCTGAAAGAAATCAACCCCGAATGTTCACTGGAAGGACAGATTTTGAAGCTGAGGCTCCAGTACTTTGGCCACCTCATGAGGAGAGAGGAGTCCTTGGTAAAGTCCCTGATGTTGGGAAAGATTGAAGGCAAAAGGAAAAGAGAATGAGATGGTTGGACGGCATCATCGATGCAACCAATGTGGATTTGACCAAACTGGGAGGCAATGGAAAACAGGAGGGTCTGGCATGCTCTGGTCCATGGAGTCATGAAGAATCGGACACAACGACTGAACAGCAACAAATATGACTGGACCGTAGGTCCCATCAGCCCCAGCTGGGAGAGTCCAAGTGGATGGATGTTAAGAACAGCTTTCCCCAACATCTGGAGGATTGCATGTTGTTGACCTCTTTGGAATAAACCACCATCTACATCACAATGTTTTGGGGTCCATGCTGGAGAAAGCAAGGGTGACGGGAAAAGTTGACAGCAGCAGCGGCAGGAGGAGAGGAAGACCAGATAAATACAAGATGGATCACCACTACCAAGGAAGCCATGGCACAAAATTTGCAAGCCCTGAGCAAGGCAGGTAAAGAGAGCAAATTTGGGGGTGTCCCTCATATACAAGAGTGATGATAACTCAGAGGTGACTTGATTACACATTAATACAGAGTGAGAGCCAACGAACTCACGGGGGCTTCGTTCTAGGGATCTATGTTTAGGGTTGGCCCGAGGAGAGTTCGTCCAGAGATGGCAGCTTCTTGGCACTGACTGAGGGTCCCCCCCACCCTTGGCCGCCCTGGGAGTTTCAGCACCGGGAGGCAGAAAACACAGAAGCACCTAGAGAGCAGGAAGTGGCTTAAACCCCAGCAAAATTCCTCTGCTGGGTCAAGGCAGTTCAGGGCCCCCCTCAGATATTTTGCTGCCTGAGGCTACCTACAACCTGGCACCACTGCCGCTACATGCCAGGTACAGAAGGCAACCCACCCTCAACAGCTGAGTCTTAAGGCAGTGTGGGGATGGGGGGGGGTGAGGCACACAAATAAAACGCTGCCTTCAGTGGCCCTGGAGAAACAGCTGTGGGAATTCTACCATGGTAAGGCTGCATTTCATCACAAAACGTGCGTGTTTGTGTGTGCGCTCGCGCGCGGGTGGATGGGGGTGGGGGGAGAAACAACCTCCTTAAGCAACCTCCAACATGATAAGAAGCAGAAAGAGGAGCTAGCCTTTGAAGCGAATATTAGGCCATCAAATTTATCCTGGGACCATTCCTGACTGCTCAATCTGAAAGGGACCAGAACAGCCTTGGGGGGGGGGGTGTCACCTCACCACAACGCCCGAGTTGACTTGATGGGAGGCGAGGACTGTCGAATCCCACCACCGGGGTCAGTGGGGTTTCTTTCCCGAGTGAGCACACCCTGGGACACACACACGCCCTTCTCGGCAACCTCAACCTTTCCTTCGGGGATGAGCGAAGTTAAAGCTCTCGGGAGGAGCAGGAGGAGGGAGCGGATTAACTCCGTGGCTCCGGCGCGCTCCCCGCGGTTGCTTAGCAAAAGCCCAAACGGACGCCCTGCCCGGGAGGGGCGAGGATGCCTTGGACGCCGCCTTGCGCGCGAGAGAAAGAGCGAGGACGTGTCGCCCCAGCAACCCCGGTTCCGCGCGCTCCCCTGTTTGCGCCCAGGGACGCCCGGCCAAGCGGCTAGTCCGCATCAAGGCTCCGGCTCCAGCCAGGCACGCCCGGGGGGCTGGGGGGAGGGGGAGCCTCCTTGCGATTAAAAAAAAGCCGCCTGCCGAGCTCTTTGGTTGGTCTTGGAAAGGAAAGGAAGCAAGAGGCGGACTTGATGCGATCCTTCCGAAAACCTTGAGCCAGGGGGAGATGCCTGGCGAGCGGGTGGCCGTGGAGCGCGCCCCCCCCCCAACCATCGAGGGCCCTTCTCTACTATTAACACTCCCCCCCCAACACACACTCACCCCAAAGAAACCCCAGAAATACCTTTCGGGAGTTTTTCAAAGGGAGTTTCCCACGAGGTCCTGGGAGCGACCGGCGGTCTCCTGCCCTTCTGGGTCGCGCCCAAGGCGCTGCTTGAGTCACCCTCGTCCCGCGCTTTCCGCCAAAGGCGCGCGCCCAGCCCAGGAGGAGGGTGGCTCCTTCTTGGGTGGGGGGCGGGAGAGGGTCGCTCCACCTGGACAAGAGGCAAGCAGGCAGCGCTTCTCACCGCCTCCCCGGCTCCGGCTCCCCCCTCCCCTTGGTTGCCTTCCTCCTCCTCCTCCTCCTGTTGGAAGCCCGTTTCCTGGAGTTGTAACTTGGCGGCTCCCGATCGCCTCCAACCGGGAGCAACGCAGAGGGCTGGGAGGAGGCGGGGCGGAGGGGGGAGTGAAGGAGGAGGCGGGGCTTGCAGGGCTCATCTGCATACACCCTAGCGGCTCCACCACTCAGAGCAAAGACCGGGCGCCTCGTTAGCATAAATCGCGGCATTCAAGAAAACGGGCCTTTTCCGCCTCCGTGGGGGGAAAAAAGCCCACCAAGGGATGGGACAGTATTAGCATATGAGATGCGCCCCAGCCAATCAGCACACCGCTCCGAGAAAGTGAGGCGTGGTCACCTAAGGGGCGGGGGTCACGTGGGCGCAGAAGTTGGGAAAGTTACTTTTTGGCAAAGGGAGGGGTCCGACTCGGAGGTCGCTTCTCTTTGTTCCTTTTAATCGATTATGCTAGGCCTGTCCAGATGCTTAGATGCCCTAAAAGCACATCCCATCTCGCCTGATTTCGGAAGCTAAGCAGGGTCGGCCTGGTTAGTACTTGGATGGGAGACCACCAGGGAATACCAGGTGCTGTAGGCGCCTGGAGTAGGAGCTGGCAAACCACTCCAGTATTCCTGCCAAGAAAACTCCATGGACATGGGGTCACAAAGACTCGGTCAGGACTGTATCAACACAACACACACACACACACACAGAGGCATGTCCAAACTTCTGATGTTTTGGACCACAACTCCCAGAATTCCAAGCCTATATTTCCTGTTGTAGAGTGGGTTTAGTGATTTTAGCAGTGATTCAGCTCTTTGACATAGCAGGCTGGAGACAGCTTCTAGTGTAACAGCTCTTTATCCAGGGAGAGAACAAGACTGGAGACTGGGGAGAGGGAGATACATTTATAGGAGCCAGGACTGGCTAGGAAAAGATACATTTTGGAGGGAACAATTACAACCAATCACAAAGCTGCCTTTTGGCAGAGACCAATAGGGTTGAGGATCCAAATGCAGCAACTTGAATAAACCAATAGGCCTAGTAATATTCTACTAGAATAATAGAAGACTGAGCAAGGAAGAAGAATGCATGGATGGTCCCGTGGGGTGGGGGTACACTTATATTGTTAATTGTAGTTCTTTATTTCTTTATGTTGTTTGTATGTAGTTTAAAATTTAATGAAAAAATATTTAAAAAAAATAAACCAATAGGTCTGTTCCCTTTGGAACAGGAACAGAAACCAATAGGAATACAGCTCAATACACAACACCCCTTCTCCCCTGGTGGGCACAGCACACGTAACCCTTTAGATATTGTGGGGCCCTGCGACGTCTAATTGATCTCCTGACTATGGGTGTTGCAGGAGCTTGAGCAGGCAGTGTCTGTGGTGGAGAGTCTAGTGTAATAGCTTTGTCTGACACGGAGGGGGTTTCAGACAACTCAGTGTCCCTGATCTGTTCCTCGGCGCCATGAGGACTTGCAGGAGCAGATTCATTTGCTGACGCCACTGGTACCTGCATTCCTGGGGCATCTCCACTCTGGTCTTGCAGCTGTGACTCATTCATGGGGGTGCTGTCACTCTCGGGCTGCAATTCTCCCACACCTGTACCAACTCTACTAGGTGCTCTGCGCCTCAGTTGGTCCACGTGCCTACGCCAACCCTGCCATCTTCAATGGTCACGTAATAAGAGACTGGCCCAGATGCTCTGGTGATCACCCCTGGCACCCACAGGGGACCTCTGGCATAATTTCTCACCCAGACCAAATCTTCAGGAGCAAAATACCTTGTAGAGTTGCTCTCTGCCTGTGGAGGTGCTCTAGCATTGCAGTTTGGCATTTTGTCTGGGTGGACATTGTTGTGTATTGATCTATAATTGCTTGTTGAAGTAACTGCCTTCCTGTTCCAAAGGGAACAGGCCTATTGGTTGATTCTAGTTGCTGCATTTGGATCTTCAATCCTATTGGTTCCCGCCAAAAGGCAGCCTTGTGATTGGTTGTAATTGTTCCCTCCAAAATGTATCCTTTCCTAGCCAGCCTTGGCCCCTATAAATGTAACTCCCTCTCCCCAGTCCTCAGTCTTGTCTCTCCCTGATTAAAGAGCTGTTCACTAGAAGCTGTCTCCAGCCTGCTTTGTCTCTGAGCTGAAATCACTGCTGAATCACTAACCCCACGCTACAATACTGGCGACGAGGATGGGATCCGGAATGCTGAGTAGCAGAGGCCCATCATGCTGACTCAGAGTCCGGATCACAGTGGAGAACAAGACTCACCTGCTGGCTAGAAGACGACCCTGCCCGCCTGGAGAATGGAAAGTCCACGGGTCTTGGAGCCCTTCCAGCCGTCTGAGCCTCACACTTGGGAGGACTATGTTGAGTGTTTCGAGTTCTTCGCGGTGGCTCAAGGAATCACAGATGCCAGCATAAGAAGGGCCACGTTCCTGAGTTGCTGTGGGCGGGAGACCTTCATGTTGGCCAAGGCACTGCTCGCCCCAGCAAAGCTGAGTGAGACAGCACTCACAGACATTTTCGCCTGGCTGACAAGCCACTTGGCACCTTACCAAAACCCAGATGGCCTGGCGGATGAAGTTCCAGAAAAGGCAGCAGCAAGCCGGAGAATCTGCGGCTGCATTCCTGGCAGGACTCTGGGAGCTTGCTCAGAACTGTGGCTTCCCAAATCTTGAAGACACTCTCTTAAATCAATTTGTTGGGGGGCTCTGCAGCAAAAAAGCCAGAAGGCGCATTGTGGCAAAGGAAGATGTCACCCTTGCCTCCGCCTTGAAAGAGGCCTCTGCCACAGAGAATTATGAGCAGGAAGAGCTCAATGTCAGTGGCAAGACCACAAAGCTGCGGGTAGAGGCTGCCCATGCCATGGATGAGCCAGAGGCTAGTCCAAGCCAGAGCCCAGTCCGTGGTGTCGAGTTGGTGCGTCAGACGGATGCACGGCCCAAAGATCGCCGAGGCGCTTGCACAGGCTGTGGCGGACACCATGAGCGGAAAAGCTGCCATTTTCGTGATGCTACGTGCAGGGCTTGCGGTAAGACAGGACACATCGGCCGGGTCTGTCGGTCAGTGGCAGCTGCAACAACGGAATCACCTAGATCAACGCATCGCAGATCATCCACCATGACTCATCTCCTAGACGACTGCAATTATCTCACAGAGATCAACGGAGAGATCTTGCAGTTTCCGGCGCAGGGCATACCATCCATCAGAGTGAAGATCGAAGGTCGACCGTGCGACATGGAGGTGGATTCCGGATCTGGATTCACCATTGTCTCAGACCAGACTGCAAGGGGGCTCTTTCCTGGGGGTAAGTTCCCCTCTCTGGAACCATTCCCAGCAACCTTGCAATCATACACGGCGGGCCGCATCCACATTCTAGGGATGTGTGCTGTGAGGGTACAATTCCGGGAGAAACAGGCCGTGCTTAAATTGGTGATTGCACAGGGGAGTCGCCCCAGTCTTTTGGGTACTGACTGGTTTCCTGCCTTGGGACTGAGTATATCAGGGCTCAACTCAGTCCAAACTGCCCCAGAGTTGGGTGAGGTATTAGGCCAAGAATTTGCTGAACTCTTCAGTGGAAAGCTGGGTTGTTATAAAGGGCCTCCAATTGACTTTGAGCTGGACCCCAGGGTGGCTCCAATCCGACTCAAGCCAAGGCGAGTGCCTTTTGCGCTGCAACCCAAAATTGAGGCGGAACTGGACAAATTGGTCAAACAGGGAGTTCTTTCACCTGTGGATTCTTCTAAGTGGGAGATTCCTATCGTCACACCTCTTAAGGCGAATGGGGAAGTGAGGATTTGTGCGGACTACAAATGTACTATCAACAAGGCACTCAGGGGAAATTCATACCCCATTCCAGTCATCTCACAGCTGTTGGCAAAATTGGCTGGGGGAAAAATTTTCGCCAAACTTGATCTGGCTCAAGCTTACCAGCAGCTGCCAGTGACTCCGCAATCTGCGAAAGCACAAATGATCGTAATGCACAAAGGGGCTTTCAGAGTGAACAGGTTACAGTTTGGAATTTGTGTGGCCCCAGGAATTTTTCAAGGACTAATGGAGCGCCTGTTAAGGGGTCTGCCAGGGGTCTTGCCATTTTTTGATGATGTTCTGATTGCTGGGAAAGACCCCCAGGAACTAGTGGGGTGTATCCGTGCTGTGTTACTCAAATTTAAGGAGGTGGGGCTGCAGCTAAAAAAGGAAAAATGCAGTTTTGGGGTGCCATCTGTTGATTTTTGTGGTTTAAAATTGATGCAACGGGCATCCACCCCACTGACTCTAAAATTAAAGCCATTACTGAGGCACCACGCCCACGGAACAAGATGGAGTTACAGTCATTCCTGGGACTTATTAACTTTTACCATTCATTCCTACCTCAGAAAGCTTCAATAGCGGAACCGTTGCATAAACTATTGAAGAAAAGGAATTTGTGGCGTTGGGCTCAGGCACAGCAGAAGGCTTTTGACACCTTGCGGGGCATGCTGACTAGCAGGAGCGTCCTTGCTCATTATGACGAGTCGAAACCTCTTGTCCTGGCATGTGATGCCTCTCAGTATGGGTTGGGAGCTGTGCTGAGCCATAGGGAAGCGGATGGGTCAGAAAAGCCCATCTCGTTCTATTCTTGTACGTTGTCGCCAACGGAGCACAACTACGCACAAATTGACAAGGAAGCCCTGGCAATAGTGGCAGGGATTTAAAAGTTTCATGACTATTTATACGGTTGTCACTTCTTCCTTAAAACTGACCACAAGCCTCTGTTAGGATTGTTCCACCCGAACAAACAGACGCCGCAGATTCTCTCCCCCAGAATGCTGTGATGGTCTATATTCCTGAATGGGTTCCAGTACACCCTGACCCATGTTACAGGGAAAAGGTTGTGCCACGCTGATGCACTAAGTCGCTTGCCCCTTCCTGGTGTGTGTGATGCAGATCCTGCCCCAGCGGAACGAGTGATGATGCTGGAAACACTTCCGGGCCCCCCTGTAACTGCCACTGAAATAGCTGAGAGAACAAGGAAAGATCCCGCTCTCTCCCGTGTGCTCACTTGGGTGGGGAGGGGATGGCCAGGTGGCCCGCATGAGGAAAAATTTAGACCGTACGCAACAAGGCAACATGAGCTATCCCTGCACAAGGGCTGTCTCCTATGGGGAGACAGGGTGATCATCCCAGCACCACTGAGAAACAGGGTTCTGGATACACTGCACTTGGGGCATCCGGGAATGGTCAGGATGAAGTCGCTAGCCCGGTGCTATGTATGGTGGCCTGGGATGGACCAAGATGTTGAACGATGGGTACGGACGTACAAGGCATGTCAGGAAGTGCGCCCAGAAGTGGCCAGAGCACCAGTCCACTGGTGGGAGCAGACCCGGACTCCCTGGAGCCGGCTGCACTTAGATTTTGCTGGGCCATTCCAAGGAAAGGTTTTGTTTTTGTTATCGTTGATGCGTATTCTAAATGGTTAGAGGTGGCTATGGTTCCCAGCATGTCGTCAGCTACAGTCATCAAGGTGCTGAGACAGATGTTCGCAACCCATGGGTTGCCTGAGACCATTGTCTCAGACAATGGAGCAGCCTTTGTATCCCAAGAATTCAGGGCATTTCTGGCTGATAATTTCATAAGGGGGTCACCTCAGCTCCTTTTCATCCCTCATCTAATGGGCAGGCTGAGCGCATGGTGCAGACAGCCAAAGGATCTCTTTCACACTTAATGGAGGGTGACTGGTCAACGCGCATTGCCCGAATGTTGTTCTTGCAGCATGCGACGCTGTGTACTACTACGGGCAAGTCGCCAGCATTGCTGCTTCTAGGTAGGTAGGTATCACCTATCGACAATAATGCACATACCGAACCATCCATCGGGAGCAATGCAACCAGGACCAATAATTGACCATCACTTTCTTTGTTAACATCCCATGATCCCTGTTCTACTGTTAAATTTATTTCCTTGAACATTGCTGGTTGGGAGAGAAAAACACTTGATCCAGATTTCCTATACTACCTCAGATCATTCGACATTATACTCCTTCAAGAAACGTGGTCTACAAAAGACTTCTGTTTCCCAGGTTTTACTGTTTACGCCCTTCCTGCCTTTAAATCTCACCCAAAGGGACGCCCAAAAGCAGGCCTTTCTTGTTTGTTGAACCGGACCTCCAATATCACTGCTCACCATCTATTGGACAAGCCCCCTTATACTCAAGCTTTCCTGCTTAAATGTCTCTCCGAACAGATACCCATGCTAAACATATATGTTCCTCCATTCCCTGAGTCCAGTTCTTCCTCTCTGGTATGGAATGACCTGAAGAATTATGTCGATTCGCTAACTATTAAATATCCTCTAGCCTCCCGGATCATTGCAGGTGACCTGAATGCCAGATTGGGTGCTAACAATGACAGACTTGCTGCTTATATGCACTGGGATAATGATGATCTGATTCCTCCCTCATTCCAAACCAACAGATCTTCCAAAGACCCTGTGATCAATCAATCGGCTTCCCACCTGGTGGATCTGTGCGCCAGATATAATCTCAGGATCCTCAATGGCTCTACTATAAGTGACTTTCATGGAGAGTTTACCTTTCTATCTCCCAGAGGATCTAGTGTCGTGGACTACATTCTCATCTCTCCCGACTTGCCTCTCGAGATTGTTGACTTCGAGATTGGTATCCGCTCCGAAAGTGATCATTTTCCTACTATAATGTCCCTTCAGCTGCCCTCTTATCTCCCTTTGGAGCATACATCTGAACCCCCCCACCCCCATCACCGAAGATTAAGATGGACCAGGAAACTCTAAAACTCATTCGCTGAATGGTCTACTACAGCTTCTGCTTTATATCTAAGACAATCTATTCTCCTGGCTGACTCTCCTGCAAAGGTCATTCAGGCATATGAATCAGCTATCAATTCCTTATTTAACCTACCAGTTGCACTCTCCCCACTTAGGAAATCTAATGGAGCTGCTCCCTGGTTCGACCATGAATGCTGGGCCGCCAAGAAAAACCTCCGCTGGCTTTACCAACGGCTACGCGCCCACTATTCTTCTGAGTCAACAGCCCTCTACTTTCAAGCTAAGAAGGCTTGCCAAGCTTTATTAGTTGAGAAAAGACACACTCATGCATTGAACAACTGGTCTAGACTGCTACAGGCAACTCGTTCAAAGAACACGAAAGAGTTCTGGGCCTTGGTCTCACGAGAGACCCACTCCTCTAATACAGTTCTAACCCCACCAATCTCTGCTTCGGACTGGACTGTACATTACTCAAATCTATTTTCGGATTTGATATTTCCAGACCTCTCCGCCTGGCCCCCAGTCTCCAAAGAAGAAATTCTCGAACTCATAGCCACCATGAAGCCTGGTAAGGCCCCAGGCCCAGATGGGATCCCGGCTGATCTCATAAGAGCTAACACACTCTGGTGGGCTGAACCTCTATCCTGCCTATTCACCTTTGTGGACAAATTTGGGATACTTCCCGACTCGTGGCTATCTTCTATCATCATTCCAGTCCTAAAAAAAGGCAACCCAGAAATACCCAGCAACTATCGACCCATCAGCCTACTCTCAGTAATCGGGAAATTATACTCTAAACATCTTCTGCAACATCTATCTGACTGGATGTCCAAATTCAACTTCCCAGGCAAGGAACAGGTGGGCTTCCGTGCTGGGTACTCTACACTTGACCACTCTCTCATTTTATCCTTCTTGGCGGAGAAATACTCCCAGTATTTCAAAGGCAAACTCTTTGCAGCATTCATTGACCTTCGTGGGGCTTTTGACTCTATCAACAGATCTCTTTTGTGGTCCAAACTTACCAATTTGGGAATTGACCCTCGCCTGCTATTCTTGACCCGTCAGCTCCACTCTGCGAATAGTTGTCAAGTTCGCCTAAACCATGAAGGCCTCCTTACCCCTAAAATTCCAGTCACCAAAGGGGTAAAACAGGGCTGCCTTCTTGCTCCTGCCCTTTTCAATCTCTTCTTGTTGGATTTACCAGGTTATCTAGCCAAATTTGATAGTCATGCTCCACGACTGAATCAACTTCCGGTTCCTATACTACTCTATGCGGACGACACTGTGCTCCTCTCAATCTCAAAACTGGGCCATCTTCGCCTCTTGTCAGCTTTCTCAGAATTCTGTTCCAAGAATGATCTGACTATTAACACAGAGAAATCTAAAATCCTGATATTCTCCAAATCATGGAAACTTCTCTCCTGGAAAGTCGACGAGAAACCTGTTGAACAAGTGAGATCCTTCAGATACTTGGGTCTCCTGTCCCACCATCAACTCTCCTGGAGGGCTGCTCATCGGAGGGCTGCTATATCAGATATAAATAACCATCTATCCGCTATCTCTCGGTTCCATTTCCACACTGGGAACCAATATGTTCCTGCTGCCCTC
Organism: Phrynocephalus versicolor; assembly: GCA_023846285.1. NCBI lineage: Eukaryota > Metazoa > Chordata > Lepidosauria > Squamata > Agamidae > Phrynocephalus > Phrynocephalus versicolor. Next base: position 6,114,744 of record JAHTLZ010000089.1, on the reverse strand, counting down.
CAGATTTTTCAGGCGAAAATAATAAACCAGCTTTTATATGCGATCCCGATCTGGATCTCAGCTGTCGACTCCGAAATCGACCGGAGTGCTGCCACCTTCTTTCGTCGTATCTTAGGTGTTCCAAATATGATCAATCTCTATACCATTGCTAATGAACTGGGACTCCATTTGCCATCAACTCTTGCCTGGACAGCCACTATTAAGTTTTGGCTACATATTCATTTTCACCCTGACTCCAACTCCCTTGCATACGAACTATTAAGAGACCCCTATGTCTCAAAATGGTATCAATTTATCCAGTCCAAAATTCATCATATTGGAATTGACCTAGACTCCCTAATCAACTGTGAAGAATCCCAAATCCTCAAAATCATCCACCAAAGAATCTGGGATATAGAGCGCCAAACCATCTCATCAGGGCTCAATCCAACGTGCTCTCCTCACTTTTATGGTTTGATGCCAACTCCAGGACTAGGAGCAAATTATATGAAACATCTCACTAACCCTTGTCTGCGGCGTGCTTTTATGCTCGCCAGACTGAACATCTTTCCCTCAGCAGTTCTTTCAGGAAGATACTACAACGTTCCATTTGAGAATAGACTCTGTAAACTATGTTTACTGGAACCGGACCCTACCTCTCATATCCTTCTCTCCTGCCCCTCGCACAACAAGCTTCACTTTCGCCTTCTGACCCCTTACATTTCTAACCTCTCTGGATCCCCGGAGAGTATAACAAAGCGTCTCCTTGAGGACAAACATCCGGAATTGACAGCCTCAGTGGCTGAATATTTGGCCACTGTTTTAAATATTAGTAAATAGTTTGGGGCCAAGGCCTGCTATTAACCCAATTTTTAAATCATTTTAAACCTATTTATTTATTTCCTACCTCTTATTTTACATTTTGCTGCTTCTGTTTTATACCAATGTATGCCAATAAAGGTTCTTGTGATGTGATGATGTGATGTGATGATGTTACGATAGTCTGTGCTTCTGCAGATTGCAGAGTCACTGGCAGCTGCTGGTAAGCTTGTGCCAGGTCAAGTTTGGCGAAAATTTTCCCCCCAACTAGTTTTGCCAACAGCTGTGAGATGACTGGAATGGGGTATGAATTTCCCCTGAGTGCCTTGTTGATAGTACATTTGTAATCTGCACAAATTCTCACTTCCCCATTCGCCTTAAGGGGTGTGATGATAGGAGTCTCCCACTTAGAAGAATCCACAGGTGAAAGAACTCCCTGTTTGACCAATTTGTCCAGTTCCGCCTCAATCTTGGGTTGCAGCGCAAATGGCACTCACCTTGGCTTGAGTCGGATTGGGGCCACCCTGGGGTCCAGCTCAAAGTCAATTGGAGGCCCTCTTTAACAACCCAGTTTTCCACTGAAGAGTTCGGCAAATTCTTGGCCTAATGCCTTGCCCAACTCTGGGGAGGTTTGGACTGAGTTGAGCCCTGATATACACAGTCCCAAGGCAAGAAACCAGTCAGTACCCAGGAGACTGGGGCGACTCCCCTTTGCAATCACCAATTTAAGCACGGCCTGTTTCTCTCAGAATTGTACCCTCACCGCACACATTCCTAGAATGTGGATGCGGCCCGCCGTGTATGATTGCAAGGTTGCTGGGAATGGTTCCAGAGAGGGGAACTTACCCCCAGGAAAGAGCCCCCTTGCAGTCTGGTCTGAGACAATGGTGAATCCAGATCCGGAATCCACCTCCATGTCGCATGGTTGACCTTCAATCTTCACTCTGACAGATGTTTTACCTTGTGCCGGGAACTGTACAGTCTTTCCGTTGATCTCTGTGAGATAATTGCAGTCGTCCGGGAGATGAGTCGTGGTGGATGATCTGCGATGTGTTGATCTAGGTGATCTCGTTGCTCCAGCTGCCACTGTCCTACAGGCCCTGGCGATGTGTACTGACTTTCCGCATGCCCTGCATGTAGCATCAAGAAAACGGCAGCTTTTCTGCTCATGGTTACTGCCACAGCCTGGGCAAGCGCCTCAGCGGTCTTTGGGCCGTGCCTCAGCCTGACGCACCAACTCGACACCATGGACTGAGCTCTGGCTTGGACTAGCCTCTGGTTCATCCATGGCATGAGCAGCCTCTACCCGCAGCTTCATGGCCCTGCAGCTGGCATTGAGTTCTTCCTGCTCATAATACTCCATGGTGGTGGCCTCTTTCAAGGTGGAGGCAAGGGTGATATCTTCCATTGCCAGAATGTGCCTTCGGGCTTTTTTGCTGCTGAGCCCCCCAACAAATTGATCCAAGATAGTGTCTTCAAGATTTGGGAAGCCACAGTGCTGAGCAAGCTCCCAGAGTCCTGCCAGGAATGCAGCCACAGATTCTCCGGCTTGCTGCTGCCTTTTCTGAAACTCCAACCACCAGGCCATCTTGGGTTTGGTAGGTGCCAAGTGGCTTGTCAACCGGGTGAAAATGTCTGTGAGTGATGTCTCACTCAGCTTTGCTGGGGCGAGCAGAGCCTTGGCCAACTTGAAGGTCTCTCGCCCACAGCAACTTAGGAACGTGGCCCTTCTTTTGCTGGCATCAGTGATTCCTTGAGCCACCAAGAAACATATGTTCTTATGTTTATGTTCTAACTCGAAGGACTCCAGTACCCGTGGACTTTCCATTCTCCAGGCGGCAGGGTCATCTTCTAAACCGGCTGTTGAGTCTTGTTCTCCACTGCGATCTGGACTCTGAGTCAGCGTGATGATCCTCTGCTTCTCAGCATTCCGGATCAGATCCTCGTCGCCAGTGTTGTAGAGTGGGTTTAGTGATTTCAGCAGTGATTCAGCTCTTTGACATAGCAGGCTGGAGACAGCTTCTAGTGTAACAGCTCTTTATCCAGGGAGAGAACAAGACTGGGGACTGGGGAGAGGGAGATACATTTATAGGAGCCAGGACTGGCTAGGAAAAGATACATTTTGGAGGGAACAATTACAACCAATCACAAAGCTGCCTTTTGGCAGAGACCAATAGGGTTGAGGATCCAAATGCAGCAACTTGAATAAACCAATAGGCCTGTTCCCTTTGGAACAGGAACAGAAACCAATAGGAATACAGCTCAATACACAACAATGACAAAGGACTGTGGGAGTTGTGGCCCAAAACATCTGGAGGGCTGAAGTTTGGACATGCTTGGATTATGCGATCGTTGTTATTCACTACCAAGTACCAAAAGAGGTGGGCTGGGGTCTTGGTGTGTTTCAGCCTGCAGAGCAAAACAACAACAACAACACACACACACAAAGCAGCCCCATCAGTTGCTTGCCCTCCCCCTTCTGGGTGGTCCCCGAGGGTGGCCTGTTCCGACCGAACTCAAGGAGCCAGAGCCCAGGGGACACCCAGGCCCCACCAGCATGGGGAGGGCAGGTCACGCCAGAGGTGAATTGGGGGGGGGCTCTCAAGATAAACTGAGGACATGATTTGCTGGTAAACCACCTCTTTTGCCAGGTTTGGACGTGGTATTTGCTTTGAAGAAGTGGGTATTGTCCAAGAAAGCTTGCAGAGATTTTTTCCTGGGCTTTCCAAGTAGAGAGGATTCAGAAGTGCCCCCAGGCTGGTCCTAGCTTTTCCTTGTGAATAACACAGAATGCCGTGGAAAGGAAGTGTGTGCCAGCATTCAAGATCAAGTCATTGGGTGCAGCCATCCCAGGAGATTTTGAGGCCTGAGGCCAAGACTTCAAGGATTTCAAGTGGCATATTGCCTGGATGAATCCAACTCGGTCCCTTTTTTCCTCCCATGGTGGTAGTGGATTAGTGGATCCTCAGGCATAACGGGGTAGGAGGAGGAGGAGGAGCAGGCCAGTCCCACGGGTCCCCAGAGGTCACGTGTCTGCATCCCCACTGGTCCCCCAGCCAGGAGCGCAGGAAGCAGGCAGGCTTGGGGCAGTTTTTGTAAAGCTGCTTGTAAGGCAGAGGGTTCGGTTTCACCCCCCCCCCCAGTCCTTTCCACAAAGAGTCAGAGATCCACAAACATGCCAAAACATGTACATTTCCGTTTGGCCAGTGAGGGGGAGGGAGAGGTTGCTGCAGAAAACCCATTTGCCCCATTTGGGAATTGGGCTATAATTTAGTAAAGCCACTAGGAAGAACCAATCGGAGCCAGATTAAAGGAAGAAGGAATATTACCTAATGGTTGCAGTCCTCCTCTGCTGGTGTTGCGAGCCCATGATCTTGGTACTGGGGGAGAGGGAGAGAGCGCAGCTCTTTCATGGTATCCTACAGAATCACAGGATCCGTGATGCTGGGAGGGGCCTCTAAGGCCATCGAGTCGAACCTCCTGCTCAGTGACAGAACCCAAATCTACCAGGTGGTTGTCACAGAGTTCCATTGAAGGAAAAAAGCAAGGAGCCGTGTGGCCATTTCGAAATACAAATACAGTGGTACCTTGTATAAAGGAATTAATTCGTTCCAAATGCAATTCTGTTAAGCAAATTTAACTTTATACAAATTTTCCATAGGAGTGCATTGAAAACTGAGTAATCCCTAATCACGACCATTTTTATGTTGCACGGATGTGCCCCATAGACGATTCTGTTAAGCAAATTCCCCCTATCTCCAGAATTTTTTATGTTGTACAGATTTTATATTATACAAACCGTTTGTTATATGAGGGTCAACTGTACAAAAGTGATACCTTTAAAGGCCATTATTAAAAATAAAAATAAAAATCATTGCAATCTTTACATCTAAGAGTAGCCTCCTGTCAAACTACATCTTGCTGTGTTTTGACTTTTGGCACTTTCTTTGACGAACACAGAAGTTGAGTCATGGTAACTGGACTTCCTTTTCTTGTGAAATCAAAACGCTCCACTACTTATCCAAGTAGTTCTGCCAGTCTTGGATGAGAAGCAAAACATTTCAATCTCACAAGAAAAAGAAGTCCAGTTGCCATGACTCAACTTCTGGATAACCTCACCTGGACAACTGAGAATCTTCACAGACATATTTCTTTGATGAAGTGGATATTATCCACAAAAGCTTGCAATTTTTTTAAATTAGCAGCTTATAAAGGTATAAAGAGGGTGTGGGGGCTCAGCAGACAAGAGCACTGAAACAGTCAGCTGCAAAGTCGGCAGCTCAGCGGTTCGAATCCTGGGTGCCACGTAGCAGAGTGAGTTCCCACTGTTAACCCCAGCTCCTGCCAACCTAGCAGTTTGGAAGCATGTAAATGCAGGTAGATAAATAGGTACCATTGAAAAAAGTGGGAAGGTAAACAGCATTCTGTGTGCAGAAATGTGTTTGGCCATGCCGGCCACATGGCCATGGACTTGCACAGCACTGGCTCTTTGGCTTAGAAATGGAGATAAGCACCACCGCTAGAGTTGGACACGGCTAGCACGCATGTGCCATGCAGTGCAGTACGTGGCATACCTGATAAAGATATAGCGTTATCTCCTATTGTATTTTGTAATGGTCACATGGCTCCCCTGTTTTACTCCAGCAATGATTAAATAAGTCTTTCAAATATTTTAATTAAATTTTCATTTGTTAAAAACCTAGTGCCTTGTGGAACTCATGAACAATAACCTCTGGTTGAAATTATTCACAGATGGGGAGCCCTATTATTATACTGATGAGCCCATGACCCTTCCGTATATTCTCACCTGAAGTTGGCTGTCAGAATGCCAGACAAACCAGAAAAGCTCAGCGTTGTGTGTGTGTGTGTGTGTGTGTGTGAGAGAGAGAGAGAGAGAGAGAGAGACTGAGAAAGAGAGAGATCAAAAAGGTTATTGATCTTTTGAATCAGGAATACTTTGATTTTTACTGTGGCAAGACTGTTTTGAATTCCATCCATTTATTTATTTTAAGTATTTTAAGTACTGGGGTCTTCAATGATTCCAGAACTTTAAAGCAGTTGGTTGGAGAGGGAGGTGGGTCTGTGGCCGCTGGTAACAAAACTAAAACCAAAACCAGAAGCACCTTGACAAGTCTGAGACTGAGAGGAGACATGATGGCCGTCTTCCAATACTTGGAAGAGTTGCCACAGGGGAGAGGGCATGCATTTATTCTCATTGGCACCTGAGGGTATGACAAGAACCAATGGGTGGAAACCCATCAGAGGGAGAGGCAAGCTGCAAAATCAGGAGACATTGCCTGACAGTGAGAGCCATTAAACAGGGGAACAGCTTGCCCACTTTTGGGCACCCCATTGCTGGAGGTTTTCAAGAAAAGTCAGGGCAGCCCTCTGTCCAGGATGGTATGAGGTCTCCTGCCTTGGGCAGGGGAGTGGACTAGAAGACCTCCAAGGTCCCTTCTGACCCTACGATGGTTCTAGGGTTCTATGAAATTCACTGCCCCAATATTCTTGGTGTTGGTTTTCTTGATTTATGGCTGACATAGACTGAAGGGGCTACACACCCGCCCCCCCAAAAAAGGTCATCAGATTTCAAGGAGTGCCAATCAAGGGCCAAGAGGCAGGGCTCCCTCTTGGCCTTTCTCCTTTAGGTCCTTGCTTTCCAAACTTTGGGTCACCCATGTGTGTCCTTGGACGGCAACTCCCAGAGGTCCTAGCCAATAGCTGGTGGTGAAGGCTTTTAGGCCAAAATAATCTGGGGGCTCATGGTTGCTTTACATGACGATGGACTATGGTTCCCATCATCCCCCAGCAGTAAACTTGGTGGAAAGCAGCTGCGTATTCAGTTAAGGGCGTAACAGACAGTTCTGTTGTGTCTCTTTGGCTATCTGAACATGCAAGGTCCATCTGGGATGATCCCTGTATCAATTTGCATTTTCGAGTAAGTTCCCAGGTGTAATTACTCTGAGCAGATCTAGATGACCAGATCTGAAGAAATCCGCACAGAAATGGCCGAATGTTTAGAAGGGAACCAGGGGTTTTGGTGGGAATGTCCAGTTTGCTGAAGGCCATTCTGGAAGTGTGAGAAAAGTGACAGTTGAAGTAACAAATTACGAACTTACAATTTGCTGCGGTTTTCAATGATTTGGCATGAATTTTGGGAACGTTACATCCGACATGTCTCTTCTTTGTGGGCAATGTTGTGGTTGGGCTTCCTCCTCTCTTTTAAATCAAAAAAAGGTCTTCACAATTCATAATATTTGTTTCGGCCATTTGATTCTTTAAAGTAATCTTCATTTTATTCACTTAGGCTGTTTGGAAAAATTGCCGGATGCTGGAAACAGTAGCATCAACTCACTAATACAAAATCATTAAAATAATTTTAGAAAAATAAATAAATCTCAAAATGATCAGAAATTTCATTTGTCAATGTGCTGATAAAATGATTTAATTATCCCAGACAGGAATGTGTGTGTGTGTGTGAGAGAGAGAGAGAGAGAGAGAGAGAGAGAGAGAGAGAGAGAGAGAGAGAGAGAAATCATTTGCCATTTTAAGGTGTCAAGTAGTACCTTGTGAAACTTGTTGGGAAATGGAACCCACTGATTTTTAACAGATAATTGCCAAGTTCTGAAAACAATGGTGAATGCAAATGGAGCTTTGGCAAGGTTTCAAAGCAGGACACCAGGCAAAAGGCACATGTCTCCGTTTCTCCCTAAGGTGTCGGCTTTATTGAAAAATTAAAAGTACAGGCTCTTTATATACAAATACAGTGACTCTGAATGCCGTGGCTGGCTGTGAATGGATGACAAGGCAATCGATGGGATGGTGGTGGTGGTGGTGGTGGGGATCAAATCTCCCTAGAGTAACGGGTGGTGGGCTCCCTCTTCTACCAAGGGGTGGGGCAGTGCATGGCTCCTCCCCTTTCTGGTCCCCCATTGCCCTCCTGTGTTTGAACGGTCAGCTGGAAGGGAGTGGGTAGTTTTCATAGATATTCCAACACGGAGAGAGACAGAAGTGCGTGTGGGGAAGGAGAGGCATCAAGACCACGGTAGGCCAAACTTGGTGACCATCACGGATGGGAAGCATGACGATCGGGAGGAGAGGTGTCCTTTGACTCCTCCTCCCATTTTTTTATCCTTGTCCAACCCCTGGGTCCCTCTTCCCCATGGAATCAGTCTCGGGGCGGCAGCAGCACTGCGATGGCATGGCAGGGAAGCGCCTTCCGGCTTGGGAAGAGCGCCTGGTCTCCTGCAGCAGAGCCACGCTGGGCCACCCAGGGCTTCCCAAGGCTTGCGTTCCGTCCCTTCAATCGACACACACCCAGTGCCGCCCCCCTTGGCACCCAGATCTTTCCGCCCCCTGCTCCTCTTTTGGCTCCGAGGCTTTCTGCCACCCCTAAAGTGCAACGTTGAACTCTGTGACCAGGAAGTCCACGTAGTCTCTCTCCTTCATTTTAAAGGCCTCGGCGATGATGCGAGCCGCCTCCCGGTGCTCCTTCCCTTGCAGGGCCACGCCGTTCACCTCCAGGATCACGTGGCCCACCTTGAGCTTCCCACAGTTGTGGGCTGAGCCACCTCTCTGCCATTCGGGAGCAGGGAGAAAAGCAAACAGAGGAGAGAAAAAGAGAGAACAAATGAATGTTTCTGCTCAGTGCCATCAGCCTCAGGCCAGCTGGAGCAGCTGAGGACAAGAGCAGGGCTGCCTCTTGAGTGGAGAGGTCTGGATTGGAACCAGCCATTGCACTGAGGCAATACCGCCAACACTGCAAACGAACCGGCCAATAGTTGCATTTCCATTCCAATTACAAGCCACTCTTTACTTTTCGGTCACAAAGGTGCGGGAAAGTTATGGTGCGGAAGTGACACAAGGTGGTTACTTTCTGTTCTGGGTAGAAGAAAGCAGGTTTTTTTTCAAGTCACTTTCCCAAAATGATGTTTTAATGCCAAAAGAGCACATGATGTGGTACCCGTGTTACGAGAAAAGCTGACAAGAACTTGGTGCCATGAGCACTTTGGAAGTTACAAAGGAAATGACTTGCTTTTCAAAGGATTGCTGGCTCTTCGGCCTTAAAATTATCATCCTGCCTTTTTATTATCCTCAAGACCCCTTCCCTAAAAGTAATGAACAAGGAGCATGTAATTAGCAAATAACATTGGCAAGGTTCAAATATATTATTGTAACATGAAGGGGCACAATATTTCTGATGGGCTGGGAAGGACTTCATTGCAAGCGATAAATGACTTATATATATATATATGCCCCATGTTTTGAAGGCTGCCCCATGGTCACAGTGGAAACCCCTCCGTAGGGAAGAGCTGGCCTCTCTCTTCCTTACCTGTATAGTTACAATCCGAGGCAGGGGCTGCCGTGTGTTGGCACCTCCCTCAATGGCGATGCCCAGGGTCGGGGCGCTCTTTGCCACCCGGATTAGATGGGAAGTGGGTTCCAGGAGGCCTGGCTAGAAAAAAGGAGAACACACACACCCAAGCAAAGATGATGACCATGGCTAGTGAGAGACCTGGCAGGTGGACGCCAGAGACCAAAAGCTGGCCAATTTGAGGTGTTGAACTACAACTCTCAGCATCCCGAGAGGGAGAGGCCATCACCCCACCCCTCGGGCCAGTCTCCCTAATGAAAGAACAGGATTCCTCCCTCCCCACCTGTTCCTTTGCCTTTGTCTCGAAATTCAAATGAGTGGAGCTATGATTCCTCCCCTCCTTTCAATTCCTTTGAAGACATTCTGAACATTTCAGAAAAAGAAGGAAGAAAGGAAAGCTTGTGCTGCTATCTAGTGGTCGAAAGTGTCTTGGCACCACCTGCTGACACTGTGCCCTTGGCAGTGGAATCATGAGAGGTGTTGTTTGGGGAGGGACTTTAAACTAAGCCTCTGGCAGTGGTGCCATGGATGACAGAAGATCATGCTTTATTATAAGTTTGCAGAAATGTTCCCTAGGGGTAGAATGCTCTGGTATCCCTAACCATTCCCTTCTGGGGGCAGCCTCCGACCAAGGCTGCCTCTCCTCCTGGGGCGGCACGGCGAAGGAGGGCCCCCAAATGACCTTCCCCAAATCTGACCTAGCTTTTCCCTGCCGGAGCCCTCATCTAGATAGGAACGGGACCTGACTGAGACACAAAGGACTCGGTGGCTTCCCAAAGGGCCTCCAGGGTTGCTCAAGAGGGCATGTCCTCTCTCCAGCGGAAAAGCACCTCGGTCCAAATCTGGAGGCTGAGCGTTAGGCCTACGGAAGGCAAACGGCATAACCCGCCGTGCTGCCAAGGAAGGCACCACCACTCAGATTTTTGGAGGAACCCCAGTCTGGTGGGTTGGCACATATCTATAATCCAAGGAAAGACACTTTAAGTACCAGTGAGAAGACTTTTGGGGGTTAGTCTGTTCATGACTCCACAGGTGTGGCTAGCCAACAAGATTTGGGCCACAGAGTCATTTTGAAGGCATGGGCATTAAAAAAAATGGCCTCTTGATCACCACTGAGAACTCTCCCTTCCTGGACCTCACTTGTCCAAAGAAACTGATGCCAAGCTGACTTGATTCCACTAGCTCAGTGGTTCCCATCTTTGGATCTTGAATGTCTTTGGACTACAACTCCCAGAAACCCTGGCCAGCACAGGGGTTGGCAAAGGCTTCTGGGAGTTGCAATCCAAGAACCTCTGGGGACCAAGGGTTTGGCACGAGTGCTTGACCTGAAGACCCACCACACAAGCGATGACCAGAGGTAGCTTACTGGTTTTGGGCCAGTCTCCACTGGCCGGTTGACCTGTGAGGCTTCTTGAGGGCTCAGGGTTTTGGTGAGACCCAGTGTCCGGCTCCGGTCTTTGGTGCTGAGCTCTGTATCTCCAATGTCCACCCCGCTGTCCTCACTGAGGGTCTGTCCACTGTCTGAAAGCTGGGAGAGGGTGGAGGCTGGTGCAGGCGACAATGAGAGAAAGGCTGTTAAGGAGACAAACAACAACCCGAGAGAGAGAGAGAGAGAAGATGGGCTGTGAAAAGCTGTACTCTAGAACCAGATTGGATCTTTAAATGACCCAAGGGAGAAAATAAAGACAGCAAAACAAACAGACAAAGAAAACACTGGCTGGGATGTATTGATGGGTTGCAGTATTCATATTCCTATTCTCACCAGAGATAAGAAGAATACTCACTAAATTTCAATAATGTTATGCTTCGTTGACCCAAAGCACTCAGGAGTCCATCACCTCCAGATAATGAAGCTTGTTTTACCCCCTCATGGTCTCTGTAATTTGCCCCAAATGCTTCCAGGGAGGCTTTCCCTTTGGGCAGGAAAGCATGTAATAAAAGTATGCGGGGTGAAAACAGGTGATTGTCAAAAAAGATGCAAACAACCCATCAGATGCTTCAAGAAAATGGCAATAATCTCATTTGGGGGGCATTTGTGCAGCTCCCTGAATTGTGCATATTACACAAAATGTAGACATGTGCATAAACCATAGTCTACCCAATGCAAAAAAGGGACAAATCCAGCCATTTTTGCACAAAATTTACTTCTTGGTGTAAGGACTCTTGCCAGGTAGTTTCTCGCCATTGTTCTGAGAAAAAGAATAATAGCATAATTCTTCACTTCACTGCTGGGATGGAAAGAAGTGAAGAGCAATACCAATTGCTCCGGATCTGGGGCGTAACTCCTTGCCTGCCTCATTCAGAAGGCTGCTGTTGTTAGAAGGGACTTAATAGCATCGAACAATTACAGCACAAGGAGTCAGATGAAACCTGTTATGGCCTGCTCCAGACAGATAGCCTAGGACTCACAGGAAGGCATTTCAGGGGAAATGAGGAAATGGGTGTGATGTGCAGGAAGCCAATAAGGCAACCACAGATCGGTCCCTGTGGCGTTCACCCTGATTCATGAATATTTATTATTTAGAATGTTGGAGGGATTTTTTTTTTGCAAGCTCCAGAGGAGTTGTTGTGGACGGAGTCATCAGTTATATGTCCCTGTGCAAGGTGAGTCTTGCACACAAACAGGAGCGAGGCTCGCAAACCAAGGGAAGATTTTACTAAACATTTCACTTGGTTTGCAAAATGCTTTTCATCCAATGTACTTGTAAACTCAGGTAAAACTGTATAAAATTAGTAACTTAAGTCAATATCAAATAAGCATGAACATCTTTATTCTTTTTACTGCAATAAACCATTTTTATTTGTTTTGAAAGAAAAGACTGTGAGAGTCCATGTTTTCAAATACCACACTTGGTCCTAATAATAAATAAGTTAAATGATGGCAGCAGAATTTGGTGGCAGCGGTGGGATGCAAAGTAATCCAGTGAGGGATGGATAGTTCCAGTTAGACCAAGAAGAACTACAGCTAGGAAATTACTGAAAATAATTTACTGAAGTTTATGAGGGAGATCTAAAGAAAATTAGACTTCCCTGTAGAAAAAAATTGTTGTTGTTGCTGTTGTTGTTTTGGAGTCTGAGGAAATATTCCTAGCTAAGAGGGTTAAGGACCTGTTGAGGGAGAAGCAATAGCCCCTCCCCCACAAAGTCTTGGGAAGTTCTTTGGGGGGGGGAGGCTTCTGAGGCAGGTCTGAAAACAATCCTGATTTAGTAGGAATACAGACTCTAGGGAACTAAGTTACCTCAGGATTTGGGGACCTGTTGGTTAATTCTAGATTCAGAGCTCTTGTGAAAAGGAGCAGTATTGGAGAGAGTGAAAGCCAAGGGTGCCACTATAAATTTGAGGCAGATATAATATTAAGAAAAAGAAAAATTAAAAAAAGAAACAATTTAGGTGTCTGTGAAGCTGGAATCTGTGCCAGACAGGGAAACAATGTCTTAGTTGTTGCAGGCTTGAGGGTAGCTGAGACGTACTGCCAGTAAAGCACAACAGAATTTCTACATAGCTGCTAAGGGAGAGAAAAATCTCTGGAGAAAAAGCTTATATCTTTGACAGAATTTTCATAACATGAACTATTTAAATTTAAAAGAAAAACAAGTGTGTTAATGCCTTCTAAGCATAGTAAAAAGGCAGTAATGAAGTTTCAGACAGAGTCTCAAGATTTTGAGGGAAATGGAAACCCTCAAGATTTGCTGGGACTAATAATAATCCTCTCTGATACAGAAAGTATTAAAAGCTCTCAGGATTTTGAAAAAATGTAAAATGGAACAAGAATTCAGGTTAAGGGAATTAGAAATAATGGGGGGAGGTGGGTAACAGATTTGAATTGGAAAAAGAAAAAGAAAAATAATCAGATTAAGAAAAGTAGAATTGGAGCAAGAAACCAGACAAAGGGAAAGAGAAATCCAATTTCAGACTGAAATAAGATAGTGTTAGCTGCTCAAACGAAGAACAACAATAATAATTCAAATATGGGAAACACTCCTAGCATTGACATGAAGAGGTTCCCTGAGTGCAAGAAATGGGACTGTCCAGAATTCTTTGTATTTTCTTTTGAGAAAGCATGTTGGGATTTTGGGGTGAAGGATGAAGAAAGGTTGTCCTATGTAAGGTCCCAAATAAGCGGAGTTTTGTCTGAAATGTATTCCCAAATGTTCTTGGAGCAGTCTAAAGATTATGAAGCATTTAAGCAAATTGTATATACCAGATTTGGTATAACTTCAGAATAGCCGAGGGGAAAAAATAGTGTTTCCAAAAGTACTGAAGAAATGTTTGTTCAGCTTGGAGCTAGGCTGGATAATTATATTTCAAGGTGGCTAGAATAAGAACATGTTACCTCTCTTGACGAAATGAAAAATATAATAGGATTAGAACAATTCTATTTTATTTTGCCATCAGAGTTGAGGTTTCTTGTCAGGGACAAGGAGCCTAAAACTGTCCAGCAAGCATCTGAATATGCAGATACTATTAGTGAGATGAGAGACCCAAAGTTTTCTGAGGTAAAATTTGGTGGGAAAAATTGGAAGAATAGGGGAAAATACAGCCCAACCAGATAGAAATTACAACAGTCAGACACAAACAAGGAATAGTTATGTGAAACCTAAACCCCTACTACAGGAAGAACAAAACAAAAACAAATAACACTGAGGGAAGATTTAATAAACCTTTTTATTCAGACCTAGAATGAATAAACAGTGCCATTCCTGTGGTAAGCTGCACATTTGAAGTCTGAATGTGAAGCTCACAAAAATAAAAAATCAACCTCTCAGATAAAATATTTTGTATTCAGCAGGAACAGGCAGTTAAGTGTTCTGACAGTGGTGTTGTTGCCAAGAAAAATGAGTTAGCAAAAAGAACAGGTTACTTACCTGTAAACGTAGTTCTTCGAGTAACGCCTCTGTGAATTCCCACTACAGGGGTTTCCCTCTGCGCGCCTGCGCAGCTGCCGGACCTTCTAGAGCTTTCGCTCAGCTCCTAGGACCTCCTCCTTCCCCTCTGCGCATGCCCAGGGACTCCCGCGCCGACTCCTGCAGTTCCCCGCATGTCCGCCGCTGCAACGAAAGAAAAGAGAGAGACGTGACGGACCGAGGGGAGGACGGGCGGGGAGTGGGAATTCACAGAGGCGTTACTCGAAGAACTACGTTTACAGGTAAGTAACCTGTTCTTCTCCTTCGTAGCCTCTGTGAATACCCACTACAGGGAGATTAGCAAGCTGGCTTACTGGAGGTGGGCCATCACGGGAGATAATATGAAAGGACGGCTCTGCCAAAGGCTGACTCCGCCTGGGCCCTGACGTCTTGTCTATAGTGACGGGCGAAGGTGGAGGGAGTCGACCAAGTAGCAGCTTTGCAGATGTCCTGTATGGGGATCCCCTTTAGGAAAGCCGACGAGGATGAAACTGCTCGAGTCGAATGGCCCCGGGGGGTGACTGGGAGTGGAGTACCTGAGAGGTCATAGGTAGACCGGATGGTGGCTACAATCCACTTAGATAAAGTCTGAGAAGTAACCGGGAGTCCCATGGCATGTCCTGAAGTGTGTATGAACAGTCTAGGTGTGGATCGGATAGACTTAGTCCTTGCGGAATAAAACAGGAGTGCCCTGCGCACATCCAGGGTGTGTAGTGCCCGCTTGAGGTCAGTCTGTGGAGACGGAAAAAACGCGGGCATGACCAGAGGCTGGCTGAGATGGAAGGGTGACACCACCTTGGGAAGAAAGGTAACGTCCGGGTATAAAGTGACTTTGTTCCGAAAGAATTGAAGGAAGGGTGGGTCCACCCTAAGCGCTGCTAATTCGGAGGACCTCCTTGCAGATGTGACGGCGAGGAGGAAGACCACCTTTAAGGAGAGCTGGTGGAGAGGTATAGCGGCCAAAGGTTCGAACTGGTGTTTCGTAAGACCCTTGAGGACCAGCGTGAGGGACCATTGTGGAGGGATAGGAGGGCGGTATGGTCGAATATTCGCCGCCCCCTTGAGAAATTTCTTGATCATCGGGTGTCGAAAGAAAGTAGCAGAACTGGAATCTGTGGGCTGGTGAGCTACCACTGCGGCGAGATAGACCTTCAGAGTCGAGTGGGAGAGGCCTACAATAAAGAGGTGTAGGAGGAACTCCAGTAGTGTATCCACTGTTGTCGGGTAGGGTTGTAATTGGCGTTCAGTTGTGAAGTGAAGGAAGGAGAGCCATTTGCCCTTGTATAGCGCTACGGTAGAGGGTTTTCTAGTGCTTATGAGGACCTCCTCTATAGAGAATGAATGAGCCATGCTGTGAGATGTAGGGATGCGGGGTCCGGGTGGAGCAGTGTGCCATGGTTTTGAGAGAGTAGATCCGGGCACCGCGGGAGATGCATGTACCCCGTCGCCATCTCCCTGAGTGTCAGAAACCAGGGCTGGCGAGGCCACCATGGGGCTATGAGAATTGTTCGAGTCCACTCCTGACTGAGTCGTATAACAGTCCTGTGTATCAGAGGGAGAGGGGGGAAGGCATAGGCGTTCAATCCCTCCCAAGGTGTGGCTAGGGCATCTCCCATGGAGCGGGGGCCGTGACCGGCTCGGGAGCAAAACGACTGGCATTTGGAGTTGGTTTGGGACGCAAAGAGGTCGACTTCGGCGTTCCCCATCAGCGGCATAGTGCTTCGAAGACCGGTTGTGCTAGCATCCATTCGTGGTCGTTGGACAGCTGGCGGCTGAGTTTGTCCGCCAGGACATTGTCCTGGGATGTGATATGAACTGCCGTGAGGGTTATGCCCCTGTGGTAGCACCATGTCCAGATGGCTAGGGTGATGGACAGGAGGGCCTGCGATCGAGTGCCCCCTTGCTTGTTGATATAGTGGAGGGCCGTTGTATTGTCTGTGACAATAAGGACTGGGTGGCCCTTGATCACGGGTGCGAAGGACTTCAGAGCATTGAACACTGCCATGAGCTTGAGGTAGTTGATATGGCGGTGTCTGATGGCTGTGGACCATGTGCCGTGTGCTCGCAGGTGGCCGCAGTGCGCCCCCCACCCTGTGGGGCTGGCATCCGTAGTGATTTGATGACGGGGAAACTGTTGTCAAAATGGGCGGCCGATGTTGAGATTTCGTGGTAAGGCCCACCACTGTAGTGCGCGATAGAGGGTCGGCGGGACTCGGAGCTTCTTGTATGGGCTGTGTCTGAGAGGATGAAATCGAGACAACAGCCAGGCTTGCAGTGGTCTGAGTTTGAGTCGTGCGTATTGTAGCACAGCCGTGGTGGATGCCATGAGTCCAAGAAGATGTTGGGCAGTGAGGGCAGGAACATACCGATGTGGCCTGAACTTGCGGAGGGCCATGTAGATTTTGTGTTTCCTGTCGGGCGGAAGGAAAGCCTCTGCTCTCCTGGAGTTGAGTATGGCCCCAATGAAGAGAACCGTCTGAGTCGGGCGGAGTACCGACTTGCTGGTGTTGATTGTGAGGCCCAGCGAAGTGATGAGGTCGATAGTGAAAGAGAGGTGTTCTGTGGCTTTTTGTCTTGTAGGCGAGACGATTAGCCAATCGTCGAGGTACGGAAACAGATTGATTCCCCCCAGCCGAAGGGAAGCTGCCACGGGGGGGGGGGGAGGCACTTCGTGAACACCCTTGGAGCGGTGGAAAGTCTGAAGGGGAGCGCCTTGAACTGGTAAGTCTCTGTTCCGACCTTGAAGCGAAGGTACTTTCTGTGGGAGGGTCGAATAGTAATATGGGAATAAGCGTCCTGCAAATCTAGGACTGTGAACCAATCTCCCTTTTTCAGAAGTGGGATGATGGACTCCAGTGTGGTCATCCTGAACTTTCTTGGTTTGATGAACAGGTTGAGCGGCCTGAGGTCCAAGATGGGACGGAGGGTGTCGTCCTTTTTGGGGACAGTGAAGTAGCGCGAGTAAAATCCTGATGTATCGTTCGGCGGCATCACTTCGATGGCATGTTTGCTGAGCAAAGTTTGTATCTCGTGGTACAAAGTGGTAGAAGGGGGCATGACTATTACTCGCCCGAGCGGTGGATGCCGGAGGAATTCGATGGCGTAGCCCTCGCGGATGATGGTAAGGACCCATCCGTCAGATGTTATGTCTGACCATTGAGGGAGAAAGGGTCTGAGTCGTATATCTGCAGGTGGAGGAATGCAGGAGGCCAGGTCAGGAAGTGTGCTTCGGCTTCCTGTCATAACGGCAGCTGGACTGAGGCTGCCGTGTGCGGGCCTGTTGATGCTGGCGGTAATAAGGGGGCGGTTGGTAGGCCGGTTTACCCCTTTGTTGATTGTGTGGGCCTGAAGGGGTATAAGGGCGACGCCAAAGTATGGAGCAGGGCGTGGAGTGGCTTGGCCTGATGAGCCCTGGTATGCATAGGATCGGGCAGTTTTCCGCATCTTCAGGATGTTGTCGAGCGATTCATCTGTGGTTGCCGCGAACAGTCCCTCTCCATCAAATGGGGCACCCTCAATTCTGTTGTGCGCATCATCCGTGATCGTGACAGTGCGAAGCCAGGCATGTCGACACAGGAAAACAGCATTGGCTAGTTGCTTTGCCGAAGCCTCAGCTATGTGGCAAGAGGCGATGGTTTGGTAATCCAGAAGAGTTAAGAGTTCTCCGTGACACGCGACCATCTTGGCCTTGGCATCATCAGGAAGTTGGTCAAATACTGGGAGCATGTCCAGCAAGAGGTGTCTAGAGTAAGCCTGCATAGCACATAGGTGGTTTGTGGTTCTGAGAGAAAAGGACGTCAGGGAATATTGCTCTTCCCGATAAGGTCCAGCTTTCTGCCTTCTTTGTTACTTGGTATGTTGGCAGACGTGTTTTTAGCTCTGTTCTGGGTGGCGTTGACAATGAGTGAGTTAGGCAGGGGGTGCCTCGCCAGGAACTCCACTTCTTCTCCATGAGTACGGCACAAGTTATCCGTGCATTGAGGCATGAGCGGCGTGGACGCAGGCTTGGTCAGAGAGGCTTTGGCTGATTGTAGAAGGGATGGGATAAATCCCAGCCTTAGAGGTGAAGTCTTATGCTTACGAAGGTGGCCAAAAAATTTGCAGAAGCCTCTGGCATCTGGTAGTTCTACCTGGAGTTCCATCACCTGTGCCACCTTATTAATCATCTTAGAATAGGTGGAAAAATCCTCTTCTGGGGAGGTCACAAACGTATCAGCAGTTTCTGAGTCCTGTGTGTGGCGCTGCTCTAAAACAGCATGAGAGGACTGAGCTGATTGCGTGTCATCATCAAAGATTGAGAGTAATGACCGGTCCATGGAAGCCGGTGTTAGTGACCGTTGTCGATGTGGGGGGCTGGATGGTGGGTGCTCCCCCGTTGGTTGGTCAACCGAATGAAAGGAATGCTGGCGGTGTGCAGTGTCGGAAGCATGAGCATGCTGTGAAGACTGGTGGGCATCACCGTGATAATCAGCGCGGTGCTTGTCCTTGCGATGGCGCTTGGGGGTAGGGGAGCGCGATGTTGATGAATAGCGTCTCCTACGGTATCGTCTGTCCCATGAATCATCAGACCGCAAGGAAGTGGTCTCCCGAAGTCATCTGCGCTGTCGTCCCCGTGTTGTTGGGGAGCGGCGCCACTGACGCTCCTTTTCCCTCCGTCCTCTTCGAGAGCGACGGGAATGAGAGCGAGCTCAGTCGGAGTCAGTGTCAGTGGTTGAGGATCCCGAGCCGGAGTCAGAGTACGCTCGCTTGCGAGCGTGGCGTCGTCGTCTAGCAGGCGAGCGGAGAGTGCCGGTATCCGCTGCATCTTGGCATGGGGGGCGCGGCTGTTGCTGGTGCTCTGCTGCCGAGGGTGTGTGAAAGACTGTCTCTACTCGCAGCGGTGGCGGGCGGGCGGTACAATCAGCCGCCGCGGCGTGGGAGACGAATGCCCTGGTGTCATCGAGGGCGCCTCTGAAGCCGTGCGAGCCGCCCGGGCTGTGCTGTAGTCCCTCCGACATGGTCTGTCTAGGCGGAGGTGAAGCCGGCCCGCTCTCTGATCGCGAGGATACGGGAGAGGCGGGGGCATGTAGCGCCGCTGCCAAATCTGCGGTGCGGTCGCCGCGTGAATCTTCCGGGCGGGTGGAGAGTGCCGTGTGTGCCCCTGCGGAGAACTGGCAGGCAGGTGCCAGCGGAGCGGCAGAAGTGGTGGATTGAGAATGGGCCGAAAGGGGCACCTTCTTCTTCTTCTTTTTAGTTTGCACGGCCATCACAGCCCAGGAAGCCTGAGAGGATTTAGAGGCAAGGGAGGTTGGCGACGACTCTGCACGGGTCTGCTGCGCCTCCATAGGTTTAAGGGACTGCTCCCAGAGAAAGACTCGGAGACGGCCTTGCCTCTGCTTGAGTGCCGGCTTGGAAAGTTTCTGGCACTCAGCACAAGAGTGGGGTTGATGGGCTTCCCCGAGGCAGTAAAGACAGGTGTTATGTCCGTCGGAAACCGAGATCTTGTTGGGGCACCGGCAGCAGCGTTTAAACAACGCTCCTGGGGCCATAAAAGGCCGGGGGGGGGGGAAGGTCGAGGTAACAAGGGAAAATAAGGATCAAATAAAAGTGGGAGAGAGCAAGAAAAAAACAAATACTTAGCTTCTTAGTAAGCAAGAAGTCAAACAGTGTGAAAATTCTCTCTTTCTAGGAGCTGAGGAAAATGCGACTGTTGCTGGCGGCGGCAAAAAAGGAACTGCAGGAGTCGGCGCGGGAGTCCCTGGGCATGCGCAGAGGGGAAGGAGGAGGTCCTAGGAGCTGAGCGAAAGCTCTAGAAGGTCCGGCAGCTGCGCAGGTGCGCAGAGGGAAACCCCTGTAGTGGGTATTCACAGAGGCTACGAAGGAGAAGCTCAAAACCTAGGGAAGCTAGGGGTGGTACGATGTTTCCTGATCATGCAGACCTGGCCATGGTGATCCATGCCACAAGTGACATCAAGATTAGACTATTGCAACACGCTCTCTGTGGGGCTGCCCCTGAAGACGGTTCAGAAACTACAACTGGTACAGAATGCGGCGGCCCGTGTAGTTGCTGGAGCTTGGTGGTTCGACTTTGTTGGGCCGCTTCTCCAGCGACTGCATTGGCTGCCCATTCGTTTCTGGGCCCAATTCGAGATGCTGGTTATGACCTTTAAAGCCCCATACAGCTTGGGATCAGGATACCTGAGAAACCGCTTAGTTCCATATAACTACTTCTCGGAGAAGGCCCTTCTACGAGTGCCACCGTGCAGGGAAGTGCAAGAGCGGCAGCAAGAAATAGGGCCTTCACAATAGTGGCACCCAAATTATGGAACTCCCTCCCCTTTGAGCTGAGAACTGCCTCCTGCCTGGAAACATTTAAATGAGGCCTTAAGAACTGTTTAATTTAGGCAAGCCTTCTGAGCCTCCAACCTTTAAATTTTTTTTAAAAAAAATTATTTATCAAATCTTAAAGTTCAGTCTTATTGGCTAGGGGCTTTTAAATTCTGTTGCTGCTGTTGTTTTAGTATTTTTATAGTGTTTTTATTATTGTTTTATATGTTGTTTTTGTTATCTTTAATATTTTAAATACTTCATTCATTGTATTTTTAATTTATCTGTCTTGATTTTAATTGTTAGTTGTATTGAATTAGTGCTATAAGCCGCCCTGGATCGCTTCGGGGAGAAAGGTCAATTCAGGAGAAGTCATTTTTCAATGGGAAAAAATATTTAGGCCTGAGAGACACGTGCTCTCAGATGTCCAGATGCCATCCAGACAAATAATCAAAGGAAAGACAGTTACCCTGAAGGGAATTGGAGAGGATAGCAAAGGGTCTCAGTACAATAAACCAAACCAAGTCTACCCACCCGCCACAAGAGGAGAGAGGCTGGCAGTGTGTGTGCGTGCGTGCGTGCGCATGTGTGTGTTTCAAAGAGGCAAACAGCCCTCTGACCCTTTTCATCTCACCTACCTCTGGCTTGCGGCAAGGGCCTGACCTCGTTCACATCGGGCTCGCCGTTGGGCCGATGGACTTCCACCATGATGAAGTGCTGGCTGGTCCCAGGCTCTGGGCGGCCTTTCTGTCTGGGTGGAGGAGGCGGCGCTGGGTGGGGCGGAGGGGGCGGAGGGGAAGGGGAAGAGCCCACAGGGTCTGGGGGGGCTTCAGGGGAAGAGTTCTTTGGCCTCGTGGGGGACTGGACACGGGGAAAGGGCCTGAGGAGCTGTGGGTTGACCAGCAACAGGTGGGCGTCCATGGGCTTCCTGGAGGCCCGTGTGCCTGGGGAGATCGAAGCGTAGATGGCGCTGGAAGCTGAACCCTCCACGGAGGAGGATGGGGTGGCAGTGGAGGAGGAGGAGGAGGAGGAGGAGGAGGAGGTGGAGGCGATGCTGGTGGTGTCCCGCTCGGAGAGGCTGGGGGGCGGTGTGGGGTTCCGGGGAGCCACGAAGAACAGGCCCGACTGGGAGGACTCGGAGGATGGCCGCAGGAGAGGCTCTTTCGACCTGGTCTTGCCCAGGGATGGGGAGGCATCAGGCATCCTTTGCGAAGAAGGGGTGGGTGGCGGAGGCTTGAAAGTGGGTGGGTTTTCTGGGAACGCGGAGACCTCGTCCTGATGGAAACCAGAGACACACACTAAGCAAAGGAAGGCTTTATTTCAGGAAGAGGGGGGAGTTACTGGCCAGGCTGAAGAAGACCCTTGCCCCCTTTTCAGCCCCTTTCCTACCCCTGTTTCTAGGAATGACCAGAAGCCAGGCGCCTCTGCTCTTCCTGCAAGGGTGGGCTTCTGTGGTCAACCTCCCTTTTGGATGGATGCTGACCTGTAGCGGTGATCCTTTGGGTGTTCCTCTGTGAGCACACACAACCAGGCCGCTGTGTCCCTCCAGGCAGGCGGAGGGCCTCAGTTGTGCCAGTCACAGAGACCGCAAAGAGAACGGGAATGTTATTTGTGTGTGTGTGTGGGGGGGAACAACTGCAGGGTGGAGGCTATGAGTCAGAGATAATAAGAACCACTGAACAGCTGAGCTGGAAGGGACCCTCTTGATCATGGAGTCCAGCCCCTGTCAAGACGGTTGGGGGGGGGGAGAACCCCGCTTGAAAGGCACCAGCCCTGTTCCTGCCCACTGGCCCTCGGGATCCATGGGCGGCTGTACGCCATGAACACCATAAGATCTCTGCAACAGGTAGCACAGTTGTTGACAGGCCGAGGGCTTCTGCTGCAGGGGGTCCAACTCCCTAAATTGCCCAGCAGAAGGAGCCTCTCTTTCGGGTTTTTTCGGGTGCAGGAGGATCCAGCTGTTTGCACATCAGCAACGGATAAGCCACAGAGGAAGAAGAGAAAAGCCAGGCACATGTCAGATGCCACCCATTCACTGGGCTGCATGCAGGGAAACGAGATGCCAAGTGTGTTGCTTCACTGTGTCAAAACGGGCCCACAGGTGGGTCTTGGACCACATCCCGGATCAGCAGCTGAATCCTGGGAGAAGAACACTTTGGCTAAGCGGGTGGAGAAAGGACAAGGGTGCCCCTTACCAGAGAGATGTCAGGCAGAGCACTGGCGCTGCTTTGACTGTAGCTCCCTCCCGCTTCCACGTCCGACGTACTCTAGCAACACAGGAGGAAAAACAGACATCCCATTTCCCATGGGATCCTCAGGGGAGCGATCTATCTATCTATCTATCTATCTATCTATCTATCTA
>JAHTLZ010000089.1:6070706-6085127 GCA_023846285.1 Phrynocephalus versicolor | reverse complement strand
CTGGCAAGGACCCGTTACAGACGGCTACTGATTAGCCATTCCTTTCAAAACTAGCTATCATATCCCCTCTCAGTCTTCTTTTTGAAAGGCCAAACATTCCCAGGTCCCTAAGACGCTCCTGGCAAGACATCGCTTCCAGACCTTCACCCTCCCCTGGATCTGCTCAAGGTTGTCAACAAACTGTTACTGAAATGGGCGGGAATGAGCCTGCGTGTCGCAGGAGGAATACACTGGAGGATTTTATAGAAAGCAAAACAGGCAGCTCATTGGTATTCGAAGAGGGATCTGTGGGCAGACTGGGGTCAGTCCCTGTCTCAGCTTTTGAGGGGAATAGCAGAGCTGAAGAAAGGCAAAGGGATTTGTTCAGGTTTAATAGGATTCGTCCCAGGTAGGCGAAGGCTGGATTGCAACCTGTTCCAAAACTCAGACCGGTGCTTGCAAATGGAGTGGCATTAATTCTTCCTCCCTGGATGCAGTGAGGGATGCAAACTGTAGGCCCTGGGATTCTCGCCCTGGAAGAAAGACCAGAGGCTGGTGCCAACAAGCCATAAAGACTGGCAAATGTGACATGTGGAAGAAAGGCCCTCGCCAATCTCTTTATCAGCATGAGCCACCTGTGCAACTAGAGCTGCCGACGAGCGGTGTTTTCAGAGCACAAAGCCTTAGCAAGGCAGGCACGAAAAGTGCCCCCAAATGGGATTTTGGCACATCCCTCGGGGGGGGGGAACAAAGTGAGGCTCGGGTCGGCAGCAGACAGCCCGGTCCCCAAATCCCCAAACAAAGGGAGGACAAAAGGAGTTTGAATGCATGAATGCAGGGCTCGGGTTCTGCTTCCTCCATGCAGTCCCTGTTGCGGGGAGACACCCATGCGCCAGGCAATGTCTGTGGCCCATGCAGTGCTGCCATCTATTGCTGAGAGAACCGACCAGGAGGGGATGGAGCAGCCGGCGATCAACTGAGGCCCTGGATCGGATGATGGCAAGTAGCCCTCGGAAGGAGGGGAGACGGTCTCAGCACGCTGGAAGGCCTCCTCGCTCTCCCCCCCCGGCACAAAATGCCCCCTGTCTGCCCGTAGAAAAGCAAAGCAGAAGGGCACTGGGCCACAAATCCCGCCATGTTGCGATGCTTCAGGGGGCAACTGGAAGGAAACCATTCGTTCCAAATTAAATTCTGTTAACTGAAAATTTTCCTTTGTACAACTTTCCCATAGGAATGCATTGAAAACGGATTAATCACTGATCATGACTGTTTTTTGGTTGCACAGATTTGCCCCATAGGCAATTCTGTTCAGCGATTTCCCCCCATCTCCAGAAATATTTTCCTTTAAGTGGATTTTCTATTCAACAAACTGCTGTGTCTATGAGGGTCCGCTCTACATAGCAGGGCCAACAGCACCATCAGCCACTCCCTCCCTGGGCCTCCCTGTAGCTGGGAAGAGCCATCCATTTCCCCACGCGCACACACACTACCAGGCGGGTTATCAATGGTATTAGAAAAATTTGGGGGGCACGTAAGACTCCTGAGGTTTACAGAAGACTTGCTCTTGGCGGAATGGAAAATGACTAGGACTGGTTTGTTGGCGCAGGTCCACACAGCCGCTTGCCCCAAGCATGCAGTCCCTGGCAGGTCTCCTTCTTCCCTAACCCTAACCCAAACACCCTGTCTTAAGTTTTTTTCTGAGACCGCCTGACAGAGAGCTGGGGGTGGCCCCAGAGTTTTTGCTGCCTGAGGCAAAAGACAAGATGGCGCCTCCCCAGAGTTAATTTTAAGATACCCAAGAGGCCCCTTGCTGAGTCTGATTCCAGCCTTGGAGGTGGGGCAGGGAAAGCGGGCCAGCTTTTTTTTTTTTTTTTTTGCAAGATGGCGGAGGGTTAACATCTTAGTGTCTTGCTGCTTCTCCCCTTTCTATTTTTATTTTTGTTTTCTGCTTTACACTTTTACTTTCTAGCTCTTTTATTTTTAATATCTTTCTTTTCTTTGCTGTTTTCTTTTTACTAATTTGGACTTTGGTGTTTTTCTCCACACTTATCATGTGGAGGAGGATTTTGTAATTGCTGCTTCTCTGGTGAGAACATCAGTGACATGGAGACGGTCAGTGCTTATAGTTCGGACAGATAATTCCTTTTGCCTCGGACTTAGCTTGCATAACCCAAGGACATGTTATCTCCTTTGGATTCTATCATCTGCCTATACATTTCTCGGATACCATTGTGAGTCGCTGCCTTGAAACAACTATCTGTCTCAAAGCTGTGATTTATACTTTCAGCACTTACCATGTTGCTTGAACCAGGTCATGCTCATCGAAAGCACAGGGCGGAAGAATCCCCAAGCTGGGCGCCTTGGTGAGGGAGGCTTTGGATTTTGATTCTCCCCTGTTTTGGAAACCTTTGATGTCCTACCATCCTGAGAACAGTTCGGAGAGCTACCATCTGCCTCCTGATAAACTGTTTTCATTCTCTTTGCTGGGCGAGACAGAGACAGCGAAGCTGTACTGTGGCAAGCGGACAACTTATGGCTGATAAGACCTTCCAGAGCTGGCAATTAAGGCGATGTAAACAAACTGAGAGACCATCCTCAGAGGGAAATGCAAGCTTTAACAACTACCGATGGCTGCTGTCCTTGAAAGGCTTTCTAACAGAAACATATTAAGATTCTCTGTTTGTTTCAAGTTTGTTCACGCGATCTAATATGTATGCTTGACCTTAGTACTTGGTTGTGAGTCTGTTTGGAAGGATTTTTGGGATGTTTTATTATTGTAGATGGCTAAGGAAAGTTTAAAGAATAAAGTTTTAAGATGGCGTTCTTCTGCCTCTGATCTGCCTAATCCAACACCTGTGGCAAACACCGCATGGAAAGGAATTAAAGGGGAGTATTGGAGGGTATAGAATGTGATTGTGGTGAGGGTAAGGGTGGAAAAACGATACTGCTTTCAGAATCTGATGGGAACTACAGATCAAGCAGTACATTATCTGTAACACCAAGTAAGGATTTAGGATCACTGTTAATATTCAGAGTTATAATAATTTTTACTGAGACCCATATTTAGATTGCCTAAGATACAGTATTGTATTTTCGCATTTTTAAACCTCCCGTCTCCATGAAAATTGTTTGTTCTCCCCTAATCTCGGTGATTATTCTATCCTCCCCATACCCTACCTTATTCTAGACACAGATTTTAGTTTACTGGACTGGTTCACCTAGACTCCTCTGTATTATACAGTTCTTTCATTTATCTATTATTTTACCTTCAGGAGCACTGGAAGGCCATTCTTTTAGCGAGGAAGTCACCTATATCTCTCTGATCTCTGGCAGAGGGAGGTATGCTGCGGATGCAGGATCGAGTAGACCAAAGAGAAGCAGGGAGAGATGGTTGCAAGCTGTCCCTTGTTCTAACCCTGCACCCACCTGTCAGATACGAGGTAACCAGCTCAGTCGGCCCTCCCCTCTATCCCTGGTGTTGTTGAATGCCAGGTCAGCCTCTAATAAAGCCCACCTAATTTATGATTTGATTCAGGATCATAAGGCAGACCTGGCTTGTATTACTGAAACTTGGGTGGGCGCAGAGGGTGGTCCTACCCTTGCTCTGATGTGTCCTCCTGGGTACTCCATCCAACACCTGGGTAGACTGGAGGGGCGGCGGGGGGGTAGCCATTGTATACAAAAACACCCTTGAGGCTGTCAGGCTCTCTGCATTGGCGGTTCCAGGTCTTGAGGTCCTCCACGTGGCTATTGGGGGCAGGGAAGGAATTGGGATAGTGCTGGCGTACCGTGCTCCCCGTGACGCTGCCCTTTCCCTTCCGGAGCTGGCCACCTTTGTCTCCGGGGCGTTGTTGAGGTCTCCTAGGATTTTAGTTCTGGGGGACTTCAACATCCATGCGGAGACTCATGTTTCAGGTCCAGCTCTAGAGTTCTTGGAAACCATGGCTTCCTTAGACATGTCCCAACTTGTCAATGGCCCCACCCATGTGGCAGGACATACATTACATTTGGTTTTCGCAAATGCACAGAGAGAGAGTGGATCGATGGTGACTGACCTTGAGTCAGCCCCCTTGTCATGGTCGGACCACTACCTGATTAAATGCAGCCTCACAGTGGCACCCCCTCCGCGCGGGGAGCTTGGACCCATTAAGATGGTCCGCCCACGCAGGCTACTGGATCCTATTGGTTTCCAGGATGCTATGGGTGGGTTACCCGCTGAACTGGTTGGTGCTCCTGTCGACACTCTGTTGGATAGTTGGCATACTGCTGCCACCAGGGCAGTGGACACGATTGCACCCAAATGCCCCCTCCATTGCATGGCCCGCCCAGCTGCATGGTTTAACCAGGAGCTGCGGGCCTTAAAGCGAAATCGGAGGAGGCTAGAGAGCATCTGGAGGCAGGCCCCGATGGAAAACAATCTATCAGACTTAGGGCGCTTTTACACGACCCCTAAGATCCGCTGGCCACTTAAATTCGGACCAGAGATCTTAGGGGCTTGTCGCTCTTCCTGTGTCCCCACCCCTCCGCACTTCCTTGCTCCTGTCTGCGTGAGGGGAAGGAGAAAAAAAAAAGGAAGAAAGAACGTGGCTCACCTCCATTCTGCCTCTCGCTCTTGCCACGGCAACATTCCAGTCTCTTAAGTAGCTCTTAAAGGGGCGGGAGCCAAAAAAAAACAACAACAAACAGAAGCGAGGAGAGCCCTGCACTCACTATCGTTACACCGCATCAAGGAATTTCCACCTCCAGAGAGCAGGTACTTGAATGGTGCGCTGGGACGCGCTTAGGTGGGCGTGGTCGCACTTAATTTCCTGTAAACTCCGGAGCTGGTGGGGAAACATTTTTAAGCTCTGGAGCTGGGAGCCGTTTGCCCCGGAGTTTAGGGGTCGTGTATAAACGCCCTTAAAAATTGCATCATCCATCTAGCTAGCTAAGATCAAGGCCACAAGAAGATCTTACTTTGCTACCCAGATAAGCGAAGCACAAAATCATCAGGCCGAATTGTTTCACGTAGTGCGTGCTCTATCCGGGGTTGGTCACAGTGAAAGGCCTCCTCCTAGTATTTCCTGTGACCAATTTGAGGCATTCTTTAAGACTAAAGTGGAGACCATCCACCGGGACCTGAACCACCATTTACAAACAGTAGATCGAGCCGAGATGTCCAGTGCATCATCGCCTTGCCTGGCATTGCTTCCCAGCTTTCAACCGGTGACTCCGACAGAAGTGGACAGAGCCCTCGATCACTGTCGGGCCACCTCCTCCTCCTTGGATCCTTGCCTGGCCTGGTTAATAAAAGCAGCCAGGCCAATTATGAATGAATGGGCCAAAGTAATAATTAATGGGTCTCTCCTTGAGGGCAGGGTTCCCCCGGCCCTCAAGGAGACTCTCATTAGGCCCATTCGGAAAAAAACTAATGTGGCGGCAGACCAAATTGATAATTATAGGCCTGTCACCAATATCCCATTTATGAGCAAGGTCTTGGAGAGGGTGGTGGCAGATCAGCTTCAGGGTCTTCTGGATGACACAAATGCCCTTGATCCATTTCAGTCTGGCTTTAGGCTGTGCCATAGTACGGAAACGGCATTGGTCGCCCTGCATGATGACCTCTTGAGGGAGGCCGACAGGGGTAATATGTCTCTGCTGGTCCTCCTTGACCTCTCAGTGGCCTTTGATACCGTCGATCACGGTATCCTCCTGGGGAGGCTCTCTGAGTTGGGGATTGGAGGCACTGCTTTGCAGTGGTTCCGTTCCTTCTTGGAGGACTGCCCCCAGCGAGTGCAGCTGGTGAGATGACCTCTGCTCCTTGGTCCCTCAACTGCGGGGTGCCACAGGGGTCGGTCATCTCTCCCATGCTCTTCAACATTTATATGAGGCTGCTGGGAAAGGTCATAAGGGGGTATGGAGCTTCGTGTCACCAATATGCGGATGACACCCAGCTCTATATCTCCTTTCCATCTTCTGCAGTGGATGCCGTTCCGTCCCTGGAGCGCTGCCTGGGTGCCGTGCTGGATTGGATGGGGGCTAACAGACTGAGGCTGAACCCGGGCAAGACGGAGATCCTGCGGGTGGGGGCCCCTGATGTCTGTGGTTTGGGAAGCTCCCTCGTATTTGGGGGAGTAACTCTCTCCACGAAGGATGGGGTCCGCAGTTTGGGTGTCCTACTGGACCCGGCGCTTATCATGGAAACCCAGGTGTCATCGTTCCGCTCATTAACTGCAGAGGATTGCCCAGCTGCGGGCCCTCCTGACATCAGGGCGTTAACTACACTGGTTCATGCACTTGTGATCTCGAGAATAGACTACTGTAGTGCTCTTTATGTGGGGCTGCCTTTGAGGTTAATGCGGAGATTGCAGCTAGTGCAGAATACAGCTGCCGGACTTCTAACAGGGCAAAGAAGGCACCAACATATTACCCCCATGCTGGCAGCCCTGCACTGGCTGCCGGTACGCTACCACATTGACTTCAAGGTTTTGATGTTAACATACAAAGCCCTAAATGGTCTGGGACCTCAGTAACTGACAGAGCGGCTCCTCCCAAGAAGAACTGCCCGGATCACCCGTGCCAGCCAGGCAGGACACCTGGGAGCCCCAACCCCGAGGGAGGCCAGGAAAGTTGTAACAAGGAGTAGGGCCTTCTCGGTGGTTGCTCCCCAGTTATGGAACCATCTACCCCCTGAAATTCGGCTAGCACCCTCACTTCAAACTTTTAAAAAACTATTGAAGACCTGGTTCTATAGAATGGCGTTCCCTGATTCTTCAAACATTTAGTAAGGCACTATTTTTAAACCATTTTATCAAATCTCTTGCCATTTTTAGTTTCATTTTTAGCTTCATTTTAGTTTTTGTTGTTGATTTATGTATATTTTATTTTATTATGTACCTTGTATTTTGGTTTTTAAAATGTATTCCTTTGTTTGTTGTTACATGTTGTAAACTGCCCAGAGTAGCCCTTGGTCTAGATGGGCGGTATAAAAGTCAAATAAATAAATAAATAAATAAATAAATAAGGCGGCCTGGGGAACCACGACCCTCCTATCTTGTGGCCACCCAGAGGCCATGGCAGGATGGAGGGACTCCGTTCAGAGCCATACTGACACATGGCCCTGGTGTCGAGAGACTGCCGTCATGGGTCTATAAAAATGAGGTAATAAACTGGCGCTGGAAGACAGGAAGGCACTGTGTAAATTGCTTCCTTCGCCTTCCGTCACACTTCTGCTTCTGTGCCTTTTTATGATCTCTCCCTCCTGGTTGCAGCATAGAAATGGAATTAATAAAGAAAAACCTGAAAAATACAAGATGCAATCCTTCCCTCCCTCCTCCAACTGTTCCTTCCTTCCTTCCTTCCTTTCTTTGTAATGAACTCAGTTTTGGCCATATCAGGAGTGATCAAAAGGCCAGCGAGGGATCTGGAAGGAGACCTGGGGCTACCTGGAGCAGGTTGGAAGGGCTTCCGAGTTCCTCCCTGGCCTTGATGATGAACTTCAGGGGGCAACTGGAGGGAAACCAGGAGCAGAGGTGAGCCCAAGAAGGTCCAGGGAGCTCCCTTCTCGCACCAGAAGCACTTCCCTGAGCGGAGCAGCGGCTCAGAGTCACCCCTCTTGAGCCGTACGCTATGGAATGGGCAAAGTACAAATCTCCAGGTGTTGGGGTGGGTGGGACAGAACCCCTTTATCAGTCTAGCCCCGCCTGTCCCAAGTGTACACCTGCTCCAGTGCCAAGGCTCAGCTGCAGTGCAGCTCTTGCAAGATTTTTTTTTTCCGCACCTGGGGCAAACGGCACCATCTCCTCCCGGCTGAGTCCTGGGTGCGAGGACCGCCCAGGGAGGAGGAGCTGAGCGCGGCACTCCCCCAACAGAAGACAGAAGGTGCTGCTTTCCAAAATGGAAAGGGCCGCGGCATGGGGGAGCCATGCCGTCCAGTTTCCTAACACTTGCCCTCTGAATGGTGGGGGCCTGTGGCAGAGCCCCACCTGCCTGGTTTGGATGCAAGAGGGCTTCCTTTTCTCTGGAGGGAAGAGAAAAGAGCTGCCTTTGGGACACGGGGGGTGGGTGGGGAGGCCTTGCTTTTTCGCTTCTCAGTCTGCCTGTGGGAGCCAACGGGGCAGCATCTCAAGACGGTCCCTGTGACCCCCCCCACACCCCCCCCCCCCGGGAAGAGGCCTTACCTTTGTCGTCACCTCTGCTGCGGGATCTGCTGAGGCCCTGCAATGAAGGCAACCAGAAGGAAAACTGAGCTGGAGAGGAAGCAGAGGAAAGCCTTTGCCATTCTCCACATCCCCCACCCCCCCACCCAAAAAAGTAGGTAGGAAAATATATATATAGACTTCAGAAAGTACAGAACATGATAGGAGACATTTCTCATCCTGGACACTCTCTGTTTGTACAGTTGCCATCAGGCAGGCGGTAAAGCTCTATTAGAACAAGGACAAACAGATTCAGAAATCTTTTTTACCCAATAGCAGTAACCATGCTAAATTCTGTTAAAAATTAAGTTGATGGGTAATATCAGTGCTGAATGTGTAACATGTATATTATACGGGGGATTGTGCAGTTGTTGGGTGAGAGAGTGTAGGGTTGTGTGGGTGTATGTCTGGTTTGATGCCAGTTTTGTTAAAAATGGGTACAAGTGATGGGTGAGAGCATGTAGGAGTATGTATATGGATGTGTGGTTTTAATGGTAGGCTTATGTTTTGGAGTTTTAAAATGGGGGAGAGAGATGTGCAGACTGGATGGCACTTTTTAATTATGTTGTATTTGCACAATGACAATAAAGCGTATAAAGAGAGAGAGAGATGAGAGATGAGTGAGAGAGAGAATAGCACTTTGTCATTGCGTAAATACTACAAAATTAAAAAGTGCCATCCAGTCTGCACATCTCACCCCCAATATAAAATTCCAAAGCATAAGCCTAAACAATTGCTTCGAAGGAGGAAGTATCATCACTTCCTTTGCTCAGAAACCACTTGGTAGAGGAGTGGCTAAAAAAATGTATAAAAGAAAAGTAACATTTGGCATAATGGGCGGTCTAGAAATGCAAAAATAAATACATAAAATAATAAATAAATAAACCTAATTAACAGTGGCCTGGAAACATAGTAAGTCCCAATAAAACTGGTAAGGCTGAAGAGCTGAGTGGTTTTGGCCTCTGGCCGTGGAGCCAGAGAGGTCGGGAGTTCGATTCCCCCCACGGGGGCCTCCGTGACAAGGGCTGGACTCTGTGGTTCAGAGGGTCCCTCCCAGCTTTGATCATCATCATCATCATGAAGAAGTTCAGTTTCTTTTTATTTTCATTTGGGCTAACATCAGATTCAGATCTTTGTAGCATTTCCTCCTGTCTCCGTTTTTGTACCTTTTAGCATGTGATCCGAGTTGATCAGGGATTGTATCAGATGCCAAAAGATATCATGATGGAGAACAGCCAGCCTGTTCTTGCTAGGGAGTGTTATTCCTTCTTCTTCTTTTTTAAAAGTCCTCATAGAGAGAGAGGGTGAGAGGGACCTGGACATGAATTCGGATGACTTCTCAAAATGCAAAGGAACAGAGAAACCTCTCTCAGCGTGTGTGGAGTGAAGGAACATCTTTCTGTTGCTTCAAGATGGAAATCCCAGAGATGTAGCATGTTAGCACGCTGAAATGGATTTATTTTTAATTTTATTTTTTGCATGAAAGAGCCAGAAATCTTTACTTTTCTTTTGGCTTTCTCCAAGAGCAAGGGGAAGCATTGCTTTTCCCTCCATGTACATAATGGTCAAACATTTCTGTCTTTTCCATCCAGCTGAAATCGCATTTTTTTTTTTTTTTTTGCACATGATACGGCAAACTTTCCACAATCTGGACTTCAGACATTTGCCTTTGAAGTTCAGTCCTGAAGGTCTGCTTGAAAGAAACAAACCATGGCCAATCGAAATCCGCTGAGTGTCAAAATTTAAGAGAACAAAGCATGTCACCCGACAGAAGTACCGGTATTCTTCTAAATGCAGGACTTAAAAGGCAGAGACTCAGCGGTCGCTGAAGGAGGAACAGCCCTCATCTGAAGGCGTACGAACCTGTCTGGATTGATTGTGGTCTCGCTGATCTGCGAGCTGGCAATCCACTTGGTCTCATCGACCGTGGTCCGAGCGTGGGGCAGCCTCCCGACGTCTTTGACTGTCATGATCAGGTGGCGTGAGGACTTGAGGAGCTTCACTGCCTCGTCATGAGGGATGCTGAGGAAGCTGCGGCCATTGACCTCCAGAATCTGGTCCCCAACCTGTGATAAGAAGGAGGGAAAGGGAGATACAAAGGTGTTTGTTGGTAGGCACAAACTTCAAAGACCCTTACGAGCACACTATCTAGAAATAATGTTTGTTGTCTCACCATTCTGAAGAAAGTTCTTTTTTAAAAAAATAAAACTTTTAATAAAACTATAGTACAAAGCATAAAACAGCATTTATACAAGAATAGAGGGGAAAAGACATTAATCAAAACTCTACCCAACAAAAGAGAACCAATCCCAAGGAACTTTCTGAAGAAAGTTCTAAGGCAGTGTTTCCCAACCTTGGGTCCCAAGATGTTCTTGGAGTAAAACTCCCAGAAGCCTCCATCACTAGCTCTGGTGGCTGGGGTTCTTGGGAGTTGTAGTCCAAGAACATCTGGGGTCCAGAGGTTTGGAGCCATCGGAAAGGGCAGGCCACAGGTCCATCTAAACCAGTAGTTTATTGCAACCCCAGATGTTTTGAGGCTGCAACTCCAAAAAATCCCAGCTTGCACAGCTAGTGGTGGAGGCATCTGGGAGTTTTACTTCAAGAGCACCTGGGGACTCCAGGTTAGGAACCACCAATCTGACTCATGACTGGCAGAAGCCCTCCTAGCTCTTTCCCAGACTCACTAAAGATGCCAAGCGGCCTTTAAAAGCACTGTCCAAGGTGCTGAACTTGAGCCAAGTGCTCGGGGTTTCAACATCTTGGACAGCTCCTAGAAAGTTCAGAACCGGAACAGATTCCCTTCCATGCTGGCACTGAAGGCAGTTGCCTCTGCTGCTTCCCCTTTTTCACCCAGAATAGAAACAAGAACTGCAGGCTGCTGCTGAGTCCACCCAGCCCAATTGAAAAGATGGAGAGGTTGGGAATTTAGGAAGAATTGTTAGGGGAGAGTCCTGAAATAGCTGCTGGCAGAAACTGCCATCTTCCAGCTGTGTGCAAGAACTGCCAGGGCCATTTTTCCAGCGTCTGTTGGGCTGTGCCTCCACTCCCACCTCCCAATGCAATGGGGCCAGAAGCTCAGGCTATCTATTAAGGAGAACTGTGTGATTGTTCCTTCTCTCCGCCCCTTCTTTCCACATTTTTCTTTTCTTCTTTTCCCACACAAAGGAGGCTAGCATAGGCTGAATTTCAACAAAATTAGAGCAGGAAGGCTTAACTCTTTCTCTCCCAACCCTTTTTTGGTTCAGAAAACCCAGCAATTGTGGACAAACACACACAGACACAGACACAGACACACACAGACACACAGACACAGACACAGACACAGACACAGACACAGACACACACACACACACACACACACACACACACACACACACACACACACCAGTCCTACTTCAAACCATTCCTCGGAATTCAAACTACAACAATGATAAGCTGAAACAGGACAACATCAAGGCAGAGTTATGCACAGTCATACTGAGGTAAATGAAGCAGATGTGAGACATTCCTCAAACTCCTGCACATGCCTTTCAGTACTAAACATTTAAGTGGCTTCAGTCTCTGGCTACAGAGCCAGAGGCTGGGGGTTCGATTCCTCACTGGGCCTCCTGGACACGGGTCAGAGTGGAGGGTCTAGAGACTGCAGTGGTGGCCAACCTTTGGCCCTCCAGATGTTTTGGACCACAACCCCCACCGTCCTTTGTCATTGGCAATGCAGGCTTGTAATTCTGGGCGTTGTGGTCCAAAACATCTGGAGGGCCAAAGGTTCACCACCACTAGCCTAGAGGCTCCCTTCCAGCTCTCCAGTCCAATAGGATTCGGCTCTGAGAAGCCAAGCACGTTCAGGAATCAGGACCCTGGTCGTCAGATCACTAGGAAAAAGCTGGCCACCCAGAAGTCCTGTTGCTTCAGCAAAGCTGATAGAGAGGGTCTGTTTGCCTTTTGGGGGGGGAATGCTTGGCCACCCAACCACCCTCTCTCTGGGAATGATGGGAGTTCTATCAAAAACATCACCACTGTAGTGAAGATTGTTCTAACTTTAGGAGAACTGGAGGGAAAGGAGTCTCTCTCTCTCTCTCCCTCTCCCTCTCTCTCTCTCTCTCTCTCTCTCTCAGTCTCTCAATTTCTCTCTCTCTTGGTTTTTTCCACACCATGTCAAATTTCTTCTTTTGGGAAAGGGAAAATAATTTGAAAGCACGAGTATGAGAAACAGACCATTAGGCAAAGAAATAGAAAAAACTGATTTTGATTCTCATTGCTGAGTCACATTATCTCATTTGGCTTCTTTCTCCTCTTCTTGGTACAGAATTTTTAGTTTTGCTGATGTGTTTATGAGGGAGGAGGAAGGAAAAGGGAGGCTTCCAGATGCCCGACACTTCCCCCCCCCACCTTCCATGCTCCCATCGTTAGATCACCAAGTCCTCGTTCTTAATGTCCCCTTTTCCTGGTTCTACCCGCAGGCAACGGGCTGAGTCCAAAAGCTTTTCACTGCCTGTCAGGTATTTCTTTTTTGTGCCAAGAGAAGAGTGACAGCACAAGCCTTTTGGCTTTTCCCCTCTTTCAATTGGGTCATAAATCATCCGCCAGTTTTTGGACAATCCAAGCTGTCTTTATAAGGGGCAAGATTAATGCTGGCATTTCAGTACAAAGTTTTGGTCTGCAAAAAAGAAGAAAGAAAGAAAGAAAGAAAGAAAGAAAGAAAGAAAGAAAGAAAGAAATGGATGCCTTTCCTGCCAGCAACATTAAAATAGAAAAGTCTTCACCTGAAACAGACCTCCAGACCAGACTGACCACTGGACCCAAGACTCATTTCCCAAGACTATTTATTTTGGTGTTTTTTTTTTCATTGGGGGTGGTTGGAGGGGGAGAAGCACCAGTTTCGCAGGACCAGACCAAGAGTTCAGAGAACACCATGGAGTCGGGGGGGGGAGGGGCAGTTGGACTTGGTGGCCTTGTAGGCCCCTTCCAACTTCACTATTCTATGATCCTATGATCCTAAAAGTGAGCAACCTCCAGACAGGTGGGACCCCCCCCATGGCCCTTCCTAGATCTTGGATGGCCACAATACCCCCTCTTCCCATGACCACCACCACCTCCTCCACCACCAAGTTTTTAAAACATTGTTTTGAGCACAGAAGACCTCCTGCTCTCTCAAGTGGCCAAAAAACATTTCTAAACACTTGAAGCCATCTTGAGCGTGTGGGGACATGAAGGGCCTTCAGAACATAGAACAATGCACTCACAAGCCCTGGGTGGCACCAATGGCCTCCGTAAAATTGCTTTTTATCTTATGTGAGAAGTGCCCAGGCTGCCCTCCTCAGGAGCTTTGCATGGCACACTGGTCCCAGGCTTTTCATGGATGGTCCTCCAGTGCTGACCAAGTGGGCTATGAGAGGCAGGAGTGGCCCCGTTTTCAGAGGGCTCCTGCCCCCCCCCCATTCCTTGATCTGCTTAGAGATGTGGGTCCCCACTTTGGCCAGGGGAAAAAAAGCCGCAGTGGCTTTTGCTGATGATACAAAAAAAAATCGGGGAAATGAACGTCCATAAGCCAACAATCAAGAGCTCTCTCTCTCTCTCTCTCTCTCTCTCTCTCTCTCTCTCTCTCTCTCTCTCCCCTTCTGTTTGGCCATTTTCATTTCACAGGTTATGTGGAATCCATACCAAATGTGAAATACCTTCACTGCTGTGGCTGAAGGTCTCAGAGCGAGGCAACTGCACCACAAAACAACAACTGCAAGAGCCAGTGACAAATCCATTCCAACCTGACGTGGTGACAACCACTTCATCAGACCGCATTCACCTCCTTTCTAATAAACAAGAGCCTGGCCCTCAAAGTGGCGGGGGGGGGGGCGTTAGCTGGGTCGGCTTTAAAGAAAGTCGATCTCATTTAACGCTTCAGTTTGGAGGAGGACAATCAGTTACAGTTCTTTAAATAACTCTCTCTCTCTCTCTCTCTTTTAATGGATTAGATGCTTTGAGTGTTCTCCTTTTTTGTTGTCGTTTAATCCCCCACAAGGCCAACGAAAGAAATTGTTCTCTGTTCTGATCCATCTCGTTTCATCTCATTTGTTCTGTATGTCCCGACGTGAGGACTCTGAAGGCTGCCAGTGGGGTTCTTCTTTGCCACAGACCATCTTGACCTCTTTCTCAATGACCGCCATCCAAGAGGCAATCTGAAAGGCTCCCCACGCCTGGACGATGCCCAGGTATATGTCAGCATTTATCACAACAAAAGCTATCCCACCTCCGGCCTCCCTCTTGGCAC
>JAHTLZ010000089.1:6052943-6069706 GCA_023846285.1 Phrynocephalus versicolor | reverse complement strand
TTTAACCAGGCCCTTCAATCTTTAAAGTGGAATAGAAGGAGGCCAGACAGCATTTAGAGACGAGCCCTGATGGATTATAACTTATCTGCTATCAAGATTGTGTTGTGTATTTACTCAACCAAGGTTAGAGCTTCCAGAAGGTCTCACTTCACTATCCAGATAAGCAAAGCACAAAACCTGCAGGCTGAGCTATTTCATAGAGTCCGCAATCTATCTGGGGTTGGTTGCAGTGATAGGCCTCATCCCCTTAGTATTTGCAGCCTTTTAAAAATCTGAAGTGGAGGCCATTTGCCGGGACCAGGAGGTTCAGTTTACAGCAGCAGATTGAGCAGACGTTGAGTGCTCCGTCTTGCCCAGTTATCCTGCCCGCCTTTCAACCTGGGATGCCATCTCAAGTGGACAGGGCCCTCAATCGTTGTCGTGCCACCATCTCCTCACTTGACTCTTGCTTATAAAAGCAGCCAGGCTGGTCTCCACTGAACGGGCCACTGCAATAATCAATGGGTCTTTCCAGGAGGACAGGGTTCCCCCTGCCCTCAAGGAGACACTCAGACCCATTTGGAAGAAAGCAAATCTGGCAGCCGACCAAATGGTCAGTTATAGGCCCATCGCCAATTTACCATTTATTAACCAGGTTGTCAAGAGGGTGGTGGTGGATCAACTGTAGGGGCTTCTGGATGAAACTGATGCCCTCGATCCATTCCAGTGGGGGTTCGGACCGTGCCATGCAACGGAATTGGTATTGGTCACCCTACATGAAGACCTGTTGAGGGAGGCCAACCGGGGGGGGGGCAAATCGTCCTTATTGGTCCTCCTTGATCTCTCAGTGGCCTTTGATACTGTTGACCATGGTATCTTCCTGGGGAGGTTTCCGAGTTGGGGATCGGAGGCACAGCTTTGCAGTGGTTCTGTTCCTTCTTGGAGGACTGTCCCCAGAGAATGCAGCTGGAGGAGATGGCGTCTGCCCCTTGGTCCCTCAATTGTGGGGTGCCACAGGGGTTGGTCATCTCCCCCATGCTCTTCAACACCTATATGAGGCCGCTGGGGGAGGTCATCAGAAGGTATGGGGTCTCGTGTCATCAATACACTGATGACACCCAGCTCTATCTCTCCCTCCTTCCATCTGCAGTGGATGCCGTTTCATCCCTGGATGCTTCCTGAAGGCTGTACTGGAGTAGATGAGTGCAAATAGACTGAGGTTGAACCTGGGCAAGAGGGAGGTCCTCTGGGTGGGGGCGCCAGGTGTCAGCAGTTTGGGAAGCTCCCTCAGGTTTTTTTTTGGGGGGGGGGGGCGTGGTGGCTCAGTGGACAAAGGCTTCTGAAGACTGTCAGCTGCAAAGTAACCAGCTTGGTGGTTTGAATCCTGGGTGCCACACAGTGAAGTGAGCTCCTGCTGATAACCCCAGCTCCTGCCAACCTAGCAGTTCAAAAGCATCTAAATGCAAGTAGATAAATAGGTACCATTGTAAAAAGCGGGAAGGTAAAAAACAGTGTTTCCTTGCAGGCATGCCGGCCACATGGCCACAGACTTGCACAACACTGGCTGTTCGGCTTGAATACGGAGATGAGCACTGCCCCTAGAGTCGGACACGACTAGCATGCATATGCTGGGGGAACCTTTACCTTGACCTCTTTGGACGTAATACTGGACCCAGTGCTTTCCATGGGAGCCCACTGCAGATGGAAGGAGGGAGAGACAGAGCTGGCTTCCATCTTAGATGGTTTAGGAGGACCTTGCTATCTGTCGGAGCGGCTCCTACCACAGAGTTCTGCCTGGAGCACCCGTTCATCTCAGGCAGGGCACCTGAGGGTGCCATCACTGAAGGAGGCTCATAAATGAGTGATGAGAAACCGGGCTTTCTTGGTGGCAGATCTTTGGAACCAACTCCCTCCTGAGGTATGTTTGGCCTCCTTGTTCTGAAGTCTTTAAAAAAACCTGAATATGTGGATATTTAGAGAGGCTTTCCCTGGATATTAGTCTTCTCTTATTTGATCTGCTGTTATTCACCTGCTCTCTTCTGTCTTAGCCTATCATAGTCCTCTGTTTGTTTTAACTGGATTTAGTTATGCTTATTATTTATTTATTTTGTTGTATTGCTATTCACTGAATTCTGCTGATGTTATGTATTATAATTGTATGGACCTTGTAAACCGCCCAGAGTAGCCTTTGTTGCTAGATGGGTAGTATATAAATCTAATAAATAAATAAAAAAATAAAAATAAAACCAGAGGTTTTTTTACTGCACTATCCAATTGGAGGGAGAAAAGAAGAAATGAAAACAGAAGGAAGGAAGGAAGGAAGGAAGGAAGGAAGGAAGGAAGGAAGGAAGGAAGAGGGAAATGGAAGGGACAACCCTGAAAAGGTAATAGATGTCTGGCTATCTCCTAAAATGAAAGCAGCTTCAGGAACTATGTATTATTAGAGCATAAATTCCTGATAAATAGCAACTGAATGCAGTAATTCAATGGTATCTTGCATGCAGCAAACAAACCCAATGTTTTAGGAAGCATTAACATATTTGATAAGTATCTATACCACCACCCCACTCCAATGATCAGATGGCAGTTGGTTCTTTTAGAAAAGATGACTCTATTTGGTTGGTATTAAAAGGGAAACAGAGAAGCCACCAATGAAGACTATCTAATTATACGTACGGCTGCCTCCTTGGGGTGACTGTTTATGGCAAGATTTATTGATTCACACTTTCACTGGGCCGCTCTGAGAAGAAACAGCACAAAGAAAAGGTGGCTTTTGTGACTGCCTCACAGCCATAGCAAGACAGATCAGAGGTTTCAACTTCCTATTAAAGCAGGGAATGGGGGAAAATGAAGAAGAGACTGTTTGTACAGAACGCCGCCCCTGATAGTGAAGTTTAAACAGGACCACCAGGGGCCTGTGTGTGTGTGTGTGTGGGGGGATCTATAGAAACCTGGTAGAAGATGTTTCAAATCCCCTTGATGTGGTAGCCGTTCCAGTGTGCACTTGCAAAGTTGGCCCCTTGAGGAAGGTCCTTGAGAGGATCTCTCAGGAAGCCCTACTGAACTATCCAGCCAGCGGGAAGCTGAGCCATGGCTCGATCTCACAAGAAAAGAAGTCCAGTTCCCATGACTGAACTTCCAGACAACCTCACCTGGATGACTGAATCTTGGGTTATGTAATAAATAAATAAAAATAACTGTACTGCATTTAGGTGTTGATTTGAAAGAAAGCAATAGGGTGCTTATTTAGGTGCAGAACACGTAGAATAGACGTCCCCCACACCCCCTGGTTGTTCTTAAGTTGCTTCTGCCTTATGGCAACTCTAGGAGGAATTTCAAGCTACGTGAGATGTTCGAGGGATGGTGTCCCCATTAACAACCCTCTCCCCCAAAGTTTCCATTTATTTATTTATTTATTTATTTATTTATTTATTTATTTATTTATTGGATTTCTATACTGCCCATCCAGCTGCAAGGCTACTCGGGGTGATTTACAACAGTATGATCCATGTGACAAGACAATAAGAGGAAATAAAATAAAAATCAACAGTACCATATCCGAAAGTTGAGTCATGGCAACCGGGCTTCAAATGAAGTCCAGTTGCCATGACTCAACTTTCAGTGAACCTCATCTCGATGACTGAGAATCTACACAGACAACAGTACCATTTGAACAACAAAATTATAGGCAACCAATAGAAAACAATATATAAATAAGCAGTTGATTAAAAAGGGCAAAGGTGGAAGAGATCTTAAGGGCAAGATGTATCATTGGAGTGATGTCCCAGACTCAGGGGAAACCTGCTTAAATGACCACTTTTTAAAAATGTTTGCTTCCCACTGAGAGGAACATGGCTAAGTGAGGATTTGAACCCAGTCTTCTAATCCTTATTCTTCGACACCACCCACTGCAACACATGGGCTCTTGATATGGGTAGCATTCACCATGCTAGCTGGTTGAGTTGGAAGTTGGCATCTAAAACATCTGGAGGCTCAAAGGTTCCCCGCCACTAAAACAGAGGGTTGAGTGAAGGTGGTGCCTCCCTTTGTCCTCCGCCCTTTTCGTGATATCACAGCTCTGGTGCAAAAGTGAGAGACCCGTTGGCCCCCTTCTTGGTTTTGCAATTTGGGCAGAATATGGCTTGCCAAAAACTCTGGTCTCCATGCAAAAGCAACTGTCCTTCCCTTTCAAGAACCTAAACACAAGCATTCAAAACACACAATGCAATTGGCTGATGGAACACCAAAACACCCTATCCAATGATCATAGCACAACTGTACAGAACTTTGAATAGAAAATCACATGTTTTCGTCAAAAAACTGAGGGGTTTTCATCTCAAACTAAGGAGGGTTTTTAAAAAGCTGTCCCATTGACCATGTAAGGCCAAATCATGCTAGAACTGTAACCTTAACCCCTACCTTCAGCCCAGTGCTCTCTGCTTCGGAGCCCTTGTCCACACCCGTGATGTAGATCCCAAGTGCGTACTCGGCTCCTCCTCGAATCATGAGCCCCAGGGATCGTCCTTCGTCCAACACCAGGTTCACCTGTGCCAAGAAAGAAAGGGTCAAGTCTGAATTCCTGTGGCCACATGCACATTTCTCTCTACATGTGCCTGGGCAGCGTCCTCCTTCCACCCAGAGCCTTGCCATTGGTCATGGTGGATCGTTTCCAAAA
This sequence comes from Phrynocephalus versicolor, assembly GCA_023846285.1. NCBI lineage: Eukaryota > Metazoa > Chordata > Lepidosauria > Squamata > Agamidae > Phrynocephalus > Phrynocephalus versicolor. Next base: position 6,065,052 of record JAHTLZ010000089.1, on the reverse strand, counting down.
CAAGTGTAGTGGGTTCAGAACTGAGTCTAACCTAGAGACCCAGTGGGTTCAGAATATGGGTAAAAATCTCCCTTACCGGGTCAACCCAAGGCTCTCCTGCCCACATAGAATAACAAACCTTGCTGAGAGAAAATTAGCATGGCTTCTGCAAGGGTAAGTCTTGTCTGACAATTTTTTTAGAATTTTTTGAAAAGGTCAACAGGCATGTAGATTTGGGTGAACCGGTGGATATAGTCTATCTGGATTTTCAAAAGGCTTTTGATACAGTCCCTCACCAAACCATGATGGAGATGTGTAATTCCCCAGGATTAAAACCAGGGTACATCAAGGGCCAGATGCAGGGGAGTGCTATCAGGAGACAGATATCTAGTCTCATGCGCTCCCAAACGCATCTGGTGGGGCCACTGTGAGATACAGGAACATAAGAACATAAGAACATAAGAAGAGCCATGCTGGATCAGGCCAAAGGCCCATCTAGTCCAGCTTCCTGTATCTCACAGCGGCCCCACCAGATGCATCTGGGAGCTCAGGAGACTAGATATCTGTCTCCTGATACCACTCCCCTGCATCTGGCCCTTGAAGTATCCTGGTTTAAAGCCTAGAGATTACACATCTCCATCATGGTCTGTAACCTGTGATGGACTTTTCCTCCAGGAATCTGTCCAGTCCCCTTTTGAAGGCATCCAGGTCAGATGCCATCACCACATTGTGTGGCAGGGAATTCCATAGACTTACAACGCGCTGGGTGAAAAAATATTTTCTTTTGTCAGTTTTTACTCTCCCAGCCCTCAATTTGAGTGTATGTCCCCTAGTTCTGGTATTTTGGGAGAGGGAGAAGAGCTTCCCTCTATCCACTTTACTCATACCCTGCATTATTTTGTATGTCTCAATCATATCCCCCCTCAGGCGCCTTTTTTCCAGACTAAAGAGGCCCAAATGTTTTAGCCTTTCTTCATAAGAGAGGTGCCCCAGCCCACTAATCATTTTAGTCGCCCTCTTCTGCACCTTTTCCAGTTCCACTATGTCTTTCTTGAGATGCGGTGACCAGAATTGTACACAATACTCCAGGTGGGGCCTTACTATTGTTTTGTATAATGGCATTATAATGTTGGCTGTTTTATTTTCAATCCCCTTTTTGATAATCCCTAGCATGGAATTGGCCTTCCTCACTGCTGCCGCACATTGGGGAGACACCTTCATGGAGCTGTCCACTAACACACCAAGATCTCTTTCCTGATCCGTCACGGATAACTCAGAGCCCATGAGTTGATAGATGAAGTTTGGATTTTTTGCCCCAATATGCATTAATTTACATTTGGTTACATTAAAACGCATTTGCCATTTCTCAGCCCACTCCCCCAGTTTAGAGAGATCCTTCTGGAGCTCTTCACAATCTTCTCTGGTTTTTACCACACGGAAAAGTTTTGTGTCATCTGCAAACTTGGCCACCTCACTGTTTATCCCTGTCTCCAGGTCATTTATGAACAGATTGAAAAGCACCGGTCCCAGGACAGATCCCTGGAGCACACCACTTTTCACTTCTCTCCATTGTGAAAATTTCCCATTGACACCTACTCTTTGTTTCCGGGATCTCAACCAGTTCTCAATCCATAAGAGGACCTGCCCTCTTATCCCCTGACTGTGCAATTTTCTCAGCAGCCTTTGGTGAGGGACTGTGTCAAAAGCCTTTTGAAAATCCAGATAAACTATATCAACCGGTTCACCCAAATCCAGGAAGCTGGACTAGATGGGCCTTTGGCCTGATCCAGCATGGCTCTTCTTATGTTCTTATGTTCTTATGTACCCCCATGGTCTCCTGAGACATAGCTTGAGACTCCTGATTCCATGTTGGCCTCCGATAAAAAACAGGGAGACTCAGGTTCAAATCTCAATTGCTAGATTACATCGACCTTCCTGCCTGCCGCAGGTCCATAGGGGTAATCAGGAGAGCCACGGCCGCCTTTAGCCTGGGAACTTCAGCCTGGGCTCAGCATGAGCTCAGTGACCCTAATGGAGAGGGGGACTTGGAAGGGTGATCCCAAGCTAGAGTGCTGGGCTGTGTGAAGATATACAACTGTGAAGACAATGATTGATCCTCTGTCCCAAGCTTTCTGGCCATCTGGCTCCTTCTTAATAATAACAAGAGTAATAATGATCATCTTAGAACAGCAGTGCTGGGAGGGAGCCCTGTTGGGTCACTGAGCCCATAACCTCTGTGGGGTCCAAACTATAGATTGCAAATATTCCTTCCTGTTAGAGTACAACTCCCAGAATTCTGTAGCCAGCATTGTTGTGGTCCCAAAAACAAAACAAACAAAAATATATGATTCAGATTCATATTCCCTACATTTTAATTTCACAGGTAGCTTGATAATCTCGATAACAATCTAGGTGTTTGCTTGGTATCATTTCATAACTAATCATATCAGAAATAGCAGAGATGCAGCATTTAAAAGGGTTTAATAATAAATAGCCCTCTCAATTTTGCCTCTTATTATTACCCTTGTCTGCATATTTCATTCTCCTGTATCCTATACTGGCTGCTAAACACTCTAATTAATGTGGAATTAATGTACTTCTCTCCCTGGTTTTGCAATATAAAGCATCTGTCTCCATCAGTGTAGGCCTCCTGGAAAGCCTTCAAAATATTCCCATCTGTTTTGTCCAGATAATTGCTCCACAGCCTAAAGAGAAATAAATTTACTCCTTCAGTTATCTGATTCCTTTGAGCACCTCGGCACGCAGTCTATGGCAGGGTTTTGTCAATAAGTCATATGCTGTAATATTTAAAGGCGGACGGAGTCGCTGGTTCCTCGTCCCTCCACATCCCACTGAAGAAGGGCGAAGCCTGAATTTTAATCAGAATCAAATCTGTCTTGGGTTTTCTCTGGAGGGCTTTGAGGTATACTTGTTTGAAGGCAAAATGCAATTAAAACCTTCCACCATCACCGTTGGGACCTTCCATCCCACAATATTTGATTCAGAGCAACTGAGATTTCAAAAGTCTGCATTCATTCTGGCAGCTGTCACTTTAATTGTCTTCTAGAGATAAACCGAGTTTAGGTGAGATTTTCCTTCAGGTCACTATTGGATGCAAGCAGGTCTAATTTCACCCTTGGAACTGGTATCCAAAAGGAAATACAGTTCTCTTTTATTATTTCCATTTTTCTGAATTTTGTAATATGTTTCACCAGTTATATATCAGACGGACGAACAGAGAGATGGATACATGGGTGGATGGAGGGATGGATGCATGGAGTACTCAAAACATGTACACTATAAAAAGTAAGCTTTGCAGTATAAGTGTGACTTGAAGGAGTTCAGCTATATAGAATTGTCAAATCATAGAATCATAGAGTTGGAAGAGACCTCAAGGGCCATCTAGTCCAACCCCCCGCCATTCAGGAACCCCATCCAGCCTCTGATTAAAACCCTCCAAAGAAGGAGACTCCACCAGCCTCTTTTGTGGCAGCATATTCTACTGCCGAACAGCTCTAACTGTCATGAAGTTCTTCCTAATGTTCAAATGGAATCTCTTTTCCTGTAGTTTGAAACCATTGCCCCGAGTCCTAGTCTCTGAAGCCATGGAAAACAAACCTGTTCCCTCTTCAATAGGACATCCTTCCAAATATTTAAACATAGCTATCATATTCCCCCCCCCAGCCTTCTTTTCGTAAGGCGAAACATTCCCATTTTCCTAAGCCGTTCCTCATAAGACATTTCCTCCAGACCCTCAACCATCCTGGTCGCCCTCCTCTGCACCCGCTCAAGATTGTCAACATCCTTTTTGAACTGAGGTGTGCAGAATTGTACACACAGTTCTCCAGGTGGGGTGTGACCAGAGCAGAATAGAGTGGTACTGTCACCTCCCTTGCTCTAGAGTAGTTTAATAGTAATTAAATCTTCCTCCATATTATTGTTTTATATATAGACACTTTTTGTCTTAGAGCTGGAGAGCTGGAAGTGACCTTGAGCGTCATGGAGTCGCAGCCCCTGCCAAGCAGGCCCAGGAGGGGGCAGTGAACTCCCCAGCCTCTCTGGCTCTGCAGCCGGAGACTTCAGCCTCGTCCTGGGCCACCCAGCCAAGCCTGAATGCCACCAAAGGAAGTGGTCCCAAATAATGTGCTATTGGTGGTTTCATGTATCCAAGCTCTGAGCAGGTTTCTATATAAACTTCCTCTGGATTTCTCAGTTCTAGAGAAATTTAAGGCAGCAGGAGAGGCATCTTTCCAAGCTTTGCCATCAATTTCCCTTCTCCATGTTTTTAAGCCAGGGATGTTGAGAACCATATGTTCCTTTTGACGCTTCAGATAATTTGGGGATAATTTTAATGCTTTCAATGATTATGATATTTTAATGTCCTGATTGTCTAATTCCTTTTAAATGAGTTTTTAATGACTTTTTAACTGCTTGTGTTAGCCACCTTGAGCACTGTTCTTTCATGGAAACCCAAGACAACAAGATAAGAATAAAAATAAGAATGAGAATGAGAATGAGAAAAACGTAAGGCCTCCACTGAGTTCTCTCTGATGCAGTTTTGCAGGGTCCACAACCTGTGAGGTACATGCAGCTGGCTGGGGAATTTTTATGACCTCTAAGGCAGGCCTGCCCATAGTCCGGCCGGGGGGTGGGGCAAGTCCGGCCCGCCAGGCCATTCTGAGTGGCCCGCGACTGGCTGGCCCACCCCTCTCTCCCCTTCCTTCACCCCATGTTTTTTTAAAAGAAAGTGGGTGGGGCTTGCAGTGGGGTGGCAGGGTTGGGGAGCAACCGGCCCCTGACACATCCTCAGCCACCAAATCTGGCCCTCCTTACAAAAAGTTTGGGCACCCCTGCTCTAAGGCATTTTAAGAGACCCCCCCCTTTAAAAATGCTTCCAAAATGAATCACAGATTAAAAGTGCCCTTGGTACGATGAGTGGTAGTTTTCCCCAGTACAAATAAACGAAACCATTTTTTTTAAAAAAAGAAAAGCTAAGAACCACACTGAAGGAGTTTAAAATGACGGAGCAAGAAGGGGTGATCTGATGAGAGAGAGAGAAAGTTGGAGGCCTTCCAAGAGTTTTTTTTAAAAAAAATTGAAATTACCATATAGACTGTGGGGAGGCTATTTCCAGGACAATTCTGGATGCAATCAATAATTATATTAAGTTTAGACATGAATAAAGACCCTTCTGACCATGAAGTTTCTAGATCCAGTTTTCTAATAAATCACAATACTAGGATATTTATGGCGATATTTGCAAAGAGAATGAATATTTTTAGTACTAAAATTTTGTGACCAGGTACCAGAACATGCCCCCCCCCCCAAGGCTCTCCGGTAAGACTTCAGGCTCCATCATGGCACAAAAACAGTGTTGGTCGTTTGGCACGATGACCTGTTGAGGGAGGCTGGCAGGGGCAAGATGGTCCTCCTTGACCTCTCAGCAGCGTTTGATGCCACTGGCCCTGGTATCCTCCTGCGGAGGGGGGCTCGCCAGATTGGGGATCAGTGGCCTGGCTCTGGCCTGGCTCTGATGCTTTCTGGAGGACCGACCCCAGAGAATCCAGCTTGGTAAGATAACAAACAAGATTATTGCCAATGATTCTGAAATTACTTCAGCCAGTTCTTTTAATATCCTTGGATGTAATTCAACTGTCCCTGGAGACTTAAATTCATTTGGGGGGGGGCAGTCCTGTACACATTTGTGAATTGTGCCCCTCTTTCTTGGGTGATGAGCAAGCTGCCATTCTGACGGAAATTGGTTGAAGAGATCCTTGCAAATTGATTTGCTTGCAAATCATAACAATGTGCCATCAAGAAGCTGGTTTCCCCTTCTTTTCTTCCGGGGTGCCCAGGGACCACCATGCAGCTTAACCAAAACCACCCAAGGCTGGCTCTACATCACAGAAGGAGGCCCAGTGGGGGATTGAACTCCCAACCTCTGTCACCCCAGCCAGGTCCCTCGACCACTGGAACTCTCCAGCCCACTCTTTTGTTCTCAAGCATGGCCAAACATTTCAGGACACAACTGTTGCCCACTTCAGCTGCAGGCTGTTTCAGTTGGGTGGGTGGGGGTCACTAAGGGATGAGCGGCATCTACCCCAAATCTTCTTGATAAAGCAGGAATGGGCTGTGATCCTGCCCCACCTGTTGTTGTTGTTGTTGTTGTTGTTGTTGTTGTTGAGCTGTACAGGAATTTTTGAAGTTTATTGACAGGGAATAAATATGCCTCCTCCTTCTCTTCATCTCTTTTAGATCTATGACTTGTTCTCTCTTCTAGCCACCCGTCTTCGAGATGCTGAAGCTTCTGTGTCCCCCACCCCACCCCCACTCCTCCCACCGGTCCTGCTCTCCTTCCCACCATGGTCTGCTGTTTCAGGAGCCTTTCATGCTGCGCTCCTTTGTTGCTTTGTTCAAAGCGGGTCACTGAGGGGGTCAGCCATCCAATTCTTGCTTGTCGCTCCTTGGCTATGAGCCAGCTTGAGTGGGAAGAGAGGAAGAAAAGAGCCAAAACACGGAGGCTGTTGTGATTGCAATGCCATGTCGTAGCCGTAGAGTCAGAAGGGACCCTCTGTTGATGATCAAGTCGAGCCCTCCTTTCCAGGAAGGAATCAAATGCCCAACTTCGGCCAGAGACTCCAAACTCCTGAGCAATCCAACAGGCCTCAAGACGAGACCAGTGAGTGGCTTTCGAACCAAATCTGGCTTAACAATAACAACAACAACAACAGGGTTGTTCGAAGTAAAAAGTGGAGTGAAGGAGAGGCAGGAACAATGTCTTCTGCTCCTTGACGAAAAGACAGGAAACCAGCAGAACCAGTAGATAAATAATTTCAGGCACAGCAATTTTTCAGGAGGCACCTGCTGGGTTTTCTCATCTAGAATAAATACTTGTTCTTCGTGTTGATAGGTTGTTTTTTTGTTTTTGTTTTTTGTCCTTTAGTCCCTGCACAAAATCGCCATCTGGAGGAAACCATGATTCAGCTCAAAATTGAGAAAACCAAGGACTAGAGATGGGGATGAGCTGGAGAAACAAAACAAAAAACAAATCATGCTTTCTGATGAATTTGCTGATTCATCAAAATCTAACGATTCATCACAAATGAAGTTTCCCAGTAAATATAACTGATGAATGTTTTGCAAGGTTTGATTCACTAATTAATTTTGCCACACAATGTCACCCGGAGAACTAAATTTGGAGGAAAACTTCCTCTCACTCTCCTCTGCCACCATCCAAGGTTTGGTAAAACTGAGTTTCTTCATCCCAGTTGCTCTGTGGGGCATCTCCTAGGGGCCCCCATTTTGTGGGTGTATAACGCAGATGTCCGAAACCCAGTCTTCACCCAATCTGGAGGTATTAGAGAGCTGAGTTGGGAGAAGCTTCTCTGCAGAATTGGTGACGCTAGGTGCCGGGGGTGGGGTGGTGTGTGTGATTTCCTGTGGGGCCTTCTTTGTGGGTGGATACCTCGGAGGTATGAACCCCAATTTGCACCAAACCTTCAGGGATTGTAGAGAAAAGTCAGGACATGATACCTTCCAAATTTGATGCCTCTATGTGCCTAGGGGACCATTTCATAGCATCTCAAAATGGAGATGTTTCATCATTAAAATTCATCAGTTCATTGATTTGTCATGCCACAAATCATGACAAATCAGCATTTTTTTGATTTGTCCCCATCTCTACTAAGGACTCAGCAGGTCATCATGAAGTATACCTACTCTCTAACATTTTCTCCTACCACTGTCGCCTGGCCACCCAAAAACAGGGCTCATAAGAACATAAGAACATAAGAAGAGCCATGCTGGATCAGGCCAAAGGCCCATCTAGTCCAGCTTCCTGTATCTCACAGTGGCCCCACCAGATGCGTTTGGGAGCGCATGAGACTAGATATCTGTCTCCTGATAGCACTCCCCTGCACCTGGCCCTTGAAGTACCCTGGTTTTAAGCCTGGGGAATTACACATATCCATCATGGTTTGTAACCCGTGATGGACTTTTCCTCCAGGAATCTGTCCAATCCCTTTTTGAAGGCATCCAGGCCAGATGCCATCACCACATTCTGTGGCAGGGAGTTCCAAAGACTAACAATGCACTGGGTGAAAAAATATTTTCTTTTGTCTGTTCTTACTCTCCCAGCCCTCAATTTGAGTTTATGTCCCCTAGTTCTGGTATTTTGTGAGAGGGAGAAGAGCTTTCCTCTATCCACTTTACTCATGCCCTGCATTATTTTGTACGTCTCAATCATATCCCCCCTCAGGCGCCTTTTTTCCAGACTAAAGAGCCCCAAATGTTTTAGCCTTTCCTCATAAGGGAGGTGCCCCAGCCCAGTAATCATTTTAGTTGCTCTCTTCTGCACCTTTTCCAGTTCCACTATGTCTTTCTTGAGATGCGGTGACCAGAATTGTACACAATACTCCAGGTGCGGCCTTACTATTGTTTTGTATAATGGCATTATAATGTTGGCTGTTTTATTTTCAATCCCCTTTTTGATAATCCCTAGCATGGAATTGGCCTTCTTCACCACTGCCACACATTGGGGAGACACCTTCATGGAGCTGTCCACCAACACACCAAGATCTCTTTCCTGATCTGTCACAGATAACTCAGAGCCCATGAGTTGATAGATAAAGTTTTGATTTTTTGCCCCAATATGCATTACTTTACATTTGGCTACATTAAAACGCATTTGCCGTTTGGCAGCCCATTCCCCCAGTTTGGAGAGATCCTTCTGGAGCTCTTCACAATCTTCTCTGGTTTTTACCACACGGAAAAGTTTTGTGTCATCTGCAAACTTGGCCACCTCACTGTTTATCCCTGTCTCCAGGTCATTTATGAACAGATTGAAAAGCACCGGTCCCAGGACAGAGCCCTGGGGCACACCGCTTTTCACCTCTCTCCATTGTGAAAATTCCCCATTGACACCTACTCTTTGTTTCCGGGATCTCAACCAGTTCTCAAACCATAAGAGGACCTGCCCTCTTATCCCCTGACTGTGCAATTTTCTCAGCAGCCTTTGGTGAGGGGCTGTGTCAAAAGCCTTTTGAAAATCCAGATAGACTATATCCACCGGTTCACCCAAATCCACATGCCGGTTGACCTTTTCAAAAAATTCTAAAAGATTTGTTAGACAAGACTTACCCTTACAGAAGCCATGCTGACTTCCTCTCAACAAGGTTTGTTCTATGTGTTTTAAGATTTTCTCTTGGATGAGAGGCTTTTCACCATCTTCCTTGGGACAGATGTAAGACTAACTGGCCTGTAGTTTCCCGGGTCCTTCCTTTTTTAAAAATTGGTGTGACATCTGCTATCTTCCAGTCCTCCGGCACTGTGGCCGTTTTAAGAGACAAGTTGCATATTACCGTTAAGAGATCTGTTATTTCATTTCTCAGTTCCCTAATAACCCTTGGGTGAATGCCATCTGGGCCTGGTGACTTGTTAATCTGCAATTTATCAATTAGTCCTAAACATCCTCCTTTTTAACCTGTATTTGATTTAATTCTTTACTCAAGAGGGCCCGTTCAGGCAGCGGAATCTGCTCACAGTCCTCTGTCGTAAAGACAGATGCAAAGAACTCATTTAATTTCTCTTCAATTTCCAAGTCCTTCTTAACCTCCCATTTTCCTCCCTCACCATCCAGAGGGCCAACTGGTTCTCTGGCAGGTTTTCTACTTCTAACATATTTAAAGAAGCTTTTATTATTACCCTTTATATTGCTAGCCATGCGTTCCTCATAATCTTTCTTTGCCTCTCTTATCATCTTCTTACATTTCTTTTGCCAGAGTTTGTGTTCCTTTTTATTTTCCTCATTTGGGGAGGATTTCCATTTATAGAAAGACCTCTCCTTGCGCTTAAGAGCCTCTCTAACTCCACTGGTTAACCATGCTGGCGCCCTCTTGGATTTAGAGGAGCTCTTCTTTCTTTGTGGTATGCACTTGTGCTCTATTATTGTTGTTTTAAACATGCTCCATGCACTCTGAAGAGATTGGATTCTTCTAACCTTCCCCTTCAATTTCTTTCTAACTAGTTTCCTCATCTGAGGGAAGTTTGCCCTTCGGAAATCAAGGGTTTTTATGTCTGATTTGCTTGATACTCTTCCTCCAACATATATGGCAAAGGAGATTGCAGCATGGTCACTGTTCCCCAGAGGCTCAGTGATATTCACATCCCTGACCAGGTCCTGAGTATCACACAGTATTAAATGAAGAGTTGCCTGTTCTCAGGTGGGCTCCATGACAAGTTGCTCTAAGGCATAGTCATTCAGCAAGTTGAGAAACCCGGTTTCTCTTTCTTGCCCGGAGCTCGCATTGGCCCAGTCAATGTGGGGATAATTGAAGTCCCCCATGATTACTATCCTATCCGTCTTAGACACCTCCATGATTTCTCTCCTCATTTCAAGGTCCCCCTCAAGTTTTTGATCTGATGGACGATAGAATACTCCAACTATCACATCACTCCTTGGACCTGGTAGTTTAACCCACAGTGATTCTATGGTGGAGTCAGACCCTCTGTTAATCTCCATTCTGCTGGATTTTACCCCTTCTTTGACAAAGATGGCCACTCCCCCTCCAACCCGTCCCTCTCTATCCCTTCTATAGAGTTTATAGCATGGGATTGCTGTATCCCACTGGTTCTCCGCATTCCACCAGGTTTCTGTTATGGCTATTATATCTATGTTAGCCCTAGCTGCCAAATGTTCAAGTTCTCCCATCTTTGCTCGGAGGCTTCGAGCATTGGCATAGAAGCACCTGTACAGTGGGTCCCGCAACAACAGCTGCTGCTTTGTTCTTTTCCTCACACAGCTTTTATTTTCAGTAGACAAACTATCACCTTCCATTATTCTCCCAGTGATAATACCTGCTATGTCATCTCTATGTGATTCTTTACCCTCTCCAACCTCATTCCCCAAGGATGAGGTGTTCCGAACTGGATGCCACACAGCTCCTGTCGGCTTCCCTCCAGTTATCAGTTTAAAAGCTGCTCTGCAGCCTTTTTGAGGTTGAGTGCCAGCAATCTGGTCCCATCATGATTCAAATGCAACCCATCCCTCCTGAACAGGTTTGGCTTGTCCCAAAATGTTCTCCAGTTCCTGACAAATCTAAAGCCCTCCTCTCGACACCATCGCCTCATCCACGCATTGAAGCTTCTGAGTTCTACCTGCCTGGCGGGTCCTGCACAAGGAACAGGTAGCACTTCTGAAAATGCTACCTTGGAAGCCTGGGACTTCAATCTTCTACCTAACAACCTGAATTTGGCTTCCAAGACTGACCGCTTCGCCTTCCTGACATCATTGGTACCAACGTGTACCATGACCACTGGCTCTTTCCCAGTTCTTTCTAACAAACTATCTAGATTTATTGTGATGTCTGCAGCCTTTGCACCTGGCAGGCAAGTGACCATACGGTTATCATGCTCATCACAAATCCATCCTTCTGTATTTCTAATTATAGAATCCCCTAGTACAAGGAGCTTCTCTCCTGCAGCCTGTTCTTCTACATGTACCTGATCCTGTATCTCATCAATTGTGATGAGGGAGAGATCCTCAGGTGGAACCAGTTGTTCCTCTGTGCATGCCTCATGAGGTGTGATGAGGGAAAGAGCCTCAAATTGATTGTGCAATATGAGACTTTCAGAGCGATCCCTTGGCCTTCTACTCCTTTGAGTCACATTCCTCCACGCATCTACCTCCTGAGTTGGAGAAGTAACTTCATCCTCAGAAGTGTGCCCTGTCTCTTCTTGCACCTGGATAGTCTGTTCCGCTCTGTCCAAGAACAGCTCAAGCTCCTTAATATGTTGCTGATCTGATATGCGGGCCTCTAGCTGCTGGACCTTCTCTTCCAATAGTGTAACCAGCTTGCACTTGCTGCAAGTGTAGTTCTCTGTGCGTTTTGTCAAGATGACAAACATGGCACAAGTGTTACAGGTAACTACAGCTGCTCCCTCAGACTCCATTCTAATGAGTGCAGTATTCTGGGCCTTGAAAATTTTACAGTTTTATTAGCTACTAATCTATAAATAATAATCTAGTACAATGTTCTTCCTTTTATGTTAAAATGAAAACTCGCGCACTGTCAGGCGCGCAGGCCGGTCAACCAGCCCTAGTTGAACTGCTGAAACCCAGAAACTCACCAGT
>JAHTLZ010000089.1:6039933-6052933 GCA_023846285.1 Phrynocephalus versicolor | reverse complement strand
CTTTTGCTGTCTCAGGAGTAGGTCTGCCTGTTTCTACAAACCAGGCTGTTTCTACAAACCAGTTTCCTGTCGCCTACCCTCCTCCACCTCAAAGCTTTGTCAGGGTTCCCTTTAACGGGAATCAACTTGACAACACAGAATAAACACTTCCTGGTTCGAGTATGATGCCCGAACTACTGGCCCAGACCCTACGTAGGGCAGCTGGACAGAGACGTCACCCACAGGAAAGTAAAAAGAAGGAGTACAGGAATGTAATATTTCATTCTCCACATTTATCTCCTTGCCTTAAATAAAACGTTATTGCTGTCACACCACACTTGCTCTTCTAGTAGGAACCAGTGGTAGGTATCTTTGCAGTTTGGCCTTTCTCTCAATGGAACTGTCCAGGCTGGCGCTGGAGTTTCATTTGTAAGTAACGCCACATGTTGCCTGTGGTTTGAGTGACTGGGCAGGACTTTACTAGGCCAGAGTGACTGTCAATCTGTCCAGCACTAACTGGTCATTCCTTCCCACCTCTAAATTCAAAGAGAGCCATGCGTCTCTGCTGACTGTGCTCTTCCCTTCACACTAGTCTTCTCTTGGAAGGCCGTTTCTTGTTGGCTTGCCACTGACCTGTTTACAACTGTAATAAAACACTTTTATTCTTTTTCCTACAAATGTCTCAGAACGAGTTACTGAGACTTTAAGTGCCAGTTAGTGAGAACGGGGTGGGCTTTCTGAGGAACTTGTAGCTATGCTCCTGTAGTTCTACAATGTAGCAAAAATAGGGAATTTTAACCCGAAATCCAAAACCCTGCAATAACTTGAGCTGTGGACACTCTGAACATACATTTTATGGCAGCTATCATCATGGGGGGGGGGGGGGTGTTGGCTCCTTGAGATTCCAGGAGTGGTGATGGCCAGTCTATCTCTCTCTAAAAAAGTGTAGACCTGATGACAATGAAGAGATGACCAGTATCAGACCACAGTGAGGGTGAGATAATAGCCAGCTCCAATGTTTCCTCCGTCCCTTCCAGTCCAGATGGAGGAATATGCCCCTGGAAAACAGAGGATACTTTCCCCCCAATCAATCAACATCTCCCCACCCCCCATGATTCAACACTCTCGCCTTCATGAACCTGCAATACTAGGCAACGGCGCTTATGCTAGCAATGAGGAACAGAGAAGCCGCCCTGAGTGCCACGCTCATCAGCAGACTCTGACCTTGAATCGTGCCCCGGATATATTTGGCTCTAAGCATGTACACCTGATGGGGACAGTTGGGAAATCTTCAGGAGGACGAATGCTCAATGCAAAAGGTTGTCGTTTTGCCATGCATGAAGAACATGGCGGGATTTTTCCCCTCCCTTGCCTTCTGCATGGAAATCAGAGAGGCAGTTTTCTGCACAAACGTATGATCTTAGCACTACTTTTCTTATGCCTTCTCTCTTTGTCTTGTGGCCATTATGTGGCTGGGTTCGAGACCTGCTAGAGAACTATGCCTCCATGATTTGCCGCTGCTATGTGCCCTCAAGTTGCATATGGGTTCAGGTGGCTCTAGCAGGGCTTTCAAGGTACTTGAGATATTTCAGAGGTGCCTCCAACCTCTGGGAGTTTCCACAGCCAAGGGGTGGGGGTCTTGCACCCAGTTCTCCTGGGTCCTAATCCAACAACATACCCTCTGGCTCTCACGTTTAATTTAAACTTGTAATTTAAAGGCCAAGCATTTACTAAGTTGGCCTCCTAGATCCCGTTCAATGACATTCATAAGAATAATAAACAAATCAATTCTTTTCAAAATTAAAAAACCCATAAACATTTAAGATGATGTATGGATGATTCTGCAGAGACTACAATTCCCATTACCCACATAGATGGCTAAGCTATGTCCTCCCTCCCAGCTGAGCTAGTCCAGCATTCATCTCTTCCTCAGCAGATGACCCTGGAGATGACTCTCCAGCAGGTGAGCACACTGGTGTTCTGCGGTAAGAAGTATTTGGTGAAACCATATGATATGCACTGGGGTCTCTGTTTCCAGCTGAGAAGGACCAGGTGACATTGAGAATGGTGCAAACCCTCTTTCCCAATCAGAATATTAGCCCGGGAAGTGTGGAAAGTGCAGGCTAGGCCCAATCCCATCAAACGGAGGAACAGAACGTTGTTACTGAACACTGACTCTGTGCAGAGACCATCGGGGGATGCAGGGAAGCAGCACCAAGTCAGAGAGAAGGGAACAGAGGGTTATAGAACAGGGCAAGTCTTTGTGGGGCTGGCTTGAGAGGAGTCATCCCACAGTGCAAGGGGTTATTAGAGGTCCTACTTCTTAAGGCACACTGAACCTAGAGGAGGTCAAGGTAGAAAACACCTCCAGCTTGCCCTTCCCTAAATGGGTGTAAAATGACAGGAACAGTCCTATTTCAACCCAAAGAGGCCCACCAATGCGGTTTCACTGACGAAGGTTGACACAGGTAAGGTTGCCCATAGCTAGTGAGCACACCAGGCAAAGGAAAGCCACAGGACAGGTCCAGGAGGCAAGCCAAGGTCAAACAGAGTCCACTGGGTAAGTCAGGTCAACTGGGTGAAGAAGATCCAGAACCATGGAACAAACCGAGCAACCAGCGACTCAAGCATAAAACAATAACCAGGCCAGATGGACAGACAGATAAATGGATGATTCCTTATATCAAGCATGGGAAACTTTTGACTTTCTAATTATATTGACCTCCAGATTCCAGAAGGTTCAGACCTCACGGTCAGTGATAAAGGACGATGGGCATGATAATTCAAAATCTGAAGGGCAAATTGTTCTTCACCATTGGCTTATATAATGCGTGAAGTCCACCATGGGTCAAGGTGGCCTTAAAGACACAATTACTGTAGATCCATCTATAAGCCTGCCTTATGCTGGTCAATGACGATAATCAGTTCAATTCATCTCAATTCAATTCAGCTTAATTCAGCTTAATTCAATTCAATTCATTCTATAACTCTGGCTTTAACCGTCAGATTTAGTTTTTACATTTACTAGCTTTCTTCCCCTGCTTCCCCCCGCCCCCTTCCATCCAGTGCCTTTCCGGACCTATTTGGAAACCCCATTGTTCATTCCAGGAAGCTTGGTGTGATTAAAAGCCGGAATAAGAACATTTTCTAAAAGAGAGGTGGAGAGAAGGAGCCACCTCCAGATTCAATTGCTGATTATATGTCAACTCCATTTGGGGTGGGATTGGGGTGTGTTTTAGATTCCCGTCGACTCACCATGCTGAGAAAGTCAAAAGCATGTTGTGTTAATAGCATATAAAAGAGAAGGAGAATCTGCATGAAATTTGGTGGTACTGAGCAATTTCCAGAGAAACACAATGGCTCGAGGAGAAGAGAATGCTGATACCCTTAAGTGAAGTGCCTTCTTATAAAACTTCTTAGAATAATGTTGTCGCACATAATGCTCCGGGCGATGCTTTTATTCCCCGCCCCCCAACGCTCTGAAGGGGGACAGAAAGAAACAGACATAAATCTCGCACATTTTTGCAAACATATTCTAATGGCATTGCTGAGTCATGCTCCTGCGGGTGCGTTTTGATCACTGACGCAAACACACAGAATATATACAGTGTATATTGGGTCAGAGCTCAGTGCAGGCAATCTACCTTGGTGACAACAGCCTGCAGAGAGAGCACCAATTAAGAAACTTTGTCCGTCTCTCCTGTGTCTTTTCCCCATCTCTGAATGTTGTAGGAATGGATGCTTATTGGATGGCCTTGACATTACACCTGCCCTCCGAGCTCAGGTGTTTCCACCTTCTGTGGCTCCCACTCCCATCTCCCTGCTCATTCACAGGAATCACAGACCAACGGAGTTGGCAAGGGGCATCCAGGGCCACCAAGTCCAACCCCCTCTGCTCAAGGCAGAGATCCGACTCAAAGCAGGTGGGACCCAGGGTGGTCCCGGTCTCTCTCACCACCACCTCCTGAGGTCACGGGTGCCACTGTCACACTGCTCTAGCAGTTAGGAAGTTTTACCTGAGGTTCATTGGAAATCTGGTTTCCTGTAACTGGAGCCTATTCTTGTGTGTCCTGCACTCAGGGATGGCTAAGAACAGACCCTGCCCCTTCTTTGCAGGACAGCTTTTGAAGGACAGCATTTTTCCATGTATAAGATCATATTGTGGTCTTAAATTGTTAGACTAAAAATTGAGGCTCATCTTATACACAGACGCCAATCCCCTCCAGTCTCCTTTTTCTCCAGGCTCAGCAGGTCCACCTCTTTCAGTCTTTCCTCACATGGCTTGACTTCCACCCCCCATCCCCACCCCCACCTCCTTGCCCTCCTCTGAACTTGCTCCAGTTTGTCGGCATCCTTCTCAAAGGGCGGCGTCCAGAACCGGACACAGTAGTGAAGATGAGGTTCTAACCAGAGCAGAATAGAAGGGAAGTAGATTTGGCAAATCTACTTCTTCTTTGCAGAAACATCACCCTGTTGGCTCATAGTCACCTTTTAATCTACAACAGGGCTCCTCAAAGTTTTGAAACAGCGGGCCGGACCACAGTTAAAAAAAAAAAAAAGCCGACATGGAAAAAGGGGGGAGGGAAGGGCAAGTGGGTGGAGCCCCCCACAACTGGCCCATGATTATTGTGTCTCCAGGGCCCCAGCAATGCCTCCTGCTCCAGATCACCACCCTGAGGTGCCACCACTGGGATCCCTCTGCTGCGCCTCTTACTCCTCCTACAGTGGCAGCGGCTTGAGTGGCTCTCCTTCCTTCTTTCCTTCCTTCCTTCATTGTGTCGGGAAGGAGGTGGCAGCCCAGGCAAACTCAGGCCCCTCATCGCCTTCTGGGCGGCCACTCAGGATGAGGAGCTGCAGCCGCAGCAAGGGCAGCAAGGCTGGTGCCACTGCACACAGATCCAGCCATGTGCCCTGGCCATCACGTCCTCACTGTGTCCTGGAGGGAAAGCTGCCTCCTCTCTTGGCCTGGCTCCTCTCTTGGTGTGCTGCAAGTGAGGGAGGGAGGGAGCAAGGGCTGGGAAGGAGGCAGGGGAGGCAGGAAGGCATGCCCAAAGCCACCTGCAGCCCGCTCACTGGCCGAGTCCAGCCAGGCTGTGGGGCTCTCTTGGCTCGCCAGCCCGCCCATCACCAACTGGGGACAAATGCAGCCCTGCCAGCCTCCCAGGAACCAGGCCCAGGCCATTGTTGGCCTTCTCTTCCCTTCTCTTCTTTCTCCAACACCTCCTCCTAGCTGGTCTCTTACCCGGTGATGGTGGTGGCAGCTTCAGCCTCTGGCCATGGCTGTGCTCCCTCCTCCCCTCCCTTGCTCCACGGAGCAAGGCAGCAGCTCAGAGGAGGCTGGGTGGGCGGGAAGTAGCTCCGTTTCCCCCTTGGTCGCCTGCTGTCCACCCCTCCAGTGGTCCACTGCCATGGCTGCTCTGGCTCGGAAGGCTGGCTGGCACTGCCTCCGCCTGCCCCCTTCATTCCTCACAACTACAATAACACAGGTGGCAGCCACACAAGGAAGGCAGGTTGGCAGGGGTGGGGCCTCAGGGCCATGGAGGGAGTGGGAGACCTTGCCGCATCCCTCTTGTTTTAAGTTGCCCCACTGGGCTGCACCCGACATCCCAGCCATCTGGGTGGTGGGTGGGGAGAGTGGGGGACCTTGCCGTAGCCCTCCCACTTTGAAGGGGAGGGAGATGATCAGCCAGCATGCTGATCATCTGGGTGGTAGTTGGGGAGAGTGGGAGAAGCGACATAGCCCACTGCTTTGAACTGCCTCAGCAATAGAAGCAGCTGCGGAGGCTGGCTTGCTCGCAAAGCAGGGGGTAGGTGTGTGTGTGTGTTGCAATTGGTCCTGGGGCCCGGATTTAGGACCTTGGGGGGCAGAACTGGCCCCGGGGCCTTAGATTGAGGACCCCTGATCTACAACAACCCTGGATGTCTTGATATTTATAGTCCATGGGCACTGTCCTGGTGCATGCAGGTGGAGGGCAATGTTCTTTCCAGGGATGATCTCTTCCTTATATGGAAGGACATCCTGGCCATGAAGCACCATAGCTCTCCAACAGATCAAGCAATAAAATGGCCATTATTTTGATACATATAGGGCTAGGGGCGTGGTGGCTCAGCAGACTAAGTCTCTGGAAACTGTTGGCTGCAAAGTCAGCAGCTCAGTGGTTCGAATCCCGGGTGTCATGCAGCAGAGTGAGATCTCACTGATAACCCCAGCTCCTGCCAACCTAGCAGTTTGAATGCAAGTAGATAAACAGGTACCTCCGTAAAAAGTGGGAAGGTAAAACAGTGTTTCCTTGTAGCCAGCAAGTAGAATCATAGAGACCTCAAAGGCCATCCAGTCCACCCCCCTGCCAGGGCCTCTTTGGGAGAATCAAAGCAACTTAATCCTTCTCCCTCTTTTGCATTGTTGATACAAAGAACACACGGGCGCTACTCTGGCGTCCCGTATAATAATCCAGAAAGGGCCGACACATGAGTCATGCTCCCGATTTCAAAACAAACCTCTCCCCCCCCCCAAAGTGGTGTTGTGCAGTTCTTCTGAATCGTCAGGGCTGTCAACAATGCTGGACACAAATCCGCAAGCCAACTGCTCAGGCACCTTCCCTCCGAGCAGCCGGAGGCGCGAATGCAATGGACGGAACCCTGGGCCACCCCAGGCGAGGACATTTACGTAACAACCCAAACCTTTTTGGCCCACGAAGGCAAATGCAGAGCCCCCGAGGTCCCCTCTGGGATGCCATCCGATCTGATCCATTGGAAAAGGGAAGCTGGAGAGGTCCTCCCTCTGCCCTGGTCTTCCATCATGAAATCCTCATGAGAGGGCATCAGCGAAATGCCAGGAGCTGTCTTCCCCACACCATGGTGCCCCCTCCAAACACAAGTGGGGCTTCAGGGTCAAACTACACATTACAGGCATCTGGCATCAGCACTTGTCATTCCCGCATCAGCCGCCCAGTGGCACTCCTCCAAGCCAGGCCAGCCAAGAGTCTTGTCTCTAAAGTAGCCATGCTATCTTTGGGTGGGGGGAGAGAGAGGTTGGGTAGAGAGGAACAGTTCTAACCTTCCACCAATGGCGTCTGTTGCCAGAAGTGACAACTTCTGTTGCTCTAACAGCATGGCCAGCCCAGGCCAACCACATTCCGGTACAGGGTTGGGACACGGATGTGAGGCAGGAGGCCTTTGCATCCCTCCCATGAGGTCCCCCACCATCTCCTCCCTACGCTGTATCGGGAACAGCAGCCAAGGACAGCTGCAGGAGCCACTCCCCATCTTTTGAGCAGAGATTCACAGGAGGGGAGGGGAAGACAAGGTGAAAACACCAGTCCCACGGAGGGGGTAAGTCCACAAAGAAGCTTCAGAACCATGAACAGCACTTTAAAAGTTCATAGTAAGCCCAAACATGGATCCAGCACTCCTGCAAAACGCCACCCAGACATTCCCCACTGTTCTGGCCACCACCCAAAGTCTCAGGAGGTATCTCAAGGCGAGAGGTGGTGCCCGGTTTTCAAGTGGGAGGCATCTTTGAAGCTCAGGTGTCCTTCTCCACCCTTGCCCAGCTTTGGGTGGCATCCACCAGCCCAGCAAGGATGCGTCCGTATGCCTCTCCCCTCTTGATCTTTACCTGCCGCTGCAATGTCATACGGGTTCAATCTTAGCACCTGACCAGGATGGACACTCCAGTTTCTGGTTTGGGTTTTAATGTCCAGAGGATGTGGCACCTCTGTCCCCTCCAGATATGCCAAGGCACTGTCACTAGTGATTGCAAATGGTTGGGAAAACGACTGCTCGAATAGTGCAAAGAGGACCGACCCAAGACATTTTGCTGCCTGAGCCAAAGAATAGGATGCTAGACTTTCCAATTCCAAGCACGAATGTCAGCCATGGAGGTAGTTTGGTATTCCTTAACCCCTTGAGGATACAACAGGGACTTCTGTCACAGGTAACAGCAGGGGACCCATCCAATGGGCTCACAGTGGACCCCTCAGCTCCCACCTCTCTCCTCTGACACCACGTTGGAGCCTCTTTGCATCTGCCGATGACTGCAGTGAAACTTCTTAATCCCTCCATCACAATACAATGACCAACACCTATTATCCTGCATAGGACAAGTTTCCTCTTTCCCACAACTTTAAGAACCCCACAGTCTCACTCACTCTATACCCCAGATCAAAGAGAGAATTCCTAGTTCCCTGAGCTCCTTGCCCTCTGAAGATGCCGGCCACAGAGTCTGTCGAAATGTCAGGAATTAAAACTTCCAGAACATGGCCAAACAGAAGGGAAATTTCACAACAGCTACATGACTGCCTTCGTTTTCTTAAGGTCCCAGTGGTGCTGGGAAGCTGTGGTGGCATGGGGGAGCTTTCACTGTCTCTGAAGCTGAGAGACAGAAGGGACCGTGGGGGTTCTCCTGTGGCCCAGAGCAGGGACTTGGGTCAGGACTGCAGAGCTTTAGCCCTGGCAAAGCTAGAAACGGAGGCAAATGAGAGTGGAAATGGGAAAGCGAGCCAATGAATTAAAACAAAACAAAACAAAATAAAAAGGAGTCTTGTTTAGAACTGCTGACAAAGCTTGGTGTGTGTGTGTGTGTGTGTGTGTGTGAGAGAGAGAGAGAGAGAGAGAGAGGGAGCATGACAAAACCTCAATCCAAGAAAAACAAATTCCTTCTAGCTCCAAGACTGAGTATAACAGGGCTGAGTCAATGGCCTCCTTCTCCACTGTTGTTTCATGGCAGTTTTTGACACCCAGGGAAACAGGCAGGGAAGCTTTGCTCTGCCTTTCCCCTAAAGAGGAAGGCAGGGACGTTGGACGGGCCAAGCTGCCTGATGACGGCAGGCTTTGCCAAACAGGGTAGCCATTTAAGCACCCACCGGGGAACAAGGACCACAGATTGGCAGCAGGCTTCCTTAAGATCACAGACGTGCTAGGATTAGACATCGTTTCTTTAATTTAAATGGTAATCTGGCTGCCATGCTTTACAAAACACAGCCACTGTGTTGCATTTTTAAACTGTCCTTTTGATTTAACTGCATGTTAAGCTTGTGAAATTGTAGGGATTTTAATGGAACATTTTATTTAACCTCACCAAACACCCACTTCCTCTCCTCAGTCCATCTGGAAAAATCCCTGGCCTTGAAATGGGCCAGGTGGCCTGTAGAACTACCTGCTACAGGATGCTGCCAGGTGTGGGCAGGTGGTCCTGAGGATCTTGTTCCCTGTTTCCCTTTATGGACCTTTGCCTTTAAATTGGCTTGGAGCTGAGAGAGAGAGAGAGAGAGAGAGAGAGAGAGATTCAGACAGAGGACCGACCCCTTTAAACAGGGAGCCATGGCCTCCCTGAAAAGAAATCCAGAGCCCCCCTGCATCTTGATGCCCATGACACGGCACCCACCATATCTCTCTCTCACATAAATCCTCTGTCTCTCCAGTAACTAGGGGACTTTTGAAGTTTTGGCGCTCTTTCACATAGCTGGCTCCCCCCCCCCCCCGCCCAGGATCAGAACAGACCTTGCTTTCCATCCCTATTCTCCACCCGGGGACACCGGTTTTGTATATATGCGGAGCTCAGTGTGGTTTAAAGGGGTGGGTGGGTGACATAGATATGTGCCTTTTAAAAAAATTGAAATTCTCTACTCACTCTTTCTGGCCTTATTATTCAGTGTAATTCTCTTAAATATTTTGTTCTTTAGGCAACATCAGCAAGTCTGATGGATTTTTCAAATGCAGAAACGAAAGGGAAAAAAATACATATTGCTGACATTTATAAAACCTTTACCAAGCGTATGAATCCATGAGGACACACTCATTAATATAATGGGAGGTGGTGAAAATAACCCCAAATTATCTGACAAATGAAAGGGTGCAATTAGATGGTCGTCTGAGTCCCATTGAAATTCAATTCGGCCTGACAAGATGGTTAACGGTCATTTCAATTGTGTGCCGCCAGTCAATTCTGACTTATAGTGACCCCTTTTCAGGGTTTTAGGAGGGGCTGCCCTGGGACTAGGGAGGTTGCCCAAGACCCTCCCAGGCCGGCCCTTCTCCCAGTAGGCTCAGGGGGGAATCGAACTCCCAACCTCTGCCTCTGCAGCCAGAGATCTAACTCACGGAGCTGCTCAGCTAGCTGGGGATCTGTATCCAAAGGCCGGGGGCCAAACGCTGAGAAGAGGCTGTCTAAAATTTAGAGAGCGTCCATCACCTTCCGGCTCGAGTGACTGCAAATGGCCTCTCAAAAATCCCCCACTTGATTTGTGGGGAGAATAACAGCCAGGAGAAACACTTCCACCAAGTTTTCCCAAAGCAAGGGGTGGAGAAATTCCATTACTGTTTCCTCAGCAGTGGGGGTTCCTGACGAGCACCTTCCCTGCCATAACCTTGGGGGTTTTCCCTCCCAGGTTTTGCCAAGGGGATGGTAGCCCCCCCCCCGGGGGGGGGGAACAGAAGCAGAAAGGAATATATCCCGAGATATAAATCTGCAAGGCAGTCTCATCATCTCTTCTTGCATGCAGGAGACAGAGAAAATGGCTTTGGAAATTTTCTGAGCAGGACAGAGTCAGAAGCACAAGCTTCCACCAAGGAAAATAAGGTTTCTCTGTGACGCAGCTAAGATTTGGCATCTCATTTTAAAACCAGGAGATCACAAGGTTCCTCCTCAACTCCAGAATGAAAGTTCTCTTGGTTTACATCTGTGGTTCCCACCCTTGGGTCACCCAGGGGGCTCTTGAATGGCAGTTTCCAGACCGCCTGGTGGAGAAGGCTTCTGGGAGTTGCAGTCCTAAAATACTTAGGTTACCCAAACTTGGGAACTGCTGCTTCACATCAAGGGATGCTTTAAATCCAGAAGGCAAATGTACACCTGGACCCAGGCAGGCAGGCAGGCAGGCAGGCGTAGAAGAGAGCCTTTCATTGATTATACGTAATTCTCGCAGGAAATGGCAGCACTCTTTTTTTTTTTTAATCAGGA
Organism: Phrynocephalus versicolor; assembly: GCA_023846285.1. Classification (NCBI taxonomy): domain Eukaryota; kingdom Metazoa; phylum Chordata; class Lepidosauria; order Squamata; family Agamidae; genus Phrynocephalus; species Phrynocephalus versicolor. The sequence goes on along the minus strand of JAHTLZ010000089.1, from coordinate 6,041,997 downwards.
GTCATTTAGTGAGGGACGCACAAATACCCACTCCAGCCCAAGGAAAACCATGCATGTAGTAATTCAGCACAAACACCCCAATTACACTGGGCCTGTTCTCACCCTCCTCCTGAATGAGACGATCATAAGACTGAGGAATGGGCCATTTGCATGAAGTCCAACAAAAGATAAGGCTTTGTTGCTAACTCTCAGAAAGGAAAATTGGGAATAAGCTCATTTATATCATCATCATCATCAACAACAACAACAACAACAACAACTTCAACAACAGTCTATTTTAAATTCAGACCTGTCAATCCCACAGTTTTCGGTTTGTTGTCCTTAGCTGTTCATCTCCTAAGAGTTCTAGGCAGCGGTGAGTCTATTGCCTCCTCTCCAGATTTGGACTCCCACAGACCCTTCCCAAAACAGACACAGAGGAGATCCCGCCTCCCCGGCCCCCGAGTTTCCTATTCCACCAACTGGCTCTTCCCATGGCCCGAAGAGGTTGTTGGGCTCTGATGCCCAGCAGAGGGAGGTGCCGTTGGGACAGGACGGAAGCAACGACCAGACCAGATCTGGGCCACCGTAAGTATCGTGCCTCTAACTGAGGCTCTGAGTCCGGCGGCCTGGAATACAGGTTGGGGGCAACCAGTCATGGACGGACATAGCAGAGACCAGCAGTACAACTGTGGTGGAGTTACAATCCAGGAGTAAGGCCTGTTGAATGAACGAATTTACAGGGGAGTTTGCTTGCCAAACAACCACTGGTTTAACGGGTCTCCTCTGGTCGTGGCTTACTCCTGGACTCTCAGCATGGCTCTTCCAGGTGAGTTACAGATCACCTCCTAGAATCTCTCCCCATGGGTCCACCTGGTAGGTGGAAACCAAAATATCTGGAAGACGGAAGGACAGAAACCCCTGGTTTGAGGTGTAGGCCAGCAGCTCCCGACCTTGGTTCCCCAGGCATTCTTGGACTACAACCCCCAGAAATCCTGGCCAGCACAGCGAGTGGTGAAGGCTTCTGGAAGTTTCAGTCCAAGAACACCTGGGGGTGGCAGGGGGGGGAGAGAATAGATGCAGGGAAGCCCTGGGAGGGATGCAAGCCAAGGCTGGTGTTGCTGAAAGGAGGCCAAGAGGCTTGTCCTGGTGGCTCTCCCGCCCTCTTTGGCGAGGCTCACCTTTTTCTCGTCCCCTTCCTGCAGAAGCTGGAGGTGGCTCCTCTTTTCGCCGTCCTTGCGCAAGGAACTGCTTTGGTGCTGAGGCAGGCCCGTTGGGGGGGAGACGCTTCGGCCCTGGGGGTCCACCCAGGTGTAGATGTGGTTGGTCACGTAGCCGCCGGGGATGCGGCCCACCGAGTGGACGGAGAGGTTCAGCTTCTTGGAGCCTTTGAGGGCCTACAAGACACCAAGAAAGTGGAGGAAGGTGAGCGGATCCACTAAAAACAAAGGCAGCTGGGACTTGTAGTACAAACTGCTTGAGGCGGGCAGCATTCTTAACCTATCGTCCTTTCTCAATCCAAGGAGGACCTTCCTTCAAACCATGAATGACAGCCTGCTACATTTTCCACTTAACAGTCAGTTTTGAAGAGATTTTAAAAAGAGAAAAAGTCAGCCTTATTGCTGAGTGCTGACACAAATTATAATTCCACTAGGAGCGGAAAATCCCAGGAATATAGCTCACTATAAAATTTATAATGGCGGTAACAGTAAAGTCCACAAAAAAGGAAGGCATTGGGGAATGCATTTTAAACCTAGACAAAGACAATAATTCCTCAGGGAAAGAATACCACTGAAAACCACACCTACTGAACACCAAGGCCTCTGCTGCTCATCTGCAAAGCACAACTGCATTGTCTTTTCTATGGTAATCCTTGTTGATTTTCAAAAATATTTTTAAAATTTTGATTTTATAATTCGTTTTTATTATCAAAAACTGCCATATTGCTGAATATTTTTTCTATGTGGGTTGTTTTTTGGGGGGGTCACTTTTAACATGAAATCTCTAGAGTACTGCTTGCAGTAATGGGGTAAGAAAGAGAAAGAAAGAAAGAAAGAAAGAAAGAAAGAAAGAAAGAAAGAAAGA
>JAHTLZ010000089.1:6001708-6039923 GCA_023846285.1 Phrynocephalus versicolor | reverse complement strand
AGAAAGAAAGAAAGAAAGAAAGAAAGAAAGAAAGAAAGAAAGAAAGAAAGAAAGAAAGAAAGAAAGATGCCAGTGTCTGGTTCCTTTCCCCAGCTGGAAAAAACTAGAACAAGGGAAAGCAAGAAGGAAGGAAATACAGAACATACAAAATGACTATTTCCAGACACATTACAAGGGCTTGTTTTTAAATTGGAAACCTGGAGGAGAAGGAAAGAGTAGATATCCTTTGCAGTGCAGAACGCCCAGAGACCGGGGGGCGGGGGGCAGGGGGGAGTTGGTTTGAGCACATATTATTGCAATATTACAGTCAGCTTTCTTTCTCTCTGCTTTTTTTCTTTTTTCTTTCTTTTTTCTTTTTTCTTTTTGCAAAACCAATGCGACAGAGAAAATGTTATTAAAGCTGTTTTAATAATAAGACACTCAACTAGGAAACTTACAATAATCACCAGCTGAACTCATCTGGAGCTGGTTTTACGCCAGGCAGACTCCTCTTGGTACTTATAAATTGCCTTTATGTTTTATTGCTGAGGAACTTTGCAGTTGGATCGGCCTTAAGCTTTAAGTGGGGTCAAAGTTGGGGTGGGGTGGGGTCTGTGGCCCACTTTCAGCAGCCGTTTCCCTAAGCTTGCATCCTCCTGTCAAATTCCAAATCCCATGATTTCCCCACTCACCAAGAGTGGGGCCTGGCTCACATTGTGGGTGTCTGTGGGTCTTTCTACTTTCTACTTGAGATGAGTGGCTATTCCACAAATTAACAGAAGAGATGTCCTGAAGGTGTTTTCAAACAGCTGTTCCTGGATGGCAGATTTCACCAGCCACCATAAAACAAAACGAAGCCCACCAAGGGGAACCGCTCTTGAATCTTATGGGGAGGGGAGAGGTACCTCCATCACGGCTTGGCTAGATGCCCAGAGCAAGTAGAAGTAATCACAGAAGGCTTGGCATCAGGCAGAGAGCCATCTAAGTCCAGGCAACCACTGTTGGAATAGAGAGACCAAAGCCATTAGATAGGACCTTGGGCAGCACAATTTCCTAGAATCATGAACATGGGAGGGGCCTACAAGGCCATGAAGTCCAACCCCCAGCTCCATGCAGGAATATAAATCAAAGGATGATGCAAATAACTATACAAGTAAACTCATTGGAGCATCGCCTTCTAAGGCAGCCATTCCCAACCTTAAATTCCCAGGTGTTCTCTCCCAGAAATCCTGGCCAGCACATCTGGTGGTAAAGTCTTCTGGATGTTTTAGTCCAAGAACATCCAGTCACCCAAGGATAGAAACTGCTGTCCTGGTGAGAGCTGTTGTCCTGGCAAGTAACTTTGGCCACCTGAGGACTTCGTGCAACTGGACAGTTCAGATATTTCAAGAAGCCCACCACTCTCAGAGGACAGTTGCTGGTCTTGAAGGCCCCATCTTTGTCCTTGTCCAGCCATGCTACTGCTTGACTGAGACATGGGAGAAGCTGTGGAGGAAGCACCTGATTGCATTGTACATGTTGTATATGTGTACAATGACAATAAATTGCTATTCCTATTTCTGTTTCCATGATTAGTACAAGGATTGTAAGTTCCGGTGGAAGCTGACAAACACGAGCACACCCATGCTGGATCAGACATGTGGACCTTACAGTGGTCAGTCCTGAACACTGTCCTTATAAGTGGCCAGTCCACGACTCTGGGAAAGCCCTGTGTGGGAAATATAGGCAGTAGGTTTCCCCTACGGATTTATCTGAAAACTTTGCATTTGTGGATACATAGCTTCCAAACACAGAGTTTCTCTTCACATGTTATCTACAGAGGTTGTATTATGAGGAACAGGATAGCTGCCTCTTGTTTGTTGCCATTTCCTGAGCAATCTGCTCACCTCAGTAAAAAGGATTAGACTAATTCATGGTCAATCTGGAGCCCTTAGCAATTGCTCCCTCCCCCCACTGAGTGCCCAAGGCCGTGGCCTCACCCTGCCGAACAACAGAGCCGGTCCCGTGCAATTCTGTGGTTTACCACAGGGAGGGGGTCCTGCATACAGCTCCCGCAAGGAGCAAAAGCATCCTCAGGAAGGAGAGTCAAGGAATGAGTGGAAGGCTGCAAGCCTCCTGGGTGGAGGGACGGTTCTCCCAGCAGATCAGGTGTGAAGCAGATGACCAGAGATCCTCCAGAAGTCTGCGCGACGCTGGCCTCCGCTTACCATGGCAAACTGAAAGAAAACCCACCAGGCATCTCACGTACTCTCTTCACTCAGTGAAACCAAGAAGAGTAGTGATATCATTGGGCATTTTCACCACATGGGCAAGTAGCCACATACAATACGGAGACAGGGGGAGGAGGACTTGGCAGGAGTGCCAACCTCCATCTTCTTACCAGAAACATTATCCCTGATGCGATATTCATGGGACTGTTGCCTGGATGCACTTGTTTTCCCACTCTCGACAGAACACTTAACCAAGACTCTTAAATGCACGGCAATCATTTCCAAATCAATGAGCCTTTTCCATCAGAGAATGGAACATCTGAAAGTGTAATTAGACATTCTGATGGAAAGGGGCTTGGGACTGGAGCACATATTTTTAACGGAGCTCATCGTTGGCACATTGTGAATTTATGCATAACATGCACGGTTGGAGGGCAGTTTCCCCAAAGGAAAAAAGGAACAGCTCCCCTCAAGAAGGACACCATGGTCACCTTCAAACTTGCAACTGGGTGAAGGAGCTGTGGGGCCCTCTAGGTGTTGTTTGACTCCATATCCTATCATCCCCAATCATCATCTGTGCTGTCTGGGGCTTATAGGGGCTGGAATAGAAAAGAAGGCACCCCAAAAGTGGGTCTTCATGGGTGGCAAGGCGCTCAGAGGGCAAGGACCTCAGAGACCTCCTAGTTCCCTGAGCTCCTTGCCCTCTGAAGATGCCGGCCACAGAATCTGTCAAAACATCAGGAAGAAAAACTTCCAGAACATAGCCAAACAGCCCGAAAAACCCACAACAGCTGTAGGATCCCATCCGTGAAAGCCTTCAAGAATGCGTCAAGAGCAGAGGTCAATTTGGTGCATATCTGAGTTCAGTAATTGATTGAATATTGAAGTTTTTTTACTTGTCCATTGTCCTTGGTTTAGCTGATTATTAGCAACACAGCAGCACTATTGGGTTATTCTGGGAAATGATTGCCTTTCCTGCCTGTACCTCTCTCTGGGTGTTATCTCCCCTGGGGGGCTCCTCCAGGTTCTGAATCTTGTGCAGACTGAGCCTTTCGAGCAAGCCGGGAAGTGTTGGAAATAGCAAGAATGGCAGCAATTGTTCTGAACCGTCAATGGGAGCAGACTAGTATCTGCAATTTTCCGGCTTTTGGCATCAAACTTAGTAAATTCCATTTATCAGAGATAAATGTGAGCTGCTGAAATATAGTTTTAACAATTTCAGTGGTAAAGAGGGAGTACTCAGAAATTAAGTCTAATGAGATGTTCCTTGGGCACTCCCGGTTTATTTCATCTTCTGGAGAGGTCCTTTTGTCAGGTGCCTATTTAGGAGATAAAGATTTAGATTCAATCTGAGGTTTGATATTAGGTGTGCAGGTTTCATCTATAACACCTTGATCTTCTAATTGAAGATGTAAAGCCCTATATCTGTTTGTGCTGAAAACCATAGAAAGGTGCCTCGCCGGGTCCTTCTGTGGCAGTAGATCGTCTATCCAGAGTTGCTTGCCTTCTTTTGCCAGGGTTTTTGAATTAGGTCTTGCTCTAGGTCTTTTCTCCTTCCCCATTTTTAACATGTAAAGTTGAAATTGGACCCCTTCCTCAGGATACTAAAGAAATGAGTACCCCAAACAAGCTGAACTGTAGACCAAGCTGTTGCTCAAACTGTTATTCAAATAGGAGACTTGAATGAAAGAGGGAGCAAAACACTCCAGAGAAGATATCCTCCCACCCTCCGCAAGGATAGCAGAGGTTTGGGAATAAAAGAGTAAAAGAGTAAAAGGAGTGAAAAATAAAAGAAAAGAAAAGAAAGGTGGAGCGCCTAGCTAGGGCTGCTCACGCGCCGCCATCTTGTCAGCCTCCTCTCGCCAAGCGCATATCAGAGGGGAGCTGATTCCACAAACGTGAAGCCACTGCAGAGACGGCCCGGCTCCTGGCCTTCTCCTTCTGGGCCTCTCTAGGGGTCAGTGTCCTCAACAGACCCTTCTGAGGTGAACAAGTCGGGTGGGCAGAGCTCGGTGGAAGAACGCGTTCTGCCACGGATCAAGGTCCCAAACCGTTTAGGGCCTTTTTATGTCAGTGTTCAACACCTTTTGAAACTGGCAGGGAAACATCTGTACTCGCAATTAAGAATATTAAAACACCGGTGGCTTTGAAACTGGTTAGCAAGAAGAAGTGGTGGTCACTTCCATGTTGGAAGGCTTTGAGAGGATGATGACAATGTGTCAATGACGCTCTACAGCTGAAGTTCCAACATTGAGGAAGGGGTTGGACTATAAAAATTGTTACTCTGGTACCCTAAGTTTCCCCCAAAGAGTATGGCTCACATGACTATGGATTGTGTGGTTGATCAGCAGGCACTGAGATGAGATTATGTGCGGTCATGAGATGTCAAGTCCCATTTTACTGATTCCAAGAGAAACCTGAAGTGGAAAAAAAAACCCTTCAAAATGAAAAGTGTAACTTTAATGCATGTTCCTCCTAGCTAGAGAGCAACTGAAAATGAACAGCAGTTAATATATAAAGAAGCAAAAATCTTGGGGGAATCTTTCACTGAGTGATGCATTTTGGTGGATCCCTCAAGATGTGCAGTTGTTTTTGTTTATACCCCACCTGGAGTCCGGTGTCCAGTTCTGAGCACCTCATTTTAAAAAGGACGTTGACAATCTCAAGCGGGTCCAGAGGAAGGTGATCAGGATGGTTGAGGGTCTGGAGGAAATGTCTTATGAGGAACGGCTTAGGGAGCTGAGAATGTTTAGCCTTTCAAAACGAAGGCTGAGAGGGGAGATGATAGCAGCTATGTTTAAATATTTGAAAGGATGTCATATTGTCAGGTTTGTTTTCCATGGCTTCAGAGACTAGCATGCGGGAAAATGGTCTCATACTGCAGGAAAAGAGGTTCAATCTGAACATTAAGAAGAACTTCCTGACAGTTAGAGCTGTTCAGCAGTGGAATATGCTGCCATGGAGTTGGGTGGAGTCTCCTTTGGAGGAGGTTTTTAAGCAGAGGCTGGATGGCCATCTGTCAAAAATACTGTGATGGGGATTCCTGCATGGCAGGGGGTTGGGCTGGATGCCGTCAAGGTCTCTTCCAACTCTTATATGATTCTATGTTATAATTGATAATTTGTTTGTTGTTTACTTTGTGTACACCATCCACTGTAGCCTCATCCCCAGATGGGTGGTATAGAAATCAAGTAAGTAAGTAAGTAAGTAAGTAAGTAAGTAAGTAAGTAAGTAAGTAAGTAATAAGTAAGTAAGTAAGTAAGTAAGTAAGTTCCTACCCCAAAGATATTTCCAGAGCTAGAGAAGGATGATGATCATGATGATGTATTTTATTTATATTCTGTCTTTCTGCCGGGATTGAGAACTAATGTGATTTAGAACAAACTTAAAGACAGCTAAAAGCAAACTTAAGCATTTTGGAAGTCTCTGATGTAGAAGTCCCACAGACCAATGTGGTGGTGTACCAATGTTTATTACAACCGAAACCTAATTGTTTAACCTAATTGTTTAACCTAATTGTTTACCCCAATACTTTGGATCTAAAACAAAATCATTTCTCATTCGCGACATGTAAGAGTAATATCTTGCAATCTGAAGGTCGTGGCTTTGTTTACTGAATTAATTCATCCCTTTTTGGGTCTTTCCCTGCTGCCTTCAACATTTCCTAGCATGACTGCCTTGTCCAGTGTGTCTTGTCTTCTCACAGTGTGTCCAAAAGTACAGTGGCTTTAGTCTCCCCGTTTTTTGTTTCTTGGGTGAGTTCAGGCCTGATTTAGCCTAGATCCTAGTGCAGTGGTTCTCAACTTCAGGTCCAAATATATTATTGGACCACAACTCCCAGAAGTCTTCACCACCTGCTGTGCTGGGAATTGCAGTCCAAGAACATCTGGGGACGATTGATTGGCAACCACTGGACTATTACATTTGCTTTTCTGGTACATCACAAGTTCTCCTCCAACACCAGAGGAGATTGTGAGAAGGAGAAAAGCCACAGGTGGCATTTTAAATTCATGGGAGAAAAAACAGGATATAAATTTAAGTAATGTGCCTTGTGGGGAGAGGGATGCCATTTGCTCCTCTGCCTCAGGTGACAAAAAGCCAAGGGTCAGCCTTGTTCCCTTTATTCTTCTTCCCGGTCGCTAAAGCAGCATGTGGCTGGTACACTGTAATGGCCAGGGTGCACAATCAGGAGTAACAAGAGCCAAACGAGATGGGAGCCAAAGAGATCTCATAAGGTGATGGGTCTTTTTCAATTGCAATCATTTAATTATCTGTCAAGCCTCGCATGATTTAAGCCAATGGCCTTGTTAATAAACGAAAGACAGAAATGGCTGCGGAGTGCAGAATTGGAAAGAGACCGCTTTTAAAAGAGCATTTTTCTTTTGAACTCCTCTGCCCTGTCATAAATAGCGATAGAGTAATGGAGAACAGCTTAGGGCTCCATTAAATGGATTTGCAATACAGTGCTTTCTTTGCGAGGACTGAAGGAAGATGGCATGGAGGCTGTCCTTCACGGAGATCATTTAATGGGAGTGGCTGATTCCACCACCTGGTGTTCACGGGATCATGGCAGAAATCTGCCCACTATGAAATATCCTCACCACTATGCTTGGATGCAGCTCTCCATTTGGCTGGCTCACTTTCTGAGTTGGGGGGGGGGCTTGGCCCCTCACGTGGGGTGGTGAGAAGCCTGTGGCCATTTCAGGGGTTGGGGACTCACTTCCTGTGCCACCCTCCTTCCCTCAACATGCCACTCACAGTTGCTTTCAGAAACCAATCAGGGTCAGACCTGTTCCCTTACTTAGATGGAAGCCCACTGGCAAATATATGGGTTCTCCTGATAGGTCCAGGAAAGGTGCCTGCCAGAATGGGAAGCCACTCCTTGCGGTCAGATTGGATAAGACTGGACGTCTTTCCGGAAACAGGCAAAGACTTTCCTCTTCAGGCAAGCTTTCCCTGAATGATGGACTACCTATTATGGGCCTTTTATAAGAATCTCTATGATCACATAGACTTTGTGTTTATAACCACTTATTACCTTGTGTGCTTGTATTGTCACTATGTTTTCAACATCAGTTTCTATCACTCATAACTTTTACGTGCAATTTTACTCTCTTTTTAACTGCCCTCATTCTCTTGTAGCTTTAATGTAATGTTGTCTTTTAAAGCTGTAAGATGTCCCTCAATTCCCTGTTCTCAATACATGGATATGTCTTAAATGTTCTGGACTGTATGTTGTCTCTCATTACTGTAAGCCTCCTTGGGTCCTTTTCCGAGGAGAAAGGCGGGGCAAAAATACTCTAAAAGAAATAACAAAATAAAATAAAATAATGTTACTGCCATGCCACCCTCCACGCACTTATGTTATCTATTTCAGATGTTAACCTGGATCAGGCTTGGTTCATGCCACCAGGGAAGACAAGGCGCTATCTTGGAAAGAGGCTGTGGCTTCCGGGTAGAAGACATGCTTTGCAAGCAGCAGTTCCTGGGTTCAATTCCCAGCATCTCCACCTAGGGCTAGGAAAGAATCTTGTCTGAGACCATCACAGACGGGCACGGCAGAAGGCGGAACTGAGGGTGTCAGGGTCAGAATTTGGTCTGACTCAGACGGACAAGGCTACCTTTACTGACCTCAGAAGGATGGAAGGCTGAGTCAACAGAACCATAGTGTCTACATCAAGGGAAGTGATAGTACCACTCTATTCTGCTATGGTCAGACCCCACCTGGAGTACTGTGTCCTGTTCTGCATGCCTCAATTTAAAAAGGATGTTGACAGCCTTGAGCGGGTACAGAGGAGGGTGACCAGGATGGTTGAAGCTCTGGGAGAAATGTCTTATGAGGAACAGCTTAGGGAACTGGGAATGTTTAGCCTTTCAAAAAAAAGCTGAGGGGGCATATGGTAGCTATGCTTAAATATTTGAAAGGATGTCATATTAAAGAGGGAACAGATTTGTTTTCCATGGCTTCACAGACTAGATTTCAGGGTAATAATAATACCTTTATTGTCAATGTGCAACATGTGCCCAATGAAATTGGCTGAGTCTCCCTTGCTCACCCCCACCCCCACCCCCACCCCATCTCCATCCCACTAGCAACCACTCAGTCTTATTGCACCCTGTGTACTTGACACAGAATGCACCAGCCCACAGGTCAGTTCTTCTATACTTGTCCTGGGATTATTTCCCATTCAGCAGTCTGACAGCCCATGGATAAAAACTGTTCTTCAGTCTGTTGGTGCGGCAGGCTATACTACGACATCTTCTGCTTGATGGTAACAAGGTAAAGAGTTGCTGACTGGGGTGTGAATCATCCTTAAGAATTTTTTCAACCCTCCTGAGGCAACGATCCCTAGCGATGTCGTCCAGTGCACTCAGGGGACAGCCCGTGATATACTGAGCTGTGCTTACCACCCTCTGTAGTGTCTTCCTGTCAGCAGCTGTCAATCCAGCATACCAAACGGTAATGCAATATGTGAGGATGCTTTCAATTGTGGACCGGTAAAAGGAGATCATCAGTTGTTGCTTCACTTTGTTCTTACGCAAGACCCTAAGGAAATGCAGTCTCTGCTGGGCCTTCCTGACTACTTGGGTTGTATTGATTCCCCAGGAGAGGTCTTCACTGAGGTAAACTCCCAGAAATTTAAAGAAAGAAACTCTCTCCACACAGCCCCCCTGGATGTACAGTGGGGCTGGTTCCTCTCTCTTCCTCCGGAAGTCCAGCACCATCTCCTTTGTCTTGGTAATATTTAGATGCAAGTTGTTTTCTGGGCACCATGTGGATAATTTTTGGACCTCATTCCTGTATGCTGATTCATCTCCCCCTGTAATAAGACCCATTATGGTGGTATCGTCTGCGAACTTAATAATCACAGTAGATGGATTAGATGATACACGGTCATATGTGTACAGTGAATACAGGAAGGGACTAAGCACACAGCCCTGTGGGGAGCTGGTGCTAAGCTTCAGGGAAGTAGATGTAAAAGGCCCAACCCTCACTGTTTGTGAGCGGTCCCTTAGAAAGTCCTTGATCCAATCACAGATGGTAGAAGAAAGGTCCAAATCAGCCAGCTTTTTAATAAGAATGCATGGTAGGATGGTGTTAAAAGCTAAACTGTAATCAATGAAAAGCATCCTAAGATAATTTCCAGGTTTCTCCAGATGACTCACTGCAAGATGTAAAGCAGTAGCTATGGCATCATCTGTTGATCTATTTCTCCTATAGTGGAAAACATGTTTTAAGGTATTGGGGAACCAATCTTTCAAAGCATTTCATCACTCACTACAGACGTTAATGCAATAGGTTTCAAACTACAGGAAAAGAGATTCCATTTGAACGTTAGGAAGAACTTCATGATGGTTAGAGCTATTCGGCAGTGGAAGATGCTGCCACAAAGGAGTGTGGTGGAGTCTCCTTCTTTGGAGGTTTTTAAGCAGAGGCTGGATGGCTGTCTGTCGGAAATATTGTGATGGGGTTCCTGCATGGCAGGGGGTTGGACTGGAGGGCCCTTGAGGTCTCTTACAACTCTATGATTCTATGATTCTATGATCATCCTGTTACCTGGGATTGAACCCCAGGATGTGAGCACAGTTTTACCTGCAGTTCAGGCATTTAACCACTCTGCCACAGGGCTCCTAAGCAGGCCTCTCCTCCTGGTGGCTCCAAAAAAATTCCTATTCTCCTCAGAAACAGAGCTTTCAGTCTTTTAATACCAACAATCCCAACACCGCCACAAGCAGGACTGCAGAGGCTGTAAATCAATGCCCATTAGTCAGTAGGGTCCCCCCCCCCGCAGGTCTTATCTATGCTCTTAATGAAATGAGCAATCCAACTCTCTTCCCTTGGTCCATCATGCTGCCAGCTGCTAGCATTCCCAGAGGGAGACAAGGAGCTTTAAGTACCGTCTGCCTCCTTGTTTCCAACTCTGTTGCATACAAACCCCTGTGTTTTAGCCACAATGGATTCTGGAGAGCTACTCGCGGGATGGGGAGCATAGGGTGGGAAGGCAGATTTATTTGCTTGCAGCTCTCTTGGCTGACCCAACGCCTTTCCTCAGAATCAAAAGCAACCACAAGAACAAGAGAATTTTGTTGATGGATCATCCTATGTTGAGAGCAGTTAAGGCAGGCATGTCCAAAGTCAGGCCCGGGGGCCAAATGCAGCCCGTTTTCAAATTTCAAGCGGCCCGTGGCCTCTTCTTCCCACCGGCTCAGCCTGTCACACATTCCCACCAGCTGGCCCCTCCCCATACTGGATGGAGATGTCAGCTTGCAGATTTACAGTTTGCCTGCCCTCCCTGCCTCCATCCATCCTCTCCAGCCACCCACCCAGCCTACCCGCCCCCAGCTCCACTGCTGCAGCATCATCCCCGCCTCCTTGCATGGCCAAAGTCCGGCCCAGGGGCCAAATGCGGCTGGATGGTCAGCCCCCACACATTTTCCCCTCACCAAATCTGGCCCTCCTTGCAAAAAGTTTGGACACCCCTGAGTTAAGGGAAGGAGAGTTGTTGGGGATAAAGTGCTTTCTCACTCAGTTCCCCAACTCTGTTGCCTCAGACTATGGAGGTAGCACATCCTTCATGACTAGGAAGCCCCGCCAGGTATGTCCTATCCCTTTCCCGTCCCCAGTCATCAGGTCTTCTTGGAGAAGGCATTTCTGTGCTTTTGTGCTGTGTGAAGAAGTCTCCTGCTATCTAGAGTCATCTGATGCCCTCAGGCTCTAACACACTGAAAACAGGAAAACAACTTTCTGTCCACTTGCTCCACATGACACATCCTCTTATAGCTGTCCATCATGCCCCTTGGTCAACTAGATCACACAGCCAGCCAGAAGAAGAAACCTTTTGAAATACCCCCAAGCAGCACCTACTGAGAAAGGCAACAAGAGGAATAACAAGCAGCAAAACAGAGCGGAAAAAATACCTAGAAGTCTGGAGAGTTCTTTCAGGCAAGTTTTGTATTGTCTTGTTTTCATGGCTCTTGCATTATCTGTGGCTACCTGAGAGGGAGGAGTCCAGCTCCTATTTTCATGGATAATAATACCCCCTCACCCCAAATGAACAGCCATGAAAAGATCAGACTATTATCTTAATTGCTGGATGGCTCAGTGGGTGAGGTTTCCAGCTTGGGAGCCAGAGGCTGGGACTCCCATCCCCTGCCCTGCCTCTCTGACAGCGGGTGGACCCAGAGATACAAAGAGACCCCCATTTATTGGGTTGCTTCATACTGTCAAGCAACACGGATGTAATTATTCACACCTGGGTAAATAAATACTCTGCTTCAGCATAAGAGCAAGACAACAAAGACTTTTGCCCTCTTTATATCCAGGTGTTCACAATCTGCCCCAAATGTTTTTCTATAAAAGAAATTATAAATTTAAATTTATTATATTTATACCCCACCCATCTGGCCACTCTGGGTAGCTCACAACAAAGCAAGCACAGTAGAACAGGCCAGGGCCGGCACGTCCATTAAGGCGAACTAGGCAGTTGCCTAGGGCACCAAAATGGAGAGGGGGCGCTGGCCAGCCTGCTGCCCCCCGCCCCCCGCTGCTGGCCACCGCCGTCCGTCCCCCCGCCACCCGTCGCCGTCTGCCCGCCACCCCCCGCGCCCATCACCACCCCCTGTGCCCGTTGCCATCCGCCCCGATGCCCATCGCCGTCCCCTGTCATCCAACGCCCCCTGCCGCTCCGCCCCCTGCTGCCACCCCACCCCCCACCCCTCATCTAGGGCGCAAAAAATACCTAGCGCCGGCCCTGGAACAGGCTGATTGAGTACAAAGGCACAAACAACCTGCAGACGCTGCTGCTTTCCCTGCTTCATGCACCAAGGCTATCACATTCCCAGCATTGAACATTTCATGGAAATACACACAGACATACAGAAACACAAACATACGCGCATGGGCCTATATCTGTAGGAAGGAAAGAAGCCTGCAAAACAGACTGTAAAACACAAATAATCAACAGCGCATAAATTAGACAAGTCTATCTCTGTTGCATGCAGCTGTCTTTGTAGTTTGCAAAACTAGTTTGTAGTCTGGAAGACTACTAGTTAACCACTTTCTTGGCCCTGACTTCAAGTCTGAAGTGAAGAAAACGATTAAATACAGTGCAAGGCCTCCAGGCCGTAGTCCATATTCTTTCAGCAAACTGGTGGAACCCGATTTTGACTGGACAAACTGGCTGAGGCTCATAGGAACTGTAGTCCAACAACAATCAGGAATACAACAGAGGCCCTGGTAACCTAAGAGGAGCAGGTGTCACAGGCCCATTACGCCTCACTTCAGCTCCATCCTTATTAAGCATGGAGTGGATCACGGGGAGCTCTCCGTGGTCCTGAAATCACACGGGGTACCTCTGATCACAGGATCTCCTAGTCAGCTGCAAGTGCCCAAGGAGAGGATTCACTGTTTGCTGTCCATGGTACTGAAATAACCAGCCTACCCGGCTGCTTTGCCTTGCAGATAACCACTAATAATGGAAGAGTGTGTGCACGAAACACCCCCCACACACACACACACGTGCATACACGTGTGTGTGTGTGTGTGTGTGTGTGTGCGCGCGTGCGCCCACACCCACACATAGTATATCAACTTGCTATCCTATCCAAGTTCCTGATTCTCTGATCTGCTTCTGGACATTCCTTTGTCCAGATGCAAGGAATACCCAGGGAAGGGGTCTATGATTGCCCCAGGGAGAGCTCCTGCCTTCCCTTGGGGTGCTGTTAGGCCATTAGCAAAAGACGCAGGTGAAGCACAATAGGTCAAACTCCTGAATTGCCCAGCTCACTGGGGCCAATGAAACGGAGAAAGACATTCTGAGCATAACCTGTGGCTGCAAAATCGCCTCCCACCTATTTGGGGTCCAGGAAAGGAGTGGAAGACCAGAAAAGAAAAAGGTAGTTTTTTCAAGCAGCACTTTGGAGCCAGCTGCATAGCTCCATAGCTCAGGGATCTAGCTGCAGGGCTGGCCTGTGTAGTCCTGGGCAAGCTCAGGATGCCCCAGAAGAACTGAATGGTAAGCCACTTCTGCATACATTCAACCTAGAAAACTCCACAAAAAGGTGGCAATAAGTCAGAACTGACTTGATGGCACTTGATGATAACTGAAGCAGAACCTGTTGACTTCAGGAATAGGAAGGGGGTCTTTTAGAGAAAGCAAAATACTGCACTCATTAAAATGGAGTCTGAGGGAGCAGTTGTAGTTACCTGTAACACTTGTGCCATGTTTGTCATCTTGACAAAGCACACAGAGAACTACACTTGCTGCAAGTGCAAGCTGGTTACACTATTAGAAGAGAAGGTCTAGCAGCTAGAGGCCCGCATATCGAACCAGCAGCATATTAAGGAGCTTGAGCTGTTCTTGGACAGAGCAGAACAGACTATCTAGGTCAAAGAAGAGACAGGGCACACTTCTGAGGATGAAGTTACTTCCCCAACTCAGGAGATAGATGTGTGGAGGAATGTGACTCAAAGGAGTAGAAGGCCAAGGGATCGCTCTGGAAGTCTCATATTGCACAATCAATTTGAGGCTCTTTCCCTCATCACACCTCATGAGGCATGCACAGAGGAACAACTGGTTCCACCTGAGGATCTCTCCCTCATCACAACTGATGAGATGCAGGATCAGGTGCATGTAGATGAACAGGCTGCAGGAGAGAAGCTCCTTGTACTAGGGGATTCTATAATTAGAAATACAGAGGTATGGATTTGTGATGAGCATGATAACCGTATGGTCACTTTCCTGCCAGGTGCAAAAGTTGCAGACATCACGAGAAATCTAGATAGATTGTTAGAGAGAACTGGGAAGGAGCCAGTGGTCATGGTACATGTTGGTACCTGTCAAGCCCCCCACACAGAGCACACACACAAACAGGGTTCAGTTCTTTGCCAAGATCTTTAGTGGAAAGCCAGGCAAGTTCAAGTCCTTTGCTAACAATCAAGTGCCAGATAAATAACAGAATCCAACTCCCAGCAATTAACAGTCCAAGTCAAAACCAGAATATCTCATGGAAACCAGATGCCAAACCCAAGGGAACAGATCAAGCCATTGTCCAGGAAGCCAGTCTGAAGTCAGGAAACAGAGCCAAGGTCACAGACAGGAACGTGGTTGCAAGTTCAAATGACGCATTGCTCCCACAGAGATCTCAAGGTGAGCTTACCAGCTTTATCCCAAAACAGGGAACACACCCTTAATTCTGGAAAGGCTTCTGCTAGTACTCAGGGCTTCCCAACCTGATTCCCCGTCTAGCATCAAAGACCCTTTCCCTAGCTCTTCTGGTAGCACATCTTTGCAGAATCCTGCTCATGGCCCTTCTAGGAGGAGGAGATATGTTTTCAGCTGAATCATCAGACTCAGCTGCCTGCGGATTTGAGCTGCAAGGCTCCTCCAGCAGCTCTTCACCATTTAACCCCTCAGAGTCAGGTTCTGTGAAAGGCAGGGTCCTGGCAGTACCAATGATGTCGGGAAGGCTAAGTGGTCAGTCTTGGAAGCCAAATTCAGGTTGTTACAAAGAAGATTGAAGTCCCAGACTTCCAAGGTAGCATTTTCAGAAGTGCTACCTGTTCCTCGTGCAGGACCCGCCAGGCAGGCAGGGCTCAGAAGCCTCAATGCATGGATGAGGCGATGGTGTTGAGAGGAGGGCTTCAGATTTGTCAGGAACTATAGAATATTTTGGGACAAGCCAAACCTGTTCAGGAGGGACGGGCTGCACTTGAATCATGATGGGACCAGATTGCTGGCACTCAACCTCAAAAAGACTGCAGAGCAGCTTTTAAACTGATAACTGGGGGAAAGCTGACAGGAGCTGAGTGGCATCTGGTTCGGAACACCTCATCCCCGTGGAATAAGGTTGGAGAGGGTAGAGAATCACATAGAGATGACATAGCAGGTATTAGTACTGGGAGAATAATGGAATGTGATAGTTTGCCTACTGAAAATAAAAGCTGGGGGGGGGAGAACAAAGCAGCAGCTGTTGTTGCAGGACCCACTGTATAGATGCTTCTACGCCAATGCTCAAAGTCTCCGAGCAAAGATGAGAGAACTTGAACATTTGGCAGCAAGGGATAACATTGATATAATAGCCATAACAGAAACCTGGTGGAATGTAGAGAACCAGTGGGATACAGCAATCCCAGGCTATAAACTCTATAGAAGGGATGGAGAGGGATGGGTTGGAGGAGGAGTGGCCATCTATGTCAAAGAAGGGGTAAAATCCAGCAGAATGGAGATTGACAGAGGGTCTGACTCCACCATAGAATCACTGTGGGTTAAACTACCAGGTCCAAGGAGTGATGTGATAATTGGGGTATGTTATCGTCCACCAGATCAAAAACTTAAGGGGGACCTGGAAATGAGGAGACAAATCGTGGAGGTGGCTAAGAGGGACAGGATAGTAACCATGGAGGACTTCAATTATCCCTACATTGACTGGACCAATGCGAGCTCCGGACAAGAAAGAGAAACCGGGTTTCTCGACTTGCTGAATGATTGTGCCTTAGAGCAACTTGCCATGGAGCCCACCCGAGAACAGGCAACTCTGGATCTAATACTGTCTGATACTCAGGACCTGGTCAGGGATGTGAATGTCACTGAGCCTCTGGGGAACAGTGACCATGCTGCAATCTCCTTTGCCATGCATGCTGGAGGAAGAGTGTCAAGCAAATCAGACATAAAAACCCTTGATTTCCGAAAGGCAAACGTCCCTCAGATGAGGAAACTAGTTAGAAAGAAATTGAAGGGGAAGGTTAAAAGAATCCAATCTCTTCAGAGTGCATGGAGCCTGTTTAAAACAACGGTAATAGAGGCCCAGCACAAGTGCATACCACAAAGAAAGAAGAGCTCATTTAAGTCCAAGAGGATGCCGATATGGTTAACAAGTGGAGTTAGAGAGGCTCTAAAGCGCAAGGAGAGGTCTTTCTGCAAATGGAAATCCTCCCCAAATGAGGAAAATAAAAAGGAACACAAACTCTGGCAAAAGAAATGTAAGAAGATGATAAGAGAGGCAAAGAATGATTTTGAGGAACACATGGCTAACAATATAAAGGGTAATAATAAAAGCTTCTTTAAATATGTTAGAAGTAGAAAACCTGCTTTTGACACAGTCCCTCACCAACGGCTGCTGAGAAAATTGCACAGTCAGGGGATAAGAGGGCAGGTCCTCTTATGGATTGAGAACTGGTTGAGATCCAGGAAACAAAGAGTAGGTGTCAATGGGAAATTTTCACAATGGAGAGAGGTGAAAAGCGGTGTGCCCCAGGGCTCTGTCCTGGGACCGGTGCTTTTCAATCTGTTCATAAATGACCTGGAGACAGGGATAAGCAGTGAGGTGGCCAAGTTTGCAGATGACACAAAACTTTTCCATGTGGTAAAAACCAGAGAAGATTGTGAAGAGCTCCAGAAGGATCTCTCCAAACTGGGGGAATGGGCTGCCAAACGGCAAATGCGTTTTAATGTAGCCAAATGTAAAGTAATGCATATTGGGGCAAAAAAATCAAAACTTTATCTATCAACTCATGGGCTCTGAGTTATCCGTGACAGATCAGGAAACAGATCTTGGTGTGTTGGTGGACAGCTCCATGAAGGTGTCTCCCCAATGTGTGGCAGCAGTGAAGAAGGCCAATTCCATGCTAGGGAATGGGATTATCAAAAAGGGCACTGAAAATAAAACAGCCAACGTTACAATGCCATTATACAAAACAATAGTAAGGCCGCACCTGGAGTATTGTGTACAATTCTGGTCACCGCATCTCAAGAATAACATAGTGGTACTGGAAAAGGTGCAAAAGAGAGCGACTAAAATGATTACTGGGCTGGGGCACCTCCCTTATGAAGAAAGGCTAAAACATTTGGGGCTCTTTAGTCTGGAAAAAAGGCGCCTGAGGGGGGATATGATTGAGACGTACAAAATAATGCAGGGCATGAATAAAGTGGATAGAGGAAAGCTCTTCTCCCTCTCACAAAATACCAGAACTAGCTAACATACATTCAAATTGAGGGTTGGGAGAGTAAGAACAGACAAAAGAAAATATTTTTTCACCCAGCGCGTTGTTAGTCTGTGGAACTCCCTGCCACAGGATGTGGTGATGGCATCTGGCCTGGATACCTTCAAAAGGGGATTGGACAGATTCCTGGAGGAAAAGTCCATCACAGGTTACCAACCATGATGGAGATGTGTTATCTCCAGGCTTTAAATTGGGGTACTTCAAGGGCCAGATGCAGGGGAGTGGTATCAGGAGACAGATATTTAGTCTCATGCACTCCCAAACGCATTTGTCGGGGCCACTGTGAGATACAGGAAGCTGGACTAGATGGGCCGTTGGCCTGATCCAGCTTGGCTCTTCTTATGTTCTTATGTTCTTAAAGCAGTTCGAAGTGCAGGTCAGGCTCTGTCATTAGGTAGAGGGAAGAAGCTGCTCTGGGTAGCAAATAAAGGGAAGGGGGCAATAGAAGGAGGGAGAAATCCCACCAAGAAAAAAAGTGGGACAGAGATGAATGAATGATCAGCCGTTCAGTCATTCTACAGCACTCGAATGCCTCTACTTGGTGGTTCTCTTGGGCAAACAATGAAAGCAGAACAGGCTATTCATCCAGCATCATAAATCCAGGCATGGCGCTTGTCCTTCAACAAATGCAGGGTGGGGGTGGGGCAATTTTTTCTATCCCTTGGGTTATATTGCATTTCGGGGGTGGGGGGGGGAGGATCCTTGTTGCCACTTCCAGGGGCAGGTGGATGGTGTGCAGGCTAAAGTAGGAGCAAAGATGCCAGCACTTTTCCGCTTTATTGCAAGTAACAAATCCTGAGAGTGGGGGCCCAGAGGGGGTATATGGCTTGCAGGAAGAAAGGATTTGGATCCCACCCACCCCCAAGTTCTGTCCAAAGAACTGTCTATATGATGCAACCCACCCCAGGAAAATGGGAAAACAGCATGAAAAGAGGAAGGCCAAAATATGAGACAAAGGAAGCCAGAAAGGAAGCCACAGCTTTTGAATGTGGCTGTGAATGGCAGGCGTGCCTGCGGGTGACGTCTCCTGGAGCAACTTGGCAGGCACCGAAGAACAACGGGCGATTCGACCTCTTTGTTCAGGCCTTTGTGATCAGGCATTTTCCCAAAGCCCCGCCCACTCCAGGAATAAACTAGCAAAATCCTCTTAATGCCAAGAAACGCACCTAAGCTTTTAATGGCCACAAAGCTTTTTCAGGCAACTGTACGACCTGGACCAACCACGGCAGGCAACAAAGTTCACCCGTTCACGGTGCAAGCTCAGAACAGAAGCAAGAAGATGGCAGCAGCACAGTTCCTGCTGATGAACTACAAGCCCCATCGGGCCTCATTACAGGCCAGGCTGGACGGGGCTGGTGGGAACTGGGGCCCACAGCTTCCCCAGCTCTGCTGTAGGAAGAGAGGTAGCAAAGCACTGAAGAGGGAGAAAGGCAAGGGATGGAACTGGGAGAGATGTTGGCTTTTAAAAAGGAAACTCGAGTAAGATCACTACAATTTGTTCAGGGTCCCCACTTCTATTACGCTTGATTCTGATTTTTAAAAGTGTGTTTTGAGGACCAGAAGCTGGGGGTGGGGGTGGGGTGGGGGGAGAGCCAAACTAACCATGCAATTGACAATTCTGTATTGAACGGACCCAGTTAGGCTAGCTGTCAACATAGACAGAATCACAATCGAAGTACTATAATTTTCTGGAGCATCCATCGTCATGAAAGAGGAACGAGGTAATGAGGCTCCTTCAAACTTTGTAAGAGAGATGAACAAATAAGAGCCATGAATTATTTCTCTACAATGCAGCCTGTTCCCACAACATTAGATGTTTTACTGGGTGTGTGGAGTTGATGCATTAATTTACCGTGCTATTAAGTTAAGCTGAGTCAAGGCCCTTTCATTATTTTTTATTTTTATTTTTTGTTACCTTTAGTAAGTTGTAGACAATTGGTCAAGGAAAATCAACCAGAAGAAAATGGAACCAGTGAAGAAAAAAGGATCAGGATAAATGTGAAAGGGTGATGAACTGGAAGCAAGTTTTCACTCATGGGAAGGAAGGAAGGAAGGAAGGAAGGAAGGAGGCGATGAGTCAGAAGTTGGGAGTTTGATTCCCCACTCTGCCTCCTTGTTAAGGGGTGAACCTGAAGATCTCCACAGGGTCCCTTATAGCTCTGCAGTTGTAGATGGAGAGGAAGGAAGGAAACAGAGAAGGGGGAAAGAAGATGCTAGGTTTCTGCTAGGGCTGTGCACAGGAGCTGGAAAGTCCTGCATTATAAACAGAACCAGCCTGACGTGGACCTCTTTTTGTATCAGGGCTGGATGAAGGCAGAAAGGCCACCTTCATTTCTGGAGCAAAGCAAAGCAAACTTTTCCAATTAATCTCTGTCTCAAGCCCAAAGCAAATTAAATGACTCACAGGTTCTCCCAACCTTCCTCCCTGAGAACGCAAACTTTAAAAGATTCTGATTTGCACACCTTTGAAGCGAGGTGTCCAAAATGTGGTGGGTTTAACCCCCGTTTCTACATTCTGTCCCACTGCCAAATTTCATGTACCCCAGTGCAGAACAAACCAAAGTGGCAGCTGTGTCAGTTTCCCAATGGAACTTCGGGGTGACTTACCCACTGAGTCACATCCAGAGCACAGATTGAATTAGAGCAGGAAAAAATAGTTCTGGACCCAAGTGAGACCTATCAGAAGCCCCGAATTGGCTTCTAAATTGAATCAAGGAGCCATGCAGAACCTTACGTTCTGCATAATAGGCATTATGACTCAACGATACAGCATCTGCTTGGCATTTCCCGTATACCAGGCAAAGATTCCTGTCTAAGGCCATGGAGAGCCACCAACAAATTAAGGCAGAGATAGCTGGGTGCCCGCCGATTCACCCAGCAGTAGGGCAAAGCGAGGGATGAAATGGGACCTGTGGGTCCCCTTTTGCTGTAGCTCACCGGCAGCGCACCGCAAGGTTGTGCTTATGTGGAAGGACAGAAAGCTCTTTCTAACACGCAGACAACAGCTGCCAGGTTTTTTTAAAGGTCACTCCATCCAGCAGGCAAGCAAAAGGAGCATTAAAATAATTACTTGGAGATTTGATTTTAAAACACAAGGGGGAATGAAAATGAGAGAGAGAGAGAGAGAGAGAGAGATTGACTTGGCATAATCATGGCATACAATTACAATGAATGTTCCAGAAAGAACAATGCGGAGCTAAATCATCTCGAGGAAAAGCAACAAAAGTCCCCCAAGACTATAGATCACCCTTCCGCAACCTGAGCCTGGCACAGCCTTCTAGGCACGGCTTCCTACGCGCAGTTTCAGAAAGAGGACGATAATATGCCAAGTGATTAGACTAAGAGGCTGCTACGGAGACCTCTTGCTGGCCTCAGCTATCCTAGATCTGTCGGGCACCCATTTGCTGCTCTGTAATCCACCCCCCCCCCCGGTGCTCCTCTCAGGCTGGCTGTGGTTCTCAGGAGTTGGTGCTTTGTACCTGCTGGGCACCCAGATGGCTTCCACTGGAATGCTGTAATGTCAGAGATGGGCCATATGAGGCTCTCCAGCTGCTGTTGGACTACAAGTCCCATCAGATCCAGCCACCACTGGCCGACAGTGAGGGATCCTGAAAACCTTGACAGGGCTACAGGTTTCTCACCCTCAGGATAGGTTCTCCCTGCAAGAGAGAGAAGGCCGCCCTCTTGTTCTTTGCCGATCCTTGTCCTTGGTGGTTCATTATCCTCGCTTCAAGCAGGCATCCCCGTTGGCAGGCGATGCAAGGATGGTTGTTGTTTTGGGGAAGGCTTTGAGGGCCCCCCCAGCCGAGATGGGTTTGAAGAAAGGCATGGCCGGTGTGAATGGCCTCCATGGTTCCTAGCTAAGGCAGGCTACCTGCTGCCAGCAGGACTGAATCCATTTCCCAGGACCAGGGCAGGAGACGGGTGAGGGAGCTGGCCTGGGAGATCGGGTCTCCAGTCGCTCCTGAGCCATGGAACCCCTCTGGTGAGTTTGGCCGTTTGGCTCCTCTTACCTTGGCCTCCCGCACAGAGCCAGTGTGAGACCGGCGTAGGGAGTGCGAGAGCTAGGCACCACTCTCGACTTCAGATGGAAATGGAACCCAACACATTGTCAACAAGGGAGAGGGCTATTCCACGCACACCCTGCATTTGGGGTTCACACAATCTTGGCCAAATACATCCCTGATCCTTCATTCCAACCCACCTGCAGCCCAATCACTGGGATTTATCACACATTACCTCTAGTGCATACGCCTCTGAGGCCTGCGTGTGAACACTAAGGCACCAAGCCGTCACACATCCCAACTGTGGAGGCTTGAGCTGAGCTGTGGGTAGCTGACTGGAGAATAAGGGAGCCAGTGTAGGTTTGTAGGCTGAGGGGCTGCTGAGGGATGCAGTCGACAAAACACACTTTCCCAAGAGGTCCGGGTTCCACAGTTGAGCATAGGTTTTCTCTGCAAGATCTCCGGATGTTCACAGCTGGGAAGACGGAGGGAGTACACAGAAGATAAAACCAACTAGAGGTCAAGCCTCTCTTTCTTTCAGTGTTGAGAAAAGATTGATAGAAGGGTGCCTAAATGTGAGGATTTCACACAAGTGGCCCCTCTCTAAAATGGTAGCCCCAGGACAATTAACCAGGGACACAACCGCGTCCCATCTCAGCTTTCTGGTGCAGGGTTGACCAACAGCTGTCTTATTTTGGCCATGAAATTCTACTCCCAAGGAAGCAGCAACATGATTTTCTGCAAGCTTCCAGACCAAATTGGCAGAAGTAATTTCCGAACCATTGGCAATAATATTTGAAAAGTCCTGGAGAACAGGGGAAGTCCCCATCGATTGGAGGAGGGCTAATGTTGTCCCCATCTTCAAAAAGGGGAAAAAAGAGGACCCAAATAATTACCGCCCAGTCAGCTTGACTTCAATTCCCGGAAAGATCCTAGAACAGATTATTAAGAAATCAGTCTGCAATTATCTAACCCGTGCCATAGGTTCACCATCACTGGTCTAGATCAAGGGAAGTGATAGTACCACTCTATTCTGCTCTGGTCAGACCCCACCTGGAGTCCTGTGTCCAGTTCTGTGCGCTTGAATTTAAAAAGGATGTTGACAACCTTGAGCGGGTGCAGAGGAGGGTGACAAGGATGGTTGAGGGTCTGGAGGAAATGTCTTATGAGGAACAGTTTAGGAAACTTGGAATGTTAAGCCTCTATAAAAGAAGGCTGAGGGGGGATATGATAGCTATGTTTAAATATCTGAAAGGATGTCATATCGAAGAGGGAACAGGTTTGTTTTCCATGGCTTCAGAGACTAGGATGCCAGGCAATGGTCTCAAAGTACAGGAAAAGAGATTCAATTTATACATTGGGAAGGATGTCATGACAGTTAGAGCTGTTCGGCAGTGGAATATGCTGCCACGGAGGGTGGTGGAGTCTCCTTCTTTGGAAGTTTTGAAGCAGAGGCTGGATGGCCATCTGTCGGGAGTCCTGTGATGGGGGTTCCTACATGGCAGGGGGTTGGACGAGATGGCTCTTGAGGTCTCTTCCAACTCTAGGACTCCCGACGGAGTCGGTCCATCAATCAGATGAGAGCATTGTTTTCTCCTGAAGAATTAGAAGGAGATAATACCCAGTGGATAATACACCGCCCCCCCGGGAGGGGAGCATTAACAACATCTGCCTGTTTAACCTTGTCTGTCTTGGGAGGAGAGCTGAATACAAACAGGGGCCAAAATGAGAGGCAGTAAGAAAGAAGGCAAAGCGAAAACACCTGCCACGGATGATTTAAAGCTCAGCAGTCCTCAGTTTTCTGTAATGATTTCTGAGAAGACTCTAGGAAAAGAGATTTCGAGGTATCCATCCGCCCACCTGTCAGGATGCATGACAGGCCCAGCCCAGACATTTCTCTCTCTGCTGCCGGCCCTCGGAGAGACATTCCTCATACCTGTGTGGAGCGCCAGCCTATGAACCCAGCCTACAGAATATGTCCTTGGGGGACACCGGATGCTCTGCAAGCAAGCAACAAGTGAGCAAGGCTCCACTGGGTAGGAGGGATGGTGCCGCTGCCCTGCTGCCCTCCCTCTTCACCTGCTTATGATCCCCTGCAAATAACATTGAGAGATATCTTGCTTCTCTCTCCAACCCGGAGGTTGTCCTTAGGCACCCATAACGATAGCCACTGTGATCCTTGTTCTCCACGCACTTGTCCAATCCTTTCTTAAAGCTGTCAGCACTTCTTCTGGCAGGGAGTTCCAGAGAGCAGTGATCCTCAGGGTGAAAAAGGACTTTCTCTTATTGGGTTGAGATCTAGCACCCAAAAGTTTCATGGAGTGGCCCCAACGTCTAGTGTTGTGTGATAGGGAAAACAGATTTTCTTTATCTACTTTGTCCACACCGTGTATGATTTTATAAACTTTAATCAGGTCACCTCTTAGGCGCCATCGTTCAAGAGTGAAGAGGCCCAGCTGTTGCAGCCTCAGATGTTAAGGAAGGTGTTCCAATCCCCGAATCATTCTGGTTGCCCTCCTCTGCACTTTTTCCATTTCCATAATATCCTTCTGGAGGTATGGTGGCCAGAACTGTACACAATGCTCCAGATGGTGTGTCACCAAAGGTTTATAAAGAGGCAAAATGACACTTGCTAACTTATTTTCTATACCCTTCTGTAGGAATAAGCTTGAGGGAACAAGGGAGGCGCCTGAAAGAAAGACACACGCACACACACACAGCTGTCCGGAACAGCGGGAAGGAGAACTCCCCCTCCTCCTCGCCCGTTGCCTTTTATTCACTTATTTGGTTACAGGTTACAAATTCCAGAATTAACAAGGAAATAGTTAACTTGCTGACTCTTAGAGACTCAGGAATGCTTACAGGTGAGGAATGTTGGGGACTCAGGAATTTTGCCAGCATGGCAGAGGTCCGTCTGTTGCTGCTTCCTCACTCAAGCCTGTTGGCATATCCAGCGCCATCTTTGGCCTAGCTTTACCTGGCAAATTCCCACACCCTTCCTAATGATCCTTAGCACCGAGTTTGCTCTTTTCACTGCTGCGGCACACTGGCTTGACCAGCTTCTTGCTCCTGGTTCAGATCAGTGCTTGTGTGTTCTGTGCTCTCAAGTCAGAAGTGACTTGTAATGACCCTAAGAGGGCTTTACCTCAGGTCAGTGAGATATTTAAGCAAGATATCCCAACAGATATCAGGATAATTGAAATCGCTCATGATTACTGATTGTGTCTTTGAAAACCTTGTAGTTTGTTTTTCAAAACTTCCATCCACATCCTCACCTTGATTTGGTGGTTGGTATCAGACTCCAAATAGCATGTTCCTTGTGTTTTTCTCCCCAAATACCATTGATCCAGATGCTCTCAATGGGACAGCCCATCTCCTCCTCCTCATGGATTTCTGTGCAAGAATGTGCATTTTAACATATACTCCAACTTTTCCTCCCTTTCTATTCTTTCTGTTCTTTTTGAACAATTTATATCTCTCAGTTTCTGTATTCCAGTCATGGGAGTCACCTGACCAAGTTTCAGCTATTCCAATAATCATATTTGCCCTCCTGGACTAAGATTTCGAGTTGTTCTAGTTTTTTTGTCATAGGCCTGGCATTCATATATCATATAATCATAGATCAGCCCTGGAGATTGTGTGATTTTTTTGCCTGCTTTTCTTTGTACATTTTAATGAATAGTATTACTAATATCAATGGTACTATTGACTTGCCCTTAGAAGTTTTCATGTATAATCCTTTGTCTTTCTTTGTTGTTTTTTCCTACATGGAGGAGAAGGAAGTTATCTGTGGGTTTTATGAGCAGTAACAGCCCTTCTGTTGCATCTCGAATCTGTGTTCCAGGGAAACTGCATACCTGGTGAGTCCATGGATCTTCCTGGCACACGTCAATTTCAATCCCACACAGTCAGAATTCTCCAGTCACAAAGACCTTTCTCTTCATCTTTTTTGCAGAGAGTGGATTCCGTGCCCCTGCTTGGCTGAGTTTCAGTGTCTCTCGTAGATTTATTATTTATTTATTTATTTATTTATTACATTTATACCCCGCCCATCTTCCCATGGGAACTCTGGGCGGCTTACAATAATAGACAGTAACAACACAATGAAATAAAACAACAAAGTAAAACAGAAGATGCAAACTATTCTAACCGGCTTAGCACCCTGACAATGCATGCAGTTCCCAGCAAGGAAGCTTCTCTGGGATGCAAGGTATGAGCGGCGGAGAAAAAAAACTATAAAAAGTCGCCAAAGGCCTCCCGAAAAAGCAGAGTCTTTAAGGCTTTACGGAAGGCCTGCAGGGACTCTGCAGAGCGCACTTCGCTTGGGAGGGTGTTCCAGAGGGAGGGGGCCGCCACTGAGAAGGCCCGGTTACGCGTAGATGTCCTACGGGCTTCTCGGGGAGTGGCGACCCGAAGCGAGTGCGCTCGCGACTGCCGAACTGGTCGGGCCGAGGTTGATCACTGGGCGATCCACTCTGACAGGTAGTCCAGGCCCAAGCCATGGAGGGTTTTATAAGTTAAAACAAGGACCTTGAATCTAATCCGGGATGCAACAGGTAACCAATGCAGGCGAGCCAGAACTGGGGTGATGTGGTCGTAACGACGCACACCCGCCACCAGCCTGGCTGCCGCATTTTGCACCCGCTGCAATCGCCGGAGGAGAGTCAAGGGCAACCCCATGTAGAGGGTGTTGCAGTAGTCCAACCGCGAGATCACCAGCGCTTGAACCACTGTTCTCAGAGAGTCACCATCCAGGTATGGGCGAATCTGGGCGATTTGGCGGAGGTGGTAAAATGCGGATCTGGTCACGGCGGCCACCTGGGCATCCATGGTGAGCGCCGGATCCAGAACCACACCCAGATTCCGTACCCTATCTGCGAGTTGGAGGGAAACTCCCCCAAACAGGGGAGAGGGCCTCCATACCCAGATGGTGAGCTCCCAAAGAACATAACCTCCATCTTCTCGGGGTTGAGCCTGAGCATGTTGGCCCTGGTCCATGTCAATACCGCATCCAGGCACCTGTCGAGGGTCAGAACAGCTTCCACTGCAGAGGTGGAAAAGGAGAGATAGAGCTGCGTGTCATCAGCGTACTGATGACAGCAGACCCCAAATCTCCTAATGACCCCAGCCAGCGGCCTCACATAGATGTTATATAGATGTAGACTCCTGTGAGGTCTCCTCTTTGACTTTATTAGCTTTCTGTCTTCCTGACTCCTCATCAAGAGTTCCACCGGTGAAGACAGTGCTCTTCTTTTGCGCCTAACAGCGACTCTTTCTCATAGTGCTTCTCCCACAAGAGTGGTTACACTGCTCTGCATTCTTCTCCTCTGGCTTCCCTTGTTGCTCTCTCCCCCCCTCCCCCCAGTACCTCCCTTGACTGCTGCTGCTGCTGCTGCTGTTCATGAGTTCTGTCAATGTATCTTTCATCTTCCTTGATCGCCTGAAGAGTGGCTACTGATTGCTCCGGTTCTCTCACTTTTTCTGACAGTGCCACCAGTTTGCACTTGCTGTAAGTATACACTGTGTTATGTTCAGACACAAAGACATTGTCCAAACTTTGCAGGCCCCCACAAAGGAAGTATCTCTGCCTTCCATAATCCATGTTCACTTTAGGCTTTAATTTGTTTATCTCTTAATGTCCTTTCTTTTATTGTGTTACCTTGAGTGTAGCACTCTGTGTTTGTTTCATTGGCCTCCCCCCTTTCTTTTGTCCCTTCCTCAAGTAGATCTTTCTTATCTATCCTCCTGTTAGCTCTCCTGGTTGCAAGCTCCTTGGGGCTGCCTTAGGAGTCATCCAGCACTCCCAGGATCCTTGTCCATCACTCTATCCACTACACCACGCTGGGGACCCTGTGCTTCAGGCCAGCAGTGGCATTTATTCTAACACTGATCACAACAATGTCTACCTCTGGAGATCATACACTTGCTTATACCACAAGCTTCTCAGCTGCCAACGATATTTTTCTTTGCATGGCATGCCTGACTGCCTTTCAGTTCTTAGGTCACCAGACAAGAGATGGGCACATACATGAGATGGTGGGACTGAAAAAAGTAGTGTCTAGAAGCCACTCAGGGATTGCAATGGTTAATCATAACATCGTGGTTTCTTCCCACCATCAGTGGAAAAGGTAAGCTGCAAAGCAGAGCACCTCTTCGAAAATGTGTAAGCAAATTTAATTCCAGTGACTGCGGACTCAATAATAAATTGGGATTGCTTCCACGCTATGGAATGTAACTACGAATAAAGCAAGAACTTCCATCTCAACTGCTGTCGGAAAGTGACCAATGTTGTTGTAATCATCACTGTCAACTTTGTCGTCGTCGTCATCATCATCATCATCATCATCATCATCATCATCATCATCATCATCATCATCATCATCATCATCATCATCATCATCATCATCATCATCAACAACAACAACAACAACAACAACAACAACAACAACAACAACACACAACTGAATTCAGGTTATAAATTCAGGTTATATAATAAAAACCTCTTTTAAAAAATGATCTTTTAATAGCTGATGCAGAAAACTTTCCCATACATATTTAGGAGGAGGAGGAGAAGCCGCATCAAATCAGAAGGATGATGAAACACCCATAACATAAAGCAAACTTCAAGAGTCAAGGCTGTGAGTGTTTCTTGAGGAGTCTAACTGATGGCCCTATGTCACTTTCCCATGCAAGCATTCTCAAAGGGGTTGGGGGCATGTCAAAGGCTGAGCCATTTCTGCTATGAAGTGGCACCTTTGGGGAAGAGGCAAAATGACCCTTGAGAAATGTGATAGATTATGTCAGGGATAAGCAAGGGGCAGCCCACCCCTTGAGCTGCCTCCTACATGCTCTTTCCTGACTGGCTACACTGGTGAATGCTGATGGGAACTGTACGGCATCTAGATGGCATCAGATGCCCTGGATGATGGGATTACTAGTCCCTGTTTACCTCTCTGTTACTGTACCTTGATGCTGCCTATCTAATGCTTTGGGAGACTCTTATTGCTGATCCCAAATCATCAGGAACAATTGTTTTGATGTCACGAAGCCAGTCATACCTGACCTCATTATGGTGTTATGGAAGGAAAACAAACCAAGCTGATCCAAGGACGATGCTTACTCGTCTCTGTTTGGCAAAGATGAGGATTCCTTCATTACTCTCAATTGCCCAGCTTCAGAGCAACTCTGAACAAATGGAGAGTTGGTTTCAAGAGAGCTAAATGGGAAATCCTTGTTTTGTTAACCAGACTGCTAGGGGGCCAGACTGCTAGGAAACCAGCCAATAAAACACATTGACTACAAATCCCACAATCTCCCAATGGCATAGCCAGAGATTAGGGATGATGGGATTGGCAGCCCAAGGCACCTGGAAATTGCCCACTTGCTTATGTCTGCAGTAAACATTTTCTATAGAAGTCGGTAAATAGCTGAGCCATGCAGGTTGGGGATGATGGGCAGGGCAGTCCACAGCAGGCTGGCAAAACCTGCTCTAAGCACGAGCAGTCATTTTTATTACATCCAGAAAAATGATGTTCATACTAAGAGCAAGGCCAAGAACAGAACAGAGCAACAACATGGCCTCACAAAAATTTCTTTAGTATCGATCCAGTCAGACTGCAGCGTTTAAGCCCTGAAGCAAACCAATCGTCAAAGGTGGAGCTCCTTTCTCATTTTCAACAGGGTAGCTTCTGCCAAGATGAAAGCCTGTGCTTTCTTCTTCTTTTTCTCAGTGGATTCTAGCCACAGATGGTCCAAGCAGATATGGCTGGGCCATTCTTTAAATCTGTCACACCCTCATGCACTTGCAAGAAGGCTGGAGTTGGCTGTCCCTCCTCAAGAGGAGAAGGGATGAGACACACAAGAGGGGGCCACCGAGGCTCAGCAAGAAAGAAACCAACACGTTTCATTCTCATGAATAACCATGGGCAGCAATGCACATCGTTCTGCCGTTGTGGAGCAAGGATCTAGCCCTGAGAATGGCAGAACTCTGCAGAGCAACAAGAATCATGGGCTTTCCTTCAATCCTTGATGCCTGCAATGAAAACCGTGAAAAGATACGGCCAATGCCTCTACTTGAATGTATGGAAACGCTGGAGACTGCAGTGGCAGGAAAGCTGGGAAGATTTTGTATTGACCAGGCGTATGTTTCAGCGCCTGCTTCTCTGTAATGAGGGAAAGTGACTAATCTATGCAAACTAAGCCCATCTCTGGAGTTGGGCTTGATTTACATAATTAGCAGTAATAAATCTAAGGGTGCCCCCCTCCCTTCTTCTTGCAGCTATTTTAACTTTGTTTTTTAATGCATGGAAAAAACACCAGCCAGGAAATATGTCCTATATGACATTTCTTGACTAGCAATACTATTGCATGTTGTGCGCAGGGCAAGAACTTGCCTTCTGTCAGAAGGAAAAGATCTGGTCTGATCCATGTATTATGGGAAAGGACAATAAAGCAGTAGTAACCAAATGTTCGTGGGACAAAGATTCCCAGAGGCCTTGACCCTTAGCAGTCCAGTCCAGGCTGACCACTTGCGAAACTCACTTGAAGTCCACCTGAGAAGGAAAAAGGACAGGGAACTAGTGGCCACATGGATGGGGATCCAAAGCCCATCACATCCAGCAGACATGGGCTTTGCCCTCCAAAATCAGGACGGTCACTGATTTTCTAATCCCAGTCAAAACGTCAGCTTCAGCCCTCTGAAGTCCTTCATAGTGCCTCTTTGCTTTATCTAACCTGGGATGAGGCAGGCCTGAGACAACAAGGTGGCCTTTGATGACCCTACACTGCAAAATTAATCGCATTCAGAGTAAACCTACCACCCAAACTCTTCTTCCAGAAGCACTAGCCTCTCGCGGCTCGCCCCACGTATTACCTGGAGACCGCCCAGCACATGGCCCTTCAGAGAGCTTGGAAAGCAGCTAAAGACACCTCAGGATTACTGGGAGATTTTTTTTTGAAGATCTACTGAAGACAAGGGACATATCCCCTGTGGACTTCCTTCAGAAGGTGGCCCATTGCATCTTCCTGGGCAGGAAGTAGCACAAGAGGGTTTCCTGTCCACTTTGGCTTCTTGGAATTCCCTGGATCCTTCGTCCTTGATCCGGATATTCGGGGCCTGCTCCTTTTTTCTCCCTCCCGAGTCGTCCTCTACTTCAGCTCTTGTGCCATGGTTTGAAAACAGGCCTTCTCTGTGATGGCCGGCAGCTTCCCTTTGGGACTGTCCCCCACCGGAGGTGCGAGTGGCCCCAATCCCTCCTGGGTCTTAGGAGGCAACGTGGCTGCTTTCCCAAGGCTTTCAAAGAGTTTGGCCCTGATTTGTAAATCTTACGTATCCCTTCTGCCACAAGCCTGGCATTCATTTTCATTTTCATTATTATTTATGACTACATGCCCTTTTGTTGGCTGCTCAGAGTAGTAGCCTAGCCACTAGGTGGGTGGCAAATAAAATACACAAGTAAATTTGTATTTGGCTCTTGTTTCTAGAGATCTGGTTTACTTCAAAATGCCACCCACAGTTTAGTACCTGTGCAGTTTATTAGGTTATACTGATCAAGGATAAGGCAACTCTTTTGGCACATAGAAAAAACAATTTTCTCCAAGGAACTAAGGGTGCTGCTTAAATTGCTGGAGGTGCCTCCATGCAGATGAGAGAATCCAGGCTGCCCTCAGACATTTTGTCTCAAAGACACTGTCCGTAGCACCCCACACCAGGCAGGTCATCCTGGCATGCAAAGCATTCTCCATCCATTACTCCCTACTATCATCGACATGAAAGCAACAAACTGAGCAAGTAACCATCTCTTGACCTCTTGGGACATCCACAAGCTGCTGCCTGAGGCAGTTGCATCTCTGTGCCTCATCAGAGGGCTGCCCAGGAGACTAAACCGGGCTCATTGACTGACAGCCAGGGTTCATACAAGTCAGCTTTTGATGATTCTACTCTTGGCAATCAATAAGCTCAAGGTAAACCTACAGTCCAAAAAAAGCAGCCAACAGCATTACGTCCCCTAAGATACTAGAGATTTCCACTTTGATCTCTTTTCCTGTAAAACATCTTTTTAAAAAATCCTGCCCAAACCCACCTACTATGCAATCACTTTACATGATTTTCTCATCTTTGACAAGAAACCGTCTCTACCGAAAATCACTTTTCTGAAAAAAATTAATATTATTATTTTACCCTTTGTACAGCAACAAAGCTTGTCTCAAGGCCAGCCGAATAGATCATGCAACTCTTTTCAGCTTCCACGGGCCCCCAAGGGCTTGCAAAGGCTCTGCGTGGAGCTCGTACGCCAGATACGCTAAGCAGATCTAATTGCAAAGCAGAAATATTGAACAGGGGCATATTGTGCTGGAATGCTCCTGACGGCATTCGAAACAAATGCTAATTACTGGTGCACAAAGCCACACATGGCAGGAAAGCTAATATAATTAGAGCCATGAGAACCTCAAGGGAACTAAGGGTGCCACAATTTTAATGAATGATGCCAACAACCACAGGAACCGTGTCCCAGGATCCATCCACTGCATCCTGCAGGCCACCCTTTCCCCCCTCCCATTTTCCAAGCACAAAAGAAACACTCTCCCGGCAGGACAACTGCTCTGCCATTTGTCCAACAATTACCCAGGCAGTTCATGTTGGTGATTTCCCCAAGTAGAAAGTATCAGTGATTTCCCAAAGTGGTGAGCGTTCATGAAGGATGATTCCCCCCACCCCCACCCCACCCCAGCCCGATAATGAAAATGGATGACCAGTCAACTCAGGACAGAGGTAGGAAAGAACTCCTTCTTGCAAGGCAGGCAGAATTTATCGGGTCCACTGGGGGAAAACAACATTCCTGGTGGCCTTGTTGACATTACACAAACCAACGGTTTATCAAATATTCTAGACCACAACAGGCAACAGGAACCTCTGCATCTAAGATATCCTTCCCAAACTTCGGCCCTCAGGTGTTCTTGGACTGCAGCTCTCTGGAAAACCTGGCCAGCACAGCTTGTGAATGTGATGGGACCTTTAGTCCAAGAACACCTGGGTTGCGAACCACTACGGCTAGAGCAGGGGAGGTGCCAGCCGACCCTGAACTCTGGTTCTGCTCTAGGACTTCACAGTGAGGAAGGTGTTAAAGGGAATCATCGTCTTAGAACTGCAGCGCTGGAAGGGGCCAGCTCCCCTGAGCCCAGAGAGACTTGGACAATCACCGGGCAAATGTCTTTCAATTTGCATTCCTGAACAGAGCAGTGGGTTGAACTTGCTGGCCTTGCAGGACCCTCCCAACTTCATGATTCTAGGATTCTATTATTCTAGGAAATAAGTCCCACCAGCGATGGGTATTATTAGATCATGAATCTTAGAATCAGAATGGTTCTTGGGACTCTGCTCATTCCTCAGTGTAGGATGCAGATACATAATCTCTGAGAGACTGACGAACCATCCCTCTTTAGTTTTTCAGGACTAATGAGGCTTTGGGGACAAAAACCACGCACCCCCCATGTCTCCGGAGCACTCCATGCACAGTTCCAAAGTCACATGCAATGTGTGATCTTTTGGGGGAAGCTGGAAACTAAGTGCATAGAAGGAGAGACAATTCCAATTTGCTTCCATTATGGTATAATCAGAATGGCAGAGCTGGAGGCCAGCCCCTTGCCAGGGAGGCCTCGGGGAGGGGGGGGCAGAACTGAACTCCCAGCCTTTGGCTCTTCAGCCGGAGGCACCCCCACCACTGAGCTTCTCACAGTATTGCTGGGATTCTCAATCCAAATATTGAGCGTTCTCATTTTTCCTCCTTGCCTCTGTCTCTTTTTGGAATTGTCTTCTTGTAAATACATTTCAAAAGGCAAATTGAATTGTTTGTCGGTGAATGCACTCCGTTTAATTCGACAGCAGCAAACCCACTTATGGACAGGTGTTGCTTTTGTGTTGGGTAATTAGCAATATTGTTTTTAAGGATGTGAAACGGTTGAATAATTACAAAGCGGCTGCTTGCGTGGGATTGAGCAAATAGCACCAGGTATGTCATAACACGTTTAATCATGGCACTGCATTGGCAGATGCAAGGATGCGTTGCCTGCAAGGGATAGGGATGGCCCGCAGAACAAAACAGGGTGTAAAAATCTGTGCAGAGCTTAACATCCCTAGGATGTGTTGTGCTGTGTTGTCTTGTGTCGTTACAGTCATGACCAACCCTTTGTGACTCCATGTCCATGGAGTTTTCTTGGCAGGAATCCTACTCCAGGCGCCTACAGCATCTGGTATTCCCTGGTGGTCGCCCATCCAAGTACTAACCAGGGCCGACCCTGCTTAGCTTCCGAAATCAGGTGAGATCGGATGTGCTTTTAGGGCATCTAGGCAGCTATCCTTAGGATACCTAACTCAAAAATGATGGTGCTCACTCTGATGAAGGAATCACGGAACTCCATGGGAACCAGCACAAGACTGGAAGCAGCTTTTCAAAACTAAACAATTATCATGTTCAGTAGAGTCAGTTTCAATTTATGGTGACCTTTTTTTGGGTAGAATGAGTTAATTACAGGCACAGTTGCTGCCTCCCTCAATTATGGTTACTTTTTTTTAAAAAAAACAACTCTTTGCTGATTTTTGGAAGTAACTAAAATAATTAATTTCAATTACTGGCATAGTTATATACCTGCCGAAGACTGCTTTGTAACAGATCAGCAGTCCCTAGGACCACCTCACTCCCTATACAGTAGTACCTCTATTTATGACTTTAATCCATTCCGAATGCATGTTCATAAGTTGAAAGTAAAGTAGCCATATCCAAATAATAAAAATAAAAATTGAAGAAATAAAAGAATTTGCAAGTAGAGCAGGCCACATCTAAAATTTGTAAGGCAGCAGTTAAAACGCTGATGGTTTTCAGCTCTTAAGTCAAATTGCTCATAAGTACAGCTGCTCGTAAGTAGAGGCGCCACTGTATTTTATTTATATGCTTTCTCCTGGGACTGGCACTCTCAGCACAGCAGTGTACAATATAGTTAAAACACCCCTAAAAAGACTTTAATTGTTACAATCCATTGTCTTTTTAGTGGAGCTGACTTTTTAGCTATTCTGAAAATCCGATGAAATCCGTTTTAATTTTCAAGCACAGGTTAAAATACATTAATAAAAGCAGAGGCATTCAGTGTCAAAAATTAAAGCGAGAACATGGGGAGTAACCATAGCCACTGGAAGCCCCTGGCCGAATCCAGTGGAAGGAAAACAGGGAGGGGGGGCCAAGCCACAACTTCTCTTGTGGAAGGGAGTGCCAGAGGCTTGGAGGCTGAAAGGATTCTATCCTCGGTGTAGCCTGCTTACTCTGTAATTTTTTAAAAAACCTGTAAACCGCCCAGAGACTACTTGAAGTGGTATGGGGTGGTATATAAGCAGAACACTTTATGTCCTCATCAACTGATCCAGAGAAGGGCCTCTCCTTGCAGAGGGCAAAAAAGAAAAAAAAGAAAAAGAAAGAGTATCTCAGTCCTTAGGTGGTTTTATCCATCCATAAAACAAAGTTATGGGCTATTGTGGTGGCAGCAAACACAATCTCTCCCTGAATGGCAATAATGAGATGCAGTGGGTAGAGTTATCTCTCCTCTCCTCTCCTCTCCTCTCTCTCCTTTTAGTTGGTACCCTGTGGTTAAGGATCAATTTCAGAAACTACAGTTTGAAAAGCAGCAGGCGAAGGGGGAGATGGCCAACAGAGAGCAGAGATCAGAGAAGTCCAAAAGGAGGCCCTTTCCTGCCCCCCCCCCATCAGACACAGAGCATGAGTATTTGGAAATCAGTCCCAGAAGCTCTTTCAGTGAGAAGCCAGTGGTGCTCTTTTCATTGCAGCTCTTGGAGAACTAAGATGGCCATCAAGACAGAAGGAATCCTTGCAGGTTGATGGAGTAACTGGATACAAAAGCCTTCCCTCTGGCAAGGAATGAAGAGCAGAGTCATGTGTGATGTTGGTTCAGACCAGTGGTTGTCAACTTGTGGGTCCCCAGATGTTCCTGAACTGCAACTCTCAGAAATCCCTTCCAGCACAGCGAGTGGTGGAGGCTTCTGGGAGTTGCAGTCCAGGAACATCTGGGGACCCACAGGTTGACAACCACTGGTCTAGACCTTCCCAACCTTGGGTCCCCCAGTGGTCTTGGATTGAAACTCCCTGGAGCCTTCATCATCAGCTGTGCTGGCCAGGATTTCTGAAGAGTTGTAGTCCAAGAAACATCTGAGTGAGCTGAGGCTGGGACCCCCTGGTTAGATGCTTGTAAGCAAGATGTTTCAAGCATACATGACTAGAGAACATGAAATGCAAAACACCAATTTGCTTTGGCAGACACACGGGGTACAATGCCCACAGCTTCATCAAAAACTGACAGTTGGTTATGGGTCCCTGTAGGGCAATGTTGGCGAACCTATGGCACGGCTGCCAAAGGTGGCATTCGGAGCCCTTTCTGAGGGCACCTGACATTGCCCCTTCACAGCCACCTGTGTTCAGGTTAAATTGCTGCATTGGCACTTTGCAAAAAAAAAAATAGTGGGTTTTGAATCACAGTTTGGGCACTTGGTCTCTAAAACGTTTGCCATCACTGCTGGAGGGTGACCAACAGGGTTTGTCTGTAATGTGTAAAAAAGTCTTCACCTTCCATGGTTTAGTGTTGTCTGAAAGGACTCTACGTTGTCATAACTCACTGATTTATCAGAAGGACTCTGTGATGACTAAAGTGCACATGAAGACACACAAGCATGCATGGAGAACTTAGGGGCTCCATCCGCTGGTAAGGCCTCTGGTATGAATCCTCCGTAAAACTCAGAGGATCTTGGGTTCAATATCCATTCCCTGGAGAGCTGGGCATGGAAAGTTCCAGTTGTTTTTTGCCCCATTTCAGAATACATTTGACTCTCGCTTCTTTCAGGACCTGCGTTAGTTTGAACAAAACTGCCCTGTATCTCCCACCACTCTACTCCATGAAACCCTACTGGTCTGAGGCAGAGGAGGGAAGCAGGGTCACTGCCATGCTTTCTGAGAAGCAAATTCAACTAGGTTTTATTTCTTCCCCAAATGTCATCTAGTAGCCACTCCACCCAAGAGCACTGCCTAGAGTTGTTTATACAAGCTGACGGTCTATAAGTTATAAATAAAGTAAAACAATAAAATAAAGTAAAGTAAAGTAAAGAAGAGAAAGCTCAGAACAAAAAGAAGAAAAGGTGAAAAAAGAAGCGATCTGCTATGTTACTTTTGAATGTTCTAAGAGGCCACTTCCAATGCCCTGTTCTTCACCTGAATAGGTCTTCAAGGTTCTGGGCTGTATCTTGTCCCTCATGATTGTAAGCCACCTTGGGTCCTTTTCCAAGGAGAAAGGCTGGATGAAAATATTCAAAATAAATAAATAAATGTGCTACTCACTCTTATTTTCCTTCGCCCTCACCATCCCTATTTTTTCTTATAGCATCTCTCTCCCTCCCCCACCTCTTTCTCCTTTATATTTTAGACCTGCTTAGTGTATTACTCCTGTTATTGTTCTTTTTATTGATCTGTAAACTGGTTTGAAAGCCTTTTGAGAAGAAAATACTATAAAATAGACCACTTTCCAGCTGCAAAGCCAGCAAATGATAGGTAAGATGGCTATAAACTGTGTTTTTATTTGTTCCTTTCTTTAAAAAAAATGCTGTGAACCACATTAGGTCCCAGTTCTGGAAGAAAGGAAGGCTATCAACATATTGTAAAATCACACTGTAGGAATATTCAGTATTTTTACTATTACAGTCAAGTGTGTTCTTTCCTGGGACTTGGAAAACCAGTCTGGGCCAGTCATGGATGCATGCAGTTAAATAACAATGATTCCTCTGAAAGGCCTTTTTGAGGCCAGAAGCAGGGTCAGCTTGGGTGAAAAGCCCCTGAAAGTACATGGGGAATGAATAAGGCATTCATTTTGTGAATGTCAAGCACGCATGCTATGCAAATATCATAACATAATACTGTACAATTTTCGTAAGCATGGTTGGGTGGAATCACAGGACTATGGATGCAAGAGTTGCTGAGCAAGGTATACAGAATACACTTTTCATATGTCTTTTTGACATAAGAGAAGTCACCTTGCTTAAGATGTTGGTGTATTTTAAGGAAAGCCCCCTTTCCACTGAAGCACGTGTCCCCTTCACGTGGTGGGTGGGATATTTGTTTATTTTTAAATGAACTCTAGCACAAATAGGTACCACCGCCACCCTGCCCCACTGCCCCCAGTTCTTCCTTACTGGTGACACTGGCTTCCCTGTTCATTGCACTTGCACCGTAAACAGCACATTGGCAGAGTGAAAGCTGAGTCTTGACCCCCTCATGTCATCAGATTCCTATCAGATCTACCCAGCCCAGAAAGATGGATTTGTGATCCAAGAGGACCGGGAAGGCTACATTTCCTCCATCCATGCCTCCCCCAGCTCCTCCTTTTCTCTGGTCCCTTCTCAATAACTGTGATGGCCAAAGAGATGCCTTTTAAACCACACTATTCCGGTGCATATTTTAAGAGGCTGAGGACTTAACCAACGCCTTCTGTATACTGGCCTGAGGGACTTTGCTTCTACTTTGGAAACTTTCAAAAAGTTTGTTTGCTTTTACCTGTTCTGTTTTACTTAGAATCATAGAATCATAGAATCATAGAGTTGGAAGAGACCTCAAGGGGCATCTAGTCCAATCCCCTGCCATGCAGGAACCCCATCACAGGACTCCCGACAGATGGCCATCCAGCCTCTGCTTAAAAACCTCCAAACTTGCACACATCTTTAAGCTTGTTCTAAAACACATTCTCAATCCTGGGAGAAAGGCAGAATATAAATACAATTCATCATTGGAATCATCATCCTTCATGAGCTCTGGAAATATTTTTGGGATGGGATCCATGTATGTATGTATGTATGTATGTATGTAAGTATGTATGTATGTATGTATGTATGTATGTATGTATGTATGTATGTATGTATGTATGTATGTATGTAATCAATCAATCAATCAATCAATCAATCAATCAATCAATCAATCAAT
>JAHTLZ010000089.1:5982350-6001698 GCA_023846285.1 Phrynocephalus versicolor | reverse complement strand
AATCAATCAATCAATCAATCAATCAATCAATCAATCAATCAATCAATCAATCTTAGTTGATAAATGCCTTGCCCAAGGTGATGTGATAGTTTCCAAAGTTTAAAAAAAAGTTATTGTGGCATTTTTCTGAGCTTCCGAAAGCAAGTAGAATGGAAGTGACCTGCTCATATCTCATCTGAGCGGTGTGGTACAAAATACGTGTCACAGCCCTGGTATTTTTAGCTATGGTATAAAACTGAGGTATTTTTAGCTCAATTTCCTTTGAAATGACTTGCCCCCAAACCTTTGGATTATAAAGACCTTTAAAGAAATAATAAAATCCCACCACATCATGCTTTGATCTATTTATACACCGCCCAAGATGACAAAATATGGGGTGGATGACCTCTCATCAATATCTCACTTCATCCCAAAGGCTCTAAGAAGGACAAGGATTCTGGATTCTTCCAGGAGAGGCTCTCCGGCATTCACATGGGGCTTTGTGCATCTATTTCAGGTGACTGTGGTTTTCCCTCTGGAATGGTGCTTCCCATCTTTGGGTCCTCAAGTATCCTTGGACTGTAACCCCTAGAAATCCTGGCCAGCACAGCTGCTGGTGGAGGCTTTGGGGAGTTTCAATCCAAGAACATCTGCGGACCCAAAGTTGGAAGCCACTGCTCTGGAACCATCTGGTGTTTTCTCATGGATTCTTGGTTCTTCTTTTACTTTGGGAATCCACAAATGGAAACAAGGAGGCACAGGTCCAGAATAAAGGGTGAGCAGTTGTGATTGGAGGGGTGCACCTAAATTCCACCTGTGAAGGTGTACCTGGCAGAAAGATAACCCATTCAGCATGTGGGATGTAGTGCCTAGTCCATGACCCTAACCCAGGTTGGGCTATTAAACTCACTGGCTGGTCTTAAGCCTCAGGCTTCCTCCCATCCTGTCCTACCTCACAGGATGCACAGTTGTTGCAGAGATCGAGTGGAAAGGATGCAAACCATATATGCTACTTTCAGCTCCCTGGAGAAAGTGTAGGAGATACCAGCCTAGAAAATAGTACCTGTGAAAGGGATCTGGGAGTCTTGGTGGACCACAAATTGAACATGAGTCAGCAGTGTGATGCAGCAGCCAAGAAAGCCAATACGATTATTGGTTGCATCAACAGAACCATAGTGCCTAATTCAAGGGGAATGAGAGTACCACTCTGTTCTGCTCTGTTTAGACCCCACCTGCAGTACAGTGTCCAGTTCTGTGCACCTCAATTTAAAAAGGATGTTGACAACCTCAAGCAGGTACAGAGGAGGGCAACCAGGATGTCAT
The DNA here is from genome assembly GCA_023846285.1 of Phrynocephalus versicolor. Lineage (NCBI taxonomy): Eukaryota > Metazoa > Chordata > Lepidosauria > Squamata > Agamidae > Phrynocephalus > Phrynocephalus versicolor. The sequence continues at coordinate 6,000,396 of JAHTLZ010000089.1, read as the reverse complement.
ATTGAAGAGAGAACAGGTTTGTTTTCCATGGCTTCAGAGACTAGGACTCGGGGCAATGGTTTCAATCTACAGAAAAAGAGATTCCATTTGAACATTAGGAAGAACTTCATGACAGTTAGAGCTGTTCGGCAGTGGAAGATACTGCCACAAAGGAGGCTGGTGGAGTCTCCTTCTTTGGAGGTTTTTAAGCAGAGGCTGGATGGCCATCTGTCAGAAATATTGTGATGGGGTTCCTGCATGGCAGGGGGTTGGATTAGATGGCCCTTGAGGTCTCTTCCAACTCTGTAATTCTATGATTCTATGAAAGCAACTAATAAATGAATAAAACCCAGTAAAGTCTTTCCTGCATCTGTGTCTGAATCTCACAGCACTGTCAGAAGAGAAAGGTCTCCAGATCTGTGGTCAAGAGGGAGGGTGGTTCAAAGTCAGGATCCTTCAAGCAAACAAAGCCTTGGTGTCTAACTACTACACCACACTCCTTGTATGCTCAGGCTGGACCTGCTTCCAAATGTTATCATTCTGGAACTGGGGAGGTGTATGTGTGACCCTCCAGAGGCTGCTGGTCTGAAACACCCATCACGCCTAGCTAAGAGCAGTGGGATGATGTGAGTGACTGGCTGCACCGCCTGCGGTGCTACCAAGTTATCTAGGACTTATCGGGGAGCCTGTCAAGCAGTGGCTTCCACAAGGTCCTGCCCGGAACAGCCCTGCTCAGGTCTTGCAAATGAAGGGCAGGGGGTTCCTCTATAAGGGAGTCCCGGAAACCCCTGGAGGGGCGTCGCCAAGAGAGCAGGAGGGCCTCTGGCTTCGGATCCCCAGCGCGGGACGGCCCTCTCCGGTTCCTCCCGCCTTACCTTGACAGCCTCGGCGTGGGTCACCTTGTCCAAGGGCTTGTCGTTGACTCTCAGGATCTGGTCGCCGACGCGGAGGCCCTCCTTCTCGGCCAGGGAGCCTGGCTCCACCAGGGAGACGTAGATGCCCACGCCGTGCTCGGAGCCTCCGCGGATGCTGAAGCCCAAGCCCTCCTGGGCCTTGGTCCGCTTGAGGGTGACGCGCCTCACCTCCCCGCGCCAGGGAGCTGTCCCGTCCGCGGTGGTGCTGAACTCTGCCGGCGCCGTCCGGGCGGAAGGAAGAGGCGGCGGCGGCGGCCGCCAGGCAGCACGGGGGCCGGGAGGAGGGCAAGCGGCGGCGGCGGGGGGCGAGAGGCCGGGGGTGGCGGCCCCGAGGGCGTCTTCCAGGCCGGGCCCGGGGAGGACGTGGCCTTTCAGGTAGAGCCCCTCGGACGTGTACTGGTCAAAGAGGAGCTGGTCGGAGCGAGGGATGACCAGGCGCAACATGGGCAGCAGCTGCCGCTTCTCCGGCCCGTCCAGGAGCACCTTGAGCGTCTGCACCAGGTCGTAGACGTTGCGCCGGCAGTGGTAGACGTTCAGGCAGTGGATGAACTGCTCGCGCTCCACGTCGCTCAGCAGCAGGTTTAGCGCCCCGTGCAACTTACGCACGTTGGCCGAGAGCAAACGGGTCCCGGCGCCCGCCGAGGACGACGAAGAAGAGGAGGAGGAGGAGGAGGAGGAAGGGCCCGCCGCCGCCGCCGGCCCCGGAGGGGCTCCGACGGCTGCCCTGCTCCCCGGCGCTGAGGAGGAGGAGGACGACGACGACGACGACGGGGAGGTCGAGGAGGAGGAGGGCGACAGGAAGGAAGGCGAGGTCGCCGAGGCGCACGACTCCACCGAGAGGCCGTCCAGCTCCGCGCTCATCGCCGACCGCCAGCGAGCCCCCCGAGGGCGAAGGAGGGAGCCGAGCGGAGAGGGGAGAGGGAGCCCCGGCTTCAGATGGAGGGCTGGCAGTACCTCACCCTCCAGGGCCAGAGAGGGGAGAGACCGAAGCCGGGGCGGCCATGGGGGCCCAGAGAAGGGAATCCAAGAGGCGGGGAGGGGAAGGACAGCGCTCCCTCCCCTCCCTCCCTCCTCCCAGCCCTCGGCGGAGCCTCCGCCACTTTTCGGAGCACAGGCAAGCCGAGGTGCGCAGAGCCCCTTCCCGGCCACGGGCGCACCGAAGCGCGTCTCCCTCCTTCGCCCTCTGGAGAGGCTCTCCCGGGGGCCCCTTTCTTAAGCGGGAGAAGGCGGCGGGGCGTCCGGCCGATCCTCGTTGCCTGGCCCGCTGCTGCCCCGAAGCAAGGCGAACTCTCAAAATAAATCGAGCAAATGTATCTCCCCGACAGTCTCTCTTGACGCTTCGGAACGTTGAGGTCGCTTCGTGCAAAGAGCTCGGTCTCTTCTTTTTGTTAAAAAAAAAAAAACAAAGCCGGACCCCGGTCGCTTTCCGTGGCAGTCCTCGGTGGGGACTCCCAGGCACTCCCCACCGCCCGGTCCGGCTTCGGCGGGGCCAAAAAGGACGGCGTCGTGGCTTGGCGCCGCTTGGGCGCTCTCCGTGGCCGGCCCTGCCGGCGGAGGCGAGGCCGCCAAGAGTTTGCCGAACTGTTGAGCGCGCCTCGGATCCCGCCCGCCCGCCCGCCGCCTTTTGCTCAGCCCCAGCCCGGGCGGCGGCGGCGGCGGCGGCGGCAGCAGCAGCAGCAGCTGAGGAAGTGACGCGCCTCCCGGCGTTGCCTGGCGACCGCCCGACACAGTCCCGGGCAGCGGCGGCAACGGCCCAGCTCAGGGACGGGCGGGGAGGGCGCCCTGCCGGTCTCGAACCCGCGTCGCACCAGAAGGCGGCGGGCGGTGGCGCCTGCAAGGGCCCAGGCGCGGGTTGCAATGGACAAGCGTCGCCGGCCGCCTTCCCTGAACATGCAACCTGATGAATCTCCCGCCTCTGGAGGGAAGAAGGCAGCCCCCCCTCTCTCTCTCTGTCTGTATGTGTGTGTGTGTGTCAACCTGGGTGCCCCTTGTTCTTGGTTGCGGTGCTCTCAGGTGCCCAACGATTCAGGGAGTGGCTACTGTACAGCCTGCCCTGCTGGGCACTTGCAAACCCACATCTATGGCTTCCTTGAGGGAGTCAGTCCATGATAGTCAATGCTTAAATCTCTGAAAGGATGTCCTATTGAAGAGGGAACAGGTTTGTTTTCCATGGCTTCAGAGACTAGGACTCTGTGTCGTGTGATTCGTAACACAACAGAGAAACCATTTACGATCACCCTTTGGGTACAACCCATCAACCAATTAAAAATTCACATTATCTATCCCACATTCCACTAGCTTCTTCACAAGTGTGAAACTTGACAACCTGCCCAGTGACACCCAGGTAGCTTCATGGCAGAGCAAAGATTGCCATCTAGATAGCCAGCATCCAAAGGCAGCATTTCAGTCACCGCAACACACCAGCTTTCCTCTGATAACGGGAGCGCACAAAATGCCCTGATACTTGGGGTTCCTTCTTTGAGCTCACCAAAGTCAGAAGAAAGAAAAGCCCTGCTCGCTGACAGGGCTGGAAGTTGGTAGTCCCACAAAAAGGGACTTTTCCTCACTAGAGCAGATAAAAATCACAGTCATTTCAGAAACAACGAAGCCGTGCCTCGAGGAAGGAAAGAAAGCTTCCTTTGAGATCTTCCTCAAAACATTTCCTAAGAGTGATGGGTTCACACAAAAAGCTAATCCGTAACTGATAATTGCATGCCGCCAAGTCAGTCCCACCTCGCGGCCACCCTTTTGGGGGGCTTTCTGGGTAGAGAATGCGCACAAGTGGTTTCCCCTTCCTGTCTTCTAGGCTGTCCTTAGGAATGTGCAGCCTGTCCAAGGCCACCCAAGTAGGCCAGTGTGGTGGGGGTGGGTCAAACGCCTAACCTCTGGCCCCAGTGACAGAGTCTTAAACCACTGAGCTGCTATCCAGCTGCTATGCTAATCCAGAAGGGAGAGCCAATCCAAAAGATAGAGGCAGCGTCTTTATGCAGAACAAACCAACCACAAGAAAAAAAAGCATGCTGGGAAGCTCAGTGGTTGAGTTGTCTTGGGGAGGCTGGGCTTGATGATCCATATCCCTTTTAATTTCTACAGTTCTACAATTATTAATGTAATTATTATATAAGCTTCTGGAAAGCTCCCCATAGCTTAGTTAAGGTATTTTGCGGACCCACCTGCTTGACATGATGTGCACGGTACCTCCAGGCTACCATGTGGTATTTCTATATTAGATAGGAAGCCCCATAACCACATCTCACAGGGGAGAATGATAAAATAAATGAGAAGTCCCCCCCTCTAAAATCTGATGCCCAAGAGAGAAGCTTCCCTCAACCTTGTGGGAAGGCTGGCCAGAAGCAGGACAGCTGGGGCTTTCTCAGAGCTCAACTAGAGTGGCGTCTTTGCAAATGAACAGAGTCAACCATATTTTATAGCAAGGTGTGTGGGTTTTTTTTTTTTTAGGGGTATGTGTGTGTGTGCATGTTCTATATCCCAACTGGTATGTGTGTGTATGTTATGACACATAACATCTCCTTAGAAAACCCCCAAAGGGCCTCCCTCAATCCCTTCTCCTGGGCCGGCAGCAGCATTTGAGAACCTGCTGTTGTTGAAGAGAGGCTTCAATGCATCCCAAAGGAAGCTCATCTCCCTGAAGGGTGTTCCAGGCGCCTCAGCCTGGGCTGCCAGGTTCTAACAAAATATTTGTTTCCAGAGCCCAAGTGCTCTGAAAATGTCAGCCAATTAGCAGAGAGAAGGCAGAGGCAACAGGGAGGAGTGGGTGGTGGGAGCCAGGGCACCTTGAGTGCCAATAAAAACGGGTGGCAGTTTTAATTAAGTGCCTTTGCCGGTGGCATCTGGTAGACCCCCGCAGAAAAGGCACCGAGTTCCTTCACAAGATTACTGGCTAATTACTGGCTGGGTAGTTCAGTTGTTTAGGCACTGGGCTGCAGAACTACATGTTGGGAGTTTGATTCTCCACTGGGCCTCCTGAGAAAAGAGCCAGCCTGGGCAGCCCTGGGGTCAAGCTGCAGAATGGCCCCAGGGAAACCCCAGAAGAAGAGAATGGTGAGCCACTTTCCTGTATTCTTGACCAGGAAAATTCAGAAAAGCATGGACATAAGTCAGACTAGACTTGGCAGTGCATAACAATGACGACAATAACACTAATTTAGAAAACCCGCTGGTGCTTATTTTTACCTTTGCCCTGCCAGGAAAGGTCATTGCTGTTTCACCTTTATGTCTTGGGCAACGGAGGCCCATGAATTCCTCTCCCTGCAAGCCAGAGCAGAGTGTTCAGGTCATGAACAATTCGTAGGGCATTTGTGGCATTCTGGCTCTGCCAATGGAGGTGTCCGTCTCGCTCTGCCTAAGGATAAGACCAGCTCTGCTCACAAGGGATGGAGGGGAATGCCAGTCCTCCAAGGGTCACCCATCCCTGCACTTCTTTCACAGCGCTTTTCAATTAGGATTTCTAGGGACGATGAGCCCAAGCGACACACCCAGGCATCAAATCACAGCATCCCCTGATTTGAGGATGCTACTGGATCAGACTGAGTTCTCCCAGCCTCAGCAACTCATCAATAATGTGTGAAATGGGCCTGCTCCTTCTGATTGTGTTTGCCTGCTGTTCCGTAGTCTTATGCAGGCATCTCCCATAAAACACTGCACCATGCTGTTGTTGATGCCCTGCAAAGCCATAACGTCTCAGGTCGGAGGAAGTGGAATGGTCCACAAAATGTTCATCTTCCTTAGAACAAAAATGGACCAAGACTACAACTCCCATCAGCACACTCTCACAGAACTGACAGGGAGAGGCAGTAGTGAGAGTTGCGATCCACCAAGATCTGGGGGGGGGAGGGGAGACACCTCTTATTTAAAATATTTCTTTTTTATATATTTAAGTAATTTTATTGGGTTTTTTTGGGGGGGCGAAAGAGGGAGGGTGTGGGGGAGGGGGAGGGAGTACACTATAAAAATTACATTAAGTATATCAAGCCAACAGTTTAACATATTAACAAATCACTAAATAATATCACAATACTAATAAGTTTGTTACTTCTTGCCATCTTTTCCAGGAAATCTCATCGTAGTCTCCCTTTAGAAAACTGGAGAGTCTGTCGATTTCGATACATTCTCTTATCTTTTCGTGGAAGTTTCTCTCTGTTGGCACTTCTGGTTGTTTCCAAAATTTCGCATACAGTATTCTTGCAGCAACTATTACATGATGAAGTACATATTTCTGGTCATATGAGATATTAATATCTACTATATTTATTAGAAAAATTTCTGGTCTAAGCTCTAACTTAATCTTCAAATATCTTTCTAAAAATAATTTTACCATTACCCAATATGCCTTTGCCTCTTTACATGTCCACCACATATGGTAAAGGGTACCACTGTCATGTTTACATTTCCAACATTTGGGTGAGCAATTATACATCTTAGATAAACGGTGGGGGGGAAAATGCCATCTATAAAACATCTTGTAACAATTTTCCTTAAAGGCTATAGATTTAAAGAGTTTAACTGTATTCCACAAAGAGTCCCATTTGTTTAGATCAGGGGTCCTCAAAGTTTTCAAACAGCGGGCCGGTCCACCACCACCCAGACACCACTGGGGGCCGGATCACAGTCCAAAAGCAGTTGTGGAGGCTGGCTTGCTCACAAAACAGGGGGTAGCGGGGGGGGGGTTGCAATTGGTCCCAGGGGCCGGATTCAGGACCTTGGGGGGCTGCATCCGGCCCCGGGGCCTTAGGTTGAGGACCCCTGGTTTAGATGAATAGAATAACCAAAATTTTCTGCCCATCTTATCATAGTATCTTTGACCTGTGTGTCAATCATTTTTTCATTTAACAAAATACTATAGAATTTACTGAGAGGCTTTGAATCGCCAGAAGATAGTATTTTGTCAAGTGGAGTGTCATTAGTCATAAATCCCCCTTCTTTAGTGAGATTTTTAAAGTGTGAGTATATTTGTTGGTACTTCCACCAGTCTAACTTGTAACCTTCTGATACTAATTTTTCTAGTGGCTTCAAGGAGAAATCAGCATTCAGAAGTTGTTAAAGCTTGCACTTGTATGGGGACTGGTAATCGCTCCTAACGGAGATAGCCACATTGGTGCTTTAGGGTAAAACTGTTTTTTTAATGGATAACCATATTTTAACTAAGGTATTCCTTATCCAATGCTTTTTGAAAAGGGTAGGTATATTACCCTTATACCATACGTAATGATGCCAACCCCTGTCCAAATCGTGACTCTCAAGCTGCAGTATTCTATTATTTGTCATCAAAATCCAGTCTTTGATCCAAGTCATAGCAGCAGCCTTATAGTACAGCAGTTGGGTAGGACAAAACCACCAGTTTTAGTTCTGTCCTGTAGATAGACATTTCTAATCCTTGCTTTTTTCTTTTGCCATACACGTATACTTTTTTCCAGGTCTGAAATAATCTTAAAGCTAGGTAATATAGGTAGACATTGAAATAAAAAGAGCAATTTAGGTAAGACAGTCATTTTAACTGCAGCAATTCTGCCCATTAAAGATAACTGAAGTCTTGACCAGGTTTCCAGGTCAGCTTTGATTGCTTTTATACCATTAACATAGTTATCTTTAAGTAAAGTGTTACATCGGTTGGACACAATAATATCCAGATATTTTGCCTTACTAGCATGTTGGAAACCCGACTGGTTAACCAATTTTCCAATCACAAGTGGGGTCATATTTTTTGTGAGCAACAGTGTTTTTTCTCTGTTAACCTTTAATCCTTAAATTCTAGAGTAGGCCTCCAAAATCTTTAGTAGTTCTGGAAGGGAGGTCTGTGGGTCCTCCATAATAACCAACAGATCGTCCGCGAAGGCTTGCACCTTATAGACTTCTCCTTTGCTTTGTAGACCTTGAATACCTGGGGTATTTCTTATAACATGGAGTAGTAATTCTAAAGTTAAAATAAACAGCAAAGGAGAAAGAGGGCATCCTTGCCCGGTACCTTTATGTATCTTGACTGTGTCTGTAAGGTAGCCATTAACTACAATCCTAGTGTTTTGGGCGGAGTAAATTTGTTCTATAGCTCGTAGCATTCTTTGGCCACACTGTAAATAATCTAACTGAGTTTTGAGTAAAGACGAGGATACATTATCGAATGCTTTCTCGGTGTCGATGAATGCGAAGGCTACTTGCTTCTCAGGGTGACATTCATAGTACTTCAACGCATCAAGGAAAGTTCTGATGTTGGATTGGAGGCGTTTTTTTGGAAGAAAACCGTTTTGATCGGGGGATATCAGAGACGGTAGAATCATCCGCCATCTGTTTGCCAAGATGGTTGCAAATATTTTATAATCCACATTTAGGAGAGCAATTGGCCTGTAGTTCTGTATCAGGTCTCTGGGTTTCCCTTCTTTAGGAATCAATGTTGTAAGAGATTATTTCCATGAATCTGGTATATCTTCGCCCTCTAAAATAGATGTAAAGAGATTTTTCATATCTCAGAAATTTTTTTGTAAAATTGTGCCGGTATCGAATCGGGTCCGGGGGCTTTGTTCATTTTTTGGTGATTAATGGCCTCTGTTATTTCCATCATTGTAATAGGGGCATTCATCAAAACTCTCTGTTCTTCAGTAAGTTTTGGAAAGTTGGCTTGTTCTAGGTATTGGAAGATGGCATCTTTATTTATTGTCTCCGGTTTGAACAGATTCTGGTAATATGCCTCTATAATTTTTTGAATTTGAGATTGGTTTGTCTGGTTTTCTCCAGTTTTATCTTTAAGTGTTAGAATAAGTTTTTAAGATTGTACCTTTTTTAATTTATAGGCTAACAATCTACCTGGTTTCAATCCCACCTTTGAACTTCAAAGTTGTGGATCATAAAGGGTTCACCTCTCCTTTTCTAGCTCTCCTCCTGTTTTTTTTAAACACTAAGCCACCCCTCCCCCTTCTGTTTATTCACTACATAGCGTTACCACCCAAATTATAATTAGCAAGCTGTGCACACATGTTGCTTTGTTTTTAAACAACGGACCCCAGAGCTCCGGGAGAAGCTTTGATAAAAACAGAATGCCTTCCAACCGACGCTGTCCATTGCCTCTCTTTCATCCCATCTAGAAAGAAAATGAATTATTTCACAGCAGCAGAAACATCCAATGAATTAAACTTAATCCTTCTATATCGCTGTGGATTTTTCAAAATACCCTCTTTGGCTAGACAGAGGAGGGGGAGAGACAGAGGAGGGGAGCAAACAGAAGGCTTTGTAATGCAAATATATATTTTCGCCTCAATTGTACTTCCCTCACATGGTGGCCTCCAGACTCTGAGACTATATCGACTGTTTCTATATGAAGCATTTGTTGGGCATCAGTTCTGCAGCCATGAACCTCTTTTACTGAAACATCAATCCACTGTCCAAGGAACAAAGCAATGGGTGGCAACTTCTAGATTCAGAGTCACCCCAATTTTCTTCTTCTGCTGCTGTTGTTCTGTGATCCTCATTGCATTTCAAAAGAGAGCAGGTGGCTGGTGGAGGTGGGGGAAGGTATGCCTTCTTTTATTTCACATCTCTTTTGGTAAAAGGACTTCAAAAGACCTTCCTCTGTTCATGGAATCATAGAATCCTAGAGTTGGAGGAGACCTCATGAGCCATCCAGTCCAACCCCCTGCCATGCAGGAACCCCATCACAATATTTCTGACAGATGGCCATCCAGCCTCTGCTTAAAAACCTCCAAAGAAGGAGACTCTATCACCCTTTGTGGCAGCATATTCCACTGCCAAACAGCGTCAACTGTCATGAAGTTCTTCCTAATGTTCAAATGTTGTGGCTCCCAGACTCTGGAACTCCTTCCTGCTGGAGGCCAGGACTGCCCCATCTCTGATGTCGTTCCAGAAGCAGGCAAAGACCTTCCTCTTCAGCCAAGCTTTCCCTAAATGATGGACTGTTAGATGGATTACCTACCATGCATGATTGCATTGACTGATTTCATAAGAACACCAGTGTTTTCCATGCAAGTTTCCAACCCTCATAATGGAATTTTTTTTCTTTTAGCATGCTCTTTGTAGCTGTTACATTTTAATGTTGTAAGATGCCTCTTCTAATTCCCTGTTCTTAACCTGAATATGTCTTAAAGGTTCTGGGCTGTATATTGTCTCTCATTATTGTAAGCCACCTTGGGTCCTTTTCCAAGGAGAAAGGTGGGGTAAAAATATTCAAAAATAAATAAATAAATAAATAATATATCATCAAATGGAATCATGCAGCCATGTGGCGGCAAAGCATTCACTGTTGACCCACATCTACTGGAAAGGAACTTTTCTTTTTCCTAATGAGATCAACTGCAACCTTTCAAGCAGCGCCAACTGGAGTGCAGGAAACCAATGCTTATGAAACTTATTAAGCTTTCTCTTGATGTTAAACAAAATCGAAAACCAACCCAACAACAGGTGTGTGGCCAGGCTCTTAGGAAATTAGAAACAATTTTTAAAAATCCCTGAAGCAAGCAGTTGTGAAAAAATCATAAAGCAATTATTATTGGACGGTGACTTCAGGGAAGTGCTCAAGATTGGAAAATGTCTTTTATTATAGATTTCTTTTTGTAACAGGAGGGGATGGAGGACCAAGGCCGCCCACCTGTGTTTAGCCTTTTACACGACCCAGGGAGTCATCACAGCCCTTTTGATGAAGAAATGCTTTACGGAGCTGAGGTAATGTCATCAGAAATCGGAAAATTGAGGATCCAAGGCTCAAAGGCACCCTGCTGCTGTTCTTGCCACCTGCTGGTGTGTCTCTGCCACAAAAACTGCTTTCTGGTGCGTAAGTTGTCTCTTAAGAGACAACTTACGCACCAGAAAGCCAGGACTTGGGGGCCATTTCAACCCACGATGGGGAAAATGTTTGCATCAGCAAACAATGGACGGAGCCATCTGGATCTCTAAGCGCTCAATCAGTTATTTGGCTTGAAGACAAGGACATATTTTTATGGTGGGGCAGAGGAGGGTCCTGCTTGCAGAGAAAGACCCCCACCCACCCAAGGGTGCCAAAGCAAAATTCTTTAAATCCTACGGAGCTAGTTCCGATGTGTAGCCCAATTAGAGTAGCTCCATTCAATCAATGGGACATTCAACGGTGGAAACGTGATGGGCCTTGTGGATTTAGTTGCCATCTTAGTCATTTCCTTTCAGGGATACTGGCAGGAAAGGGTCAGGGGAGGTTGTAGTAGGAGAAAAAAATTTCTTTCCTTTTTGCTTTCACATGACCCCTAAAATCCAGTGCAAAATGCTCTCAAATGTGGAGCATAAAATTGTTTTCCAACCCAGCAGCGGACTTTAAAAAAAAATACAGTACGACCATGCCCACTTAAGCACGCCCCAGTGCATTTTTACAAATACCTGGTCTCAAAGAGGTAAAAAAATTTCCGATGCAGATTTTAAAACTGTAAATGCCTGGCTCTCCTCAACCTTCTTTTTGTTTCTGTTGTCCCCCCCCCCCTCGTTTTAACAGACAGGAATCCTTAATGGGCTTCCTGTCCTACTACTACATCTAGCTGCTTCCCAAGGCAGGTGGAGGTGAGCCTGCATTTTTTTTCTCCCTCCCCTCACAGCAGACAGAAGCAATAGAATCAGAGTGTGGGAGGGTGGGAACACAGGAAGCAGAACAAAAATCACATGATCTCTGGTTGGGGGATCTGAATTTAAGTTGCCAGAGGATTTTAGGGGTCATGTGAAAGCAGTGCTTTATGCATTTGTGGGGATTTGGGGGAGATTTTTTAAAGTAACATTTTATCTCAATTGAGAATCACCCCTATCCTTTAACTGTTAACAGACTGGCCACTTGGCCATTTCATCTAACGAACCCTTAGGTCACGTTTCACCCAACTGATAACACTCCATACCTGCCCAATCACAATTCCCATCCTCCCCTGTTCAGGGTGAGTGGGAGAGAACAAACTTATTCCAATCACACTGATATTGGGGGGGGGGGGGAATGGAAAAAATACACTTATCCGGAATCACTTCCACACTTTTAAAGCCCTCATTTTCTCCAAACAACAGCTGAGTGAGATAAGTTAGGATCAGACAGATTGCAATTAGTCCAAGTGGCCAAGGTTGGGATTCCAGGTCTACCTAGCTTAGGTGAGACAATGTTGACCCTCCAGGTGTTTGATTTCCAGTTCCCAAAAATCCTCAGACATCATAGGCCTGGCCACAAACATCATCTGAGACCTGCAGATATGGAAGGGACTCTCTGGATCATCCAGTCCAAGCACCGAGGGGGAATTGAACTCCTAACTTTTGGCTCCAGGGTCAGATGCAGTAGGACTCCCCTATCTGTGGGATCACGCTCTGCTAATTCACTTACCCACTGCCTGAAAAATATTAAATAAAAAACCTCCAGAAATATGTATTTACACCTATTTCCAGGTTGCAATGAGCAGAACTGGCTGGTAGTGGGGGTCAGATACCACGAGGCAATATATAGCATGCAATAAGTAGCATGCAGTAGAAGATAGGAAGTCGTGGCGAGCTCTGGTCCATGGGGTCACGAAGAGTTGGGCACGACTGAACGACTGAACAACAACAACAACAAGTATGTTTCGGGGTATCTGACAGGGGTGCTTAGAATCAATCCCCCCCCCCCCATGGATAACATAATCTGACTGTATTTAAACCAGGACGTTATCCAGCAGTTTAGAGACCCTAATCCAATAATTTCTGAATTCCAAATTTTAATCTGGATAGAAAGCAAACAACACCTCCTCCCCCCATGCCCAATACTGGGAGTGTCACCCTGTGCCAGAAATCATCTTTTTGCCTCCCTCAGCATTGTTACAGACTTTCCCAAGAGTGCTTTAGCAAATGAAAATGGCCTTGGAAAAAAAAGCAGCTGGCCTTGGAAAAAACAAGAAAATTTCACTTTCAGGCTTCTCTAGTATCAAGATCTCTAGATTACTCATGAACTACATATTTGTGCTTTGCCTGGGGGGCAACTCCCCCCATTCAAATTACATTAGCAGGTTACCAAAGGGTATTTATACCAAAGTCCAGACCTTTCATCATCCTCATCTTAGAACTGCAGAGCTGGAAGGGACCCTGTGGATCGACATAGAGGCAATGGTTTCAAACTATACGAAAAGAGATTCCATTTGAACATTAGGAAGAACTTCATGACAGTTAGAGATGTTCCGCAGTGGAAGATACTGCCAAAGAGGAGAGTGGTGGAGTCTCCTCCTTTGGAAGAGGTTTTTAAGCAGAGGCTGGATGGCCATCTGTCGGGAGTCCTGTGATGGGGGTTCCTGCATGGCAGGGGGTTGAACTGGATAGCCCTTGAGGTCACTTCCAACTCTACGATTCTAAGATGATTCTATGATCTACTCCAACCCCTCACTAGAAGGCACAGCATAGAAGGCTGAGAGGGAATATGATAGCTATGTTTAAATATTTGAAAGGATGTCACATTGAAGAAGGGACAGGTTTATTTTCCATGGCTTCAGAGAATAGGATGCGGGACAATGGTCACAAACTACAGAAAAAGAGATTCAATTTAAACATTAGGAAGAATTTCAAGAGCTGTCCGGCAATGGAATATGCTGCCCCAGAGGGTGGTGGAGTCTCCTTCTTTGGAGGTTTTTAAGCAAAGGCTGGATGGCCATCTGTCGGCCGTCCTGTGATGGGGGTTCCTGCATGGCAGGGGGTTGGACTTCTGAACAAATTATTAAGCAGACAGTCTGTAATTATTTAGGGTTAGGGTTAGGGTTAGGGTTAGGGTTAGGGTTAGGGTTGCTATTATTACAAGAAGTCAACACGTGTTTCTTAAAAACAAGTCATGCCAGACCAATTTGTTCTCTTTCTTTGATAGAGTTACAGGCATGCTGGGTGAGGGGAATGCTGTGGATATTGCTTACCTAGATTTCAGTAACACCTTCGATAAGGTTCCCCATGGTATACTTGCAAATAAGTTAGTAGAATGTGGGATCGATAGTGTTACTGTTAGGTGGATTTGTAATTGGTTGACTAATGGCCTCTCTTCAGCTTGGAGAGACGTGGCCAGTGGGATGCCCCACGGTTCTGTTGTGGGTCCAGTGCTATTCAATATCTTTATTAATGACTTGGACAAAGGAATAGAGAGTAGACTGATTAAATTTGCAGATGATACCAAGTTGGGAGGGGTTGCTAATTCCCTAGAGGATTAGATGAACATCTAAAAGGACCTTGACAGATTAGAATGCTGGGCCAAAGCTAAGGGAATGGAGTTCAACAGAAGGAAATGTAGGGTACTGCTTCTAGGTAAAATTAATGAATTGCACAGATATAGGATGGGAGATACCTGGCAGGAAAATAGTACCTGTGAAAGGGATCTGGGAGTCTTGGTGGACCACAAATTGAACATGAGCCAACAGTGTGATGCGGCAGCCAGGAAAGCCAATGCGATTCTTGGTTGCATCAACAGAGGCATAGTGTCTAGATCAAGGGAAGTGATACTACTACTCTATTCTGCTCTGGTCAGACCCCCACCTGGAGTACTGTGTCCAGTTCTGTGCACCTCAATTTAAAAAGGAGGTTGACAACCTTGAATGGGTCATAGAACCATGGAATCATAGAATCATGGAAGAGAACTCAAGGGCCATCCAGTCCAACCCCCTGCCATACAGAAACCCCATCACAATAGAAGAGGTAAACCAAGATGGTTGAAGGTCTGGAAGAAAAGTTTTACGAGGGGCGGCTTAGGGAGCTGGGGATGTTTAGCCTTACAAAATGAAGGCTGAGGGGGGATATCATAGTTATGTTTAAATATTTGAAAGGATGTCATACCGAAGAGGAGACTGGTTCGTTTTCCATGGCTTCAATGACACAGATGTGGGGCAGTGGTTTCAAACAATAGGAAAAGAGATTCAATTTAAACATTAGGAAGAACTTCCTGACAGTTAGAGCTGTTTGGCAGTGGAAGATGCTGCCATGGAAGGTGGTGGAGTCTCCCTTGCAGGTTTTTAAGCAGAGGCTGGATGGCCATATTTGTAGGGTCACTAAGGAAAAATAAAATAAAATATTTTCCTAGATGCTTTTGGGGTCCCCAACACCCCCCCCCCCAAAATACTAAGATCATGGCCACCGGTCCCATCACCTTCTGGGAAATAGAAGGGGAAGAAATGGAGGCAAGGACAGAGTTTATTTTCTTGGGCTCCTTGATCACTGCAGATGGCAACTGCAGCAATGACATTAAAAGACGCCTGCTTCTTGGAAGGAAAGCAATGGCAAACCTAGGTAGCATCCTAAAGAGCAGAGACATCACTTTGCCAACTAAGGTCAGGATAGTCAAAGCTATGTTTTTCCCAGTAGTGATGTATGGAAGTGAAAGCTGGACTATAAAGAACGCTGATCGCCGCAGAATCGATGCTTTTGAGCTGTGGTACTAGAGGAGAGTCTTGAGAGTCCCCTGGACTGCAAGGAGATCAAACCTATCCATCCTGAAAGAAATCAACCCCGAATGTTCACTGGAAGGACAGATTTTGAAGCTGAGGCTCCGATACTTTGGCCACCTCATAAGGAGAGAGGAGTCCTTGGAAAAGTCACTGATGTTGGGAAAGATAGAAGGGAAAAAAAGAGGATGGCAGAGAATGAGATGGTTGGATGGTGTCATCGATGCAACCAGTATGGGTTTGACCGAACTCTGGGAAGCAGTGGAAGATAGGAAGGCCTGGCGAGCTCTGGTCCGTGGGGTCACGAAGAGTCGGACACAACTGAACGACTGAACAACAACAACAAAGACGTAACAGCTTCTAAAATTTGTAAGGCCGCAGTTAAAAATGCCACTGATTTCTGCTTGTAAGTAGAGCCCTTTGTTAGTAGAGGTACCACTTATATATATTAATTTCAGTAAGGCCTTCAGTAAGGTTCCCCATGACATACTTGCAAAGAAGTTAGTAGGATGTGGGATAGATAACAACAACAACAAACACCCCAAGCCGCACCCCACACCATGCACAAGCACTACACGAAAACCCCAAACAAATTGGAACTTTCCCATAGAAAATAACAGGCAAGCTGCTCTGCAGTCTTTTCCCAGCCTGAGCGGCACTGTTGCTGAACCGGGAGGCTTTGATAATAGAAATACAGTCAGTCAGTCAGACACCTTTATTGGCATAAATAAATAAATAAGTAAAATAGACAATGAACAATAGAGAATAAAATGCACAATTGGGAAAGTGTACATACCCAAACCAGTATCAATTAAAAACAGGGAAGGGTGGAGGAAATATAGGAGTATTGTAATAGAACAAGAGCAAGAGGGTGTTTCCATGTATCATTATATTTGTCCAGCCAAAATTGACTGCAGACCATCCAGAATGAACAGACTATATTTGGAGGTGTGGAACAAGAGGCCCGTTGAGTAATTGTGGCCTGCGTCGCTGGATTAACAAATTGATAAATGTGGCAATCTGCCTAGTGTGGGTTTTGTCTGAGCCTGATAAAAGATTATGCAAAATGACCTCGTCCTGGTGACCAGGGAATCTAGCAAGATGTGGCTCTAGGTGGGAAGCGCGGATGTCCTTATATAGAGGACAATATAGGATCATATGCACCAGAGACTCAATGGTCCCTGAATTACAGGGACATAACCGAGTCTCCAGTGGTAGAGAGCCGAATCTCCCATATAGGACATTAGAGGGGAGCACATTACATCTAGCTAGAGTGAAAGCACGTCGTTCCTGTGGATTCTCTAAAAGATGTAGGTAGCTGGCGGGCTTACCAACAGGTAGTGGGAGTTGGAGACTGAGAGGAGAGCATGCTTTAGAGGCTGCTGCAAAAAGGTCTTGCCTTTCAATGTCTAGCAGTCTAAGCTTCAACAGCCTATAAGCCTGCATGAAAGGTAGTGCCCCCAGTTGATCAGGTGAAATGCCCAGAGCCGTAATTCTTTGGAGAAACCGTTTAAGGCCGGGAGAGTAAAACTGGTCGGAGAGAATGCCCTTTATCAGAGGGTCATTGTGTGGGATAAAACAAATTCTCAGCCAGTATTTGAATTGTCTTAGCTGTGCCTGAGTGTTCAATCTGCTGAGTCCAGCCTCCAGACAGAGGGCTGCGTAAGGTACACAATGTGGAACTGCCAATATTTTATAAAGAAAAGCGGATTGAAGCCTTTCAACCAGTGGATTAATGGCGTCCGGCCAAACTGGTACCCCATATAGCAGTTGGGAGATGACCTTGGCTTTGAAGACCTGCAGAGCACTGGGGATATGTTGATTACCCCATATATAAAAGAACCGGTAGATAGCTTGAATGGTCAGTCTGGCTGAGTTGATAGTGATATGCCTGTGTCTGGCCCAGGTGTTACGGTAGAAAAAAATTAAACTTAAGTACTTAAATTCTTTGACTTGTTGTATTGCTCTCCCGTGAAAAATCCTGAAAACAACTATTTTGGACTTACTATAATTGAGGGACAGTTTGTTGCAAGAAAGATATTTAATACATTCTAAAATTCATCATCTTAAACCTATCTTGGTGCGGGAAAGTAGTACCATGTCGTCTGCATACAGAAGAATGGGCACTGCCAAATTGCCCAATCTTGGGCAGTGGCTGTTTACTAGCAATAGAGGAGCAATAGAGGAGCAAGGTCATTGATGTACAAATTGAATAGGGTGGGGGCAAGAACACAGCCCTGTTTAACTCCTCTGTTAATGGGAACGCTGCTGGAAAGATCACCATCACTGGATAATCGAATGCAGCAAGTGTTCTCTGTATGTAACCTTTGGATTAAAAAAAGCAGTCTTCTGTCTAAGCCAGCAGCCCGTAACTTGGCCCATAAAAGTTCCCGGTCTACAGACTCAAATGCAGCTTTAAGATCTAAAAAGGCAGCATATAGTTGACCCTTCGTATGGGCAGTTTGCTTGGCTATAAGATGAGATAATATTAAACAATGGTCCACTGTGGATTTATTCTCACGAAATCCTGCTTGCTCTGGCCCAAGTATGTTATTATCTTTTATCCAGCCGTATCCCACACCATGCACAACCACTACACAAAAACCCCAAACAAATTGGAACTTTCCCATAGAACATAACAGGCAAGCCCCTCTGCAGTCTTTTCCCAGCCTTTTCCGGCGCTGTTGCTGAACCAGGAGGTTTTGATTAATTGAAATACAACCACATTATTCACCATAGACCCTGAAGAGCCTAAGTCAC
>JAHTLZ010000089.1:5967626-5982340 GCA_023846285.1 Phrynocephalus versicolor | reverse complement strand
TGCTTGGGACCACCATCTTGGGCAAGGGTCAGGGAGAAGGAGGAGGAAAATGGCAACTTCCTGGATGGAATGGCTGCACCTTCCAGAACCAACTCCATCAGTAGAGAAGATTCCAGGACAAGACAAGAACTTCCACATGAACAATAGGATTATCTTCAGCCAGGAGGCATCCCATTGTCTCCTTTCCTCATCCATGGGGGAACATGTCTGTCAGTTTGGGACTTCTTTGTTGACTTTTCCGCTCCCACTATTGACCTGATAATGATTTGGACTCTCAGACAATGCCACCCTCCACCCTCCACCCTCCCATTATCTCACCCTTGATAGTCTATTAAAGTCTCTGATGGCACAGCCCCATCTGGATGGACAAGCTAAGCCAGTATCTGGTTTCAGGACACTGGGAGGTCCCCTGAACTGTCCCCACTCCCTCACCTGATCCAGAGGTTGCGCGCACCTTGTGGGAGGGGGAATGGGGTATAAAACATGTGTACACCTTGTCTTTGGGGCCAAACACCTTGCACTGCCTTGTTGTGGGTTGTTTACCTTACTGTCTTTTATTGGGCTCAATAAACTGGTAATTACCTTGGATCTCTCTCGTGTTAGACTTCCTTTACTGGGTATATGGAAATCCAACAGTAATTCAGTTGTAGCTGAAAAACTCAACAATATGTCAGGAGCACTGTGATGGTGGTTCCTGCACGGAGGGGGGTTGGACTAGATGGCCCTTGAGGTCTCTTCCAACTCTATGATTCTATGATTCAATTTCCCAATTTCTGGTTCTGTAGTCATAGACCTAAACCACTGAGGTGTCCAGTTTGATGCAACACTGGCAAGATGTTTTGGGAAGCCTGTACATTGGACATGAAGGCAACAGTCTTATTCTGTGTTGTCAGAGGGTAGACGGTGCAACTGTCTCAGTGGCCATATGGGTTGTCGCCCGCCCACCCCACCCCACCCCCCACCAATGGTGAGTAGGGCAGGAAGATGGCAGGAAGAGAGTTTCTGGAACTTCTGCTAGCCAAATTAGAGCCACCAGTTGGAGGTTTCCCCCCTCTTGGATCACAGAACCACCAAAAGGCATAGGTTCTTCCTAACTCCTCAGCAGGTACCACCAACATTTCTAATTTTTCCATCTTTGAGCTGTGAGTTGCTTAGCCGTATAACAACAAATTCCACACTCTATTTTTCACTCAGGTGGGAAGACTTTTCTGATATTTAATCTAAGCCTATTCTGCTGTGATCTGTGAACCCATCCCGTTCAATGCATGTCCTTTTCATTGTGCCTTTAACTTCACAGATTAAGTCAAAATTGATCACAGCCTATTTCAGATGCAGCAAAATTAATTCCTGCTTGTTTAAATCTCATGGTTAGAGATGGGCATGACCAGGAATTTTTTTTTCTTCGAGTTGTCGTTTGTCGGGACGGGTCCGTTTCGGGTAGTTTCTGTTTGTCGCGAAATTTTTCAAAAATTTGTCGTTTCGTCATGTCATTTGTCGTTTGTCGTTACCACCGCGATTTCGCGCGATTTGACGTCCCATTGGTGTCCCGCAATCAGGGCCGGCGCTAGGTGTTTTTGCGCCCTAGGCAGGGTGTGGGGTGTGGGTGCGGGGAGGTGCGGGGGGGCGGTAGCGGGGGGGCATGGGCGGGCGGTGACAGTGGCAGGGGGGAGGGGCGGGCCCGCGGGCGGGCCCACGAGTGGCGGCTGCGGGTCCCGCAATGACCCAGAGCAGGCGGAAAACACTTTAAACTGGGTGATTGCTGCACAAGACTGCATGCATCCTATCAAAGCAAACAAAGTGGGCAGAATGCAATATATTTCTTTTTTTTTCTCTTGGACTTGGTCAATGATGAACCGGCCGGCCGGCCACCCTAGTACTTGGTCTGGCTGCCGTACTTTTTTGTTGTTTTGTTTTGAAGCTTTTATCCATCCCATCTCCCCTCCACCTCTCAGAGGCAGCAGGAGAGACACAGACATTCCGTTCCTCCCCAAATCTGGATGAGGGTCTACTCCTCTCAATGGCCCCCCCCATCTCCAAGGTCTTGGCTTCAATCAGTAAAGCCAAGCAATAGCCATTAGCCAATGCAACCCTGGTCATCTAGCGGTTAGAGTGAGTCTGATATTATGGTTAGGGTTAGGGTTAGGGTTGGAATAGGGATTGGGCTCTGGGTTGCTCTTAAGGAAGACAGCGTGCTGGCGTACAGGCACACAGCTTGGATTAGGCAGAAAGTTTTACACTACAGTCCAGATCCCACTAGGAGTAGGCAGTATACAAGGAGGACTATGGGTGTCCACGTCCACTCCACACACAAGGCCAGAGTAAGGGCGTCCACAAGGCCAGAGTACCTGAGGCCACAAGGCCAGAGTAAGGGCGCCAGCAAGGCCAGCATGGCAGATTTTTGCCTTATCATCACGGCTGTGTGTGTTAACAGTAAAATGTGTCCTTCTTAGTGGGTCACAGTGTCTTGCAGCCCAGAGGACAGAGTAGGGGAGCTCAAAAGGGCTGAGTCTGAGACCACAGGCCCCTGCGAAATGGAGGCCACAAGGCCACAACACAAAGCCCAAGCTGTGTGCTATTATATCCCAGCAAACTGTCCCAGCACGTAGGCAAAATGACGTTCTTAGTGAGTCACAGTGTTTTGCAGCCCAGAAGAGTAGCGGAGGACACATAGCCTGAGTCTGAGGCCACAGGGCTGCGAACAGGAGGCCACAGATTTACTTTTCAGCCCTTCTTTGTGACTGTGTGAGTAGTACCACCATGAACCACACATGGCACTTTCAGACAAACTCTTGGCGGTGACTGAGTGACGACAGTACGTACGTACGCCGCAAGTACAATTCCCTTCTTAGTGAGCCACAGTGTCTTGCAGCCCAGAGGAAAGAGTGGCAGAGGCCACAGTGCTTGAGTGAGTCTGAGTGTTAGACCACACCGGCTGCAAAAAGGACAGCAAGCCAGAATCTGAGTCTGACTCTTCCTTCCCAGCTGTGTGCTGGTAGACTTGCTAACTGCCGGCAATCTACTACCATGCCCTTTGTAGTGAATCACAGTTTCCACAACTCCAAGAGCCAGGTATGGAACTTTCGGGCAAATCTTCTATTTGTAAATGGTGGTGACAGAGTGCCACCAGCACGAAAGTACATTTCCCTTCTTACTGAGCCACAGTGTCTTGCAGCCCAGAGGAAAGAGTGGTGGAGGCCACATAGTTCCCACAACTTCTCACATAACTCTTCAACTGCCACCTACAAGTGTAGCTTGGGGAACGTAACATTCAGTTTTCTTGTCTGGCAGTCTTTGTTCCAGGGTTTGGGCAAAAATGATTATAAAACGTTTAGGAGTGCCTACTCCTAGCTTGAACACCAGGTACAGGTACTGTGTTCAGGTTAGTTGTTAAGCTACATCATGTGAGTATTTTTGCATTTTATTTGCAGGAAAAGCAATCATTACATACAAGTAACATAGTTAATGAGGTAAAAAAGGCATTCATATACTTTAGCCAAGTCGTGCTACAGTACTACTAGTACTGTAAGTTTTCATTCCTTCTTAGTGAGCCACAGTGGTTTGCAGCCCAGAAGAAAGATTGCCTGGAGGAGGCCACATAGCCTGAGTCTGAGGCCACAGGGCCTGAGTAGGGGAGGCCAAAAGGACCGCTCGATTATCTTTGAGAAGAAGAATGGCTGAATTCCCTTCTAAGTGAGTCACATGCAGCCCAGAGGACAGAGTAGCGGAGACCCAAAGGCCTGAGTCTGAGGCCACAGGGCCCGAGTAGGGGAGGTTCATTGCCAGCCAGCTCCAGTATCCAAAGGAGCTGCTGAATGGCCTGAGTATGCCAGTAAATTGTCCTTCTTAGTGAGCCACAGTGTCTTGCAGCCCAGAGGAAAGAGTGGCGGAGGAAAGAGGGCCTGCTAACGGGAGGCCAGCTCGAGTTTTCAAAGTTGCTGAATGGCCTGAGTACGCCAGTAAAATGTCACTGAGTCACAGTGCTTTGCAGCCTATGGAACAGAGTAGCTAGCCGTTGTAAGTGAATCACAGACTCACAGTCAGTGACTCAGAGTATCCACCAAGGAGCAAGGCTGGAAGTTCCTCCTGACAAACTTATATTTGGTGGCCTATGTGTGCTGCACAGTACGCAGCACACATAGGCCACTATGTCTCTTTAATTCCTTCTCAGTGAGCCACAGTGCATTGCAGCCCAGAGGACAGAGTAGCGGAAAGGCCTGAGTCTGAGGCCACAGGGCCCGAGTAGGCATGCTCAAAGCTGGGAGTCTGACAGGCAGGCAGGTTGGCAGAGGGGTGGGCAGGCAGGGAAGCAGGCAGTCCGGCTTACAGGTATGTAGGCTAGGCACGGCTTGCAGGGTACGAGCCACCCAGGCTAGGGATTAAGGAAGGCACAAAGCCAAAGTGCCAGAAGGGAGGATTGTTTCTGCCTTGGGAGGCAGAGTTTCTCTCTCCACCCCAGGAGACCAAGTTTCGTCAACCAAGGAGACAGAGTGGAAGCCCAAAAGGCCTGAGTCTGAGACCACAGGGGCTGAATGGGGGAGGTGCATTGCCAGCTCAAGTATGCAAAGGAGCTAGCTGACTGGACTGAGTACGGGCTGCCAACAGGCCAGCAAGGCGGCGTGCTGCCTCTTCAAAGCTGTGTGCAACTACAAACAGTTTTCTGCCATTCTTAGTGAGTCATAGACAGTGTTTTGCTGCCCAGAGGAAAGAGTGGCGGAGGCCACATGGGGCCTGGCTCTGAGGCCTGAGTCCAGTCTGAAAAAGGACTACAAGCCAGAGGGTCTTCCTTCACAGCTGTGTGCTACTTCTCTGGTAAAATCCCATCCCAGGCACGTTCCCTTCTCAGTGAGTCACAGTGCTTTGCAGCCAATGGAACCGACAAGTAGCCCTTCCTCCACAGACTCACAGTCAGTGAAACAGACTACTAGTATCCACCAACAAGGACCAGGGATTGAACTTCCTGACAAACTCTTTTATTACGTATACGTACGTACGTACGTACGCATACGCAAGTATGCTTCCCTTCTTAGTGAGCCACAGTTGGCAGCCCAGTGGAAAGAGTGGCGGAGGAGACAGTAGGCCTGTGAATCACAGAGTCACAGTCAGTGTGCGTCAGAGTATCCACCAAGAACCAAGCCTGGAGGCTTCCTTCTCCCTCCCTTCACAGTGAGCCACAGTGCATTGCAGCCCAGAGGAAAGAGTAGCGGAGGCCTAAACAAACCCCCTAACCCTAACACTGACCCTAACCCTAAACCCCCCCTCCAAATAAGTTCCCCTCAGTCGCTCGGGTTACTGCAAGCTCCAGTATCCCAAGGAGACCACGAAGCCCAGCTGTGTTCTCTGTCTTTCTTAGTGGGTCAGAGAGTTCTGCAGCCAAAGCCCCAGAGGCCAGATTACGGGCTGTCAAAAGGCCAGAGTAGGGGCTGCAAAACGGCACAAGGCCAGTGGCAGAGTTTTGCCTAGTCAATCACAGGCCCATGGCTGTTTTCTAGCACACAAGCACAATGTCCTCCTTAGTGAGTCACAGTGTTTGGCAGCTCAGAGTGAAGAGCAGTGGAGGCTGACAAAACTCCCACACAGCGGCAACACTTCCTGCAGAGAGGCCTGCCTCTTCCCACTCTCAGAAGCGGAGCTGTCTTTTCCTTTCCAAAGGCCTTCTTCCCCTCTCTTCCTCCCTGAAGAACCATGGCCTGCTGCTGACACTGACCCACTCCCAGCCAGGCAGAGTACCAGGGTGCTTTCGCATAAGGTGGCTGCGCAAGCCACTTGAGGAGAGCAAGGCAGAGTTCTGCCTAATCAACATGGGCCCAGCCCACGGCTGTTTTCTAGCACACAAGCACAATGTCCTCCTTAGTGAGTCACAGTGTTTGGCAGCTCAGAGTGAAGAGTAGCGGAGGCCAGAAGACCTGACTAGAGGAGGTGGAGGGAGAAGCACCTAGTTAGGAATCTCCCCTCCTTCTGCCAAGGGATTTCCCAACCTGGATTGTGTGAACTAGAACCACCCCATGTGGGATGACAGAGTCCCCCAATTCTAAACAAAATAGTTGAGGACTGCACCTGTTACAGTTGGTCTCAACGATTTTCCGCCTAGAGGCGGGTGCAGCCGGGGTTGCTGCATGGGCAAGTTGAGGGGAGTGGCCAACAGGGCGCATGTCGGCTCAGAGGCTGAACTTGAAGCACTGAACCGTGCTGTTAGGCTGAAGGAGAAGCGCCTGGAAGGCTTCCTCTAATCCGGGAGTGCCAGGAGCCTGACAGGCAGGCAGGGAGAAGACACAGAGCTTGAGTGAGTCTGAGTCTTAGACCGCACCGGCTGCAAAAAGGACAGCAAGCCAGAATCTGTCTGACTCTTCCTTCCCAGCTGTGTGCTGGTAGACTTGCTAACTGCCGGCAATCTACTACCATGCCCTTCGTAGTGAATCACAGTTTCCACAACTCCAAGAGCCAAGCCTGGAACTTTCGGGCAAATCTTCTATTTGAATTGTAAATGGTGACAGAGTGCCACCAGCACGGCAGTCAGTTGTCCTTCTTAGTGAGCCACAGTGTCGTGCAGCCCAGAGGAAATAGTGGTGGGGGCCACATAGCTTGAGTCTGAGGCCACAGGGCCTGAGCAGGGGATGGTCATTGCCAGCTTAAGTTTCCCAAGGAGCTAGCTGACTGGCCCGAGTATGCCAGTAAGATGTCCTTCTTAGTGGGTCACAGTGTCGTGCTGCCCAGAGGACAGAGTGGTGGAGACCCAACGGCCTGAGTCTTGATGCTGCCAAAAGGACAGCAAGGAAGAGTTCTGTCTGACTCTTCCTTCCCATGTGCTGTTACGGCAAGTAGCAAACTGCCAATAGGCAAGGGCGATGCCCTTCTTAATGAGTTACACAGACTCACAGAGTATCCACCATGAACCCACCCTGGAACTTCCTCCTGACAGGCTCTTCTATTTCTAAGAAACGGTTATTGTGCACTACAGTATACACACAGTACGCACAAGTACATTCCACTCCAGCCCTTCTTAGTGAGTCACAGTGTTCTGCAGCCCAGATGACAGAGTAGCAGAGGCCCAAACATCCCCCCTAACCCTAACCCTAACTCCACCACCAACTGTTCCTGATGAGTGTTCCCACAACTTGTCACATAACTCATCAACCACCACCTACAAGTGCAGCTTGTAAGTTTTCTTGTCCAGCAGTCTTTGTTCCAGGATTTGGGCAGAAATGATTATAAAATGTTTAAGCAGAGTTAAGGAGTGCCTAGCTTCAACATCAGGTACAGGTGCTGTGTTCAGGTAAAGCTACATTATGTGAGTATTTCTGCATTTTATTTGCAGGAAAAGCAATCATTCATTACATACAAGTAACATAGTTAATGAGGCAAAAAGGCAGAATAAGATCCATATACTTTAGCCAAGCCCAGCAGTGTGCTACACACAGGACTAGTACTGTAAGTTTTCATCCCAGTGAGCCACAGTGGTTTGCAGCCCAGAGGAAAGAGTGGCTGGAGGAGGCCACATAACCTGAGTCTGAGGCCACAGGGCCTGAGTAGGCGAGGCCACAAGGCCTGTAAAGAGAAAGCAGTACAGAGAAAGCTGTAAAGAGACCAGACACAACTCGAACTTGTTGTCACCTTTTGTGTTGTACATTGTATTTGCTTGAGGAAAGAGTGGCAGAGGCCACATAGCCTGAGTCTGAGGCCTGAGTACAGGAGGCCAAAAAGACAGCAAGCCAGCAGAAACTCTTCCTTACCAGCTGTGTGCTGGTAGGCTGGCAAACTGCCAGCACGCAAGTACATTTCCCTTCTTAGTGAGCCACAGTGTAATGCAGCCCAGAGGAAAGAGTGGCGAAGACCTAAAGGCCTGAGTCTGAGGCCACAGGGCCCGAGTAGGGGAGGATCATTGCCAGCTCCAGTACCCAAAGGAGCAGAATGGCCTGAGAACGCCAGTAAATTGTCATTCTAAGTGAGTCACAGTGTTTTGCAGGCCAGAGGACAGAGTGGCAGAGGCCATAGCATCCCTCTTAACCCTAACCCTAACCCCCTTCCCAGTATTCCTGATTGAGTTCCCCTCTCGGGTGATCATTGCCACCAGGTGGAATATCCCAAGGAGACAGACCATGAAGCCACAGCCCTTCTTATTGGTTCACAGACCAGCCCAGACAACAAAGTAGGGGAGGCCAGAAGGGCAGACTAGAGGAGGTTGAAGAAGAAGCATCTAGAAGGCATGCTCAAAGCCGGGACTGGAGTCTGACAGGCAGGCAGGTTGGCAGAGAGCCGGGAAGGCAGGGAAGCAGGCAGCCTGACTTACAGGTATGTAGGCTAGGAAGGCTTGCAGGATACCAGTCACCCAGGCTAGGGATTGGGAAGGCACAAAGCCAAAGTGCCAGAAGGGAGGATTGTTTCTGCCTTGGGAGGCAGAGTTTCTATTGCCACCCCAGGAGACCGGGTTTCGTCAACCAAGGAGACAGAGTGGAAGCAGGAGAACTGGGCTATTTCTTTAAGGCTGTAAGGAGGAGAGCTAGCCCCCTGCTACTCAGTCTTTGAGGTAGGTTGTTGTAAAGTGCTTCCTGACCACTTTGTAAGCAGATTGGCGCCTAAACCCCAGGGAAGGGAGGGAAGCACCAAGGAAGGCAGGTTTTAGGGTCTCACTCAGACCAGCCATGGCCAACAGGGAAACATTGGGCCAATACAGACCCTTTCAAATGACACTTTGAGTGGTCCTTGCTGGTTTGGACCCAGGCAAGGGCTGCAAAAATTGGGCCAATACAGACCCCTCCAAATGACACTTTGAGTGGTCCTTGCTGGTTTGGACCCAGGCAAGGGCTGCAAAAATTGGGCCAATACAGACCCTTCAAATTGTGTGTGTGTGAATACAGTCAGTCAGTCAGTCAGTCAGGCAGGCAAGCAGGCATTTAGGCACTAGGCAGGTAGTCACAGGGCCAGCCAGGCAGGTAGGCTTGTAGGCAGGCAGGCAGGCAGGCGGACCGGCATAAGTGTTGCCCTGGTAGATGATGTTAGGGCAAGGGAGGCCCGTTTGGAAGGAACCCATGGCAGAACGACTTTGGACTTAGGTCTTGGAGTGTTGGGGTAATCCCAATGTGGAAAGGTTAAAGCGGATGAAAGTCAACCTTTCCACGGTCTCCGGGTCCAGTCGAGAGCGGGGCGGCCTCAGGACATCTCCCATGTGGGAGAAGACACGCTCACTCTGGACACTGGTGGGTGGGATGGACAAGAGGTCCAACGCCAGAGTCAAAAGAGCGGGCCAGAGGTCTGCCTTTCTGGCCCAGTAGTGCATGGGTCCAAGGTGAGGGGTTGGAGGGGCTCGGCCATGTACTCCTTCACCATGGTCAGAGCGGG
This sequence comes from Phrynocephalus versicolor, assembly GCA_023846285.1. NCBI lineage: Eukaryota > Metazoa > Chordata > Lepidosauria > Squamata > Agamidae > Phrynocephalus > Phrynocephalus versicolor. Next base: position 5,973,007 of record JAHTLZ010000089.1, on the reverse strand, counting down.
GTCCGGTACTTCTTCCTCCCTTGCCTCCACTGAGGAGGAGACTGCCATGGCTAGGGCAGAGGCCAGGTAGTTGGCTGCTGGTACGGAACCTGGTCTCTGGGTTTACGCTCCTGGAGTACAGAAGGATGAGGATCCTTGCGAGGATTCCTCTTCTGCATCGCTCTGGCTTCCGTGCGCCCTCGGCAACGCCTGGCCCTGATTGGAGAGAGCCCTGACTTGATGGCATAGCTCCGTCTTCCAGGAGTTCAGGCTGGCAGCGCTGCCCGCCAGGGAACCCTTGACTCGAGGGTCGCACAGGCATGCCATCTGGTACACCTTTTCCCTCCTTAGTGGGCCAAGGCAGGTATCCACGCCGGTCAGCAGCCTGTCTGCCAAGGCCCTGCTCTTTGGGAGAAGATCGGCTTTTTCCCGGATACTGGCCTCTAGGCGTTGGCGAAGGGCATTGACCAGGGGGAGTACGTGGCCCAGGCTGGTGTTGTAGCTGCTGAGGACGTGGGTGGTCTCCTCAAAAGGCTGCAGGATACCCACCATCTGGGAGAGGGCGAGCCACTTGGTAGCACCAATGTCCAACTCCCTCCCCTCATGCAGGACTGGGGTGGTTGACATGACGTATTCCACCACTTCCCTCTGCTCCACCAGGCGCTTGACCATTTTGTAGGTGGAGTTCCACCGGGTGGTCACGTCCTGGATCAGGACATGCTCTGGTCAGCCCATCTCCGCCTGCCTCTCACGCATCATCCTGGATGCCTTGACGCTGCGAGAGAAGTGCCCGACGATTTTCCGGCACTTGTCCAGCAAGGCCTTGGTCTCCCGGGTCCCCTCACCCCAGGAGTCCTTTGGTGCTCCCAGCCCAATGGCATCGCCCACCACCAGATGCAGTTTGTGTGCTGTGCACAAGATGCCCTGGAACCCTGCCCTTTCAACTGCGTTGGTCATGCTACGACCCGCGTCAGTAACCATGAATCCGCGATTGACCTGCCCCTCAGTCCCCAATCCCCACTCTCCCATTGCTGTCTTGAGGACCTCAGCAATGTAGAACCCTTTGGCGTTGTCCTCCATGCTTTGTGCCTGGAGAAGCACCACCCTATACCCTCTTGGGGTGCTGCCTTGTGGCTCCTCCTGCAGCTGTTCTTGGGATGTCCTGGGCTCCAGGACCTCCTTGGGTTGCCACCAATGAGCCGTCAGAGAGAGGTATCCGTGGTGCCCACCGGTCCAGAGGTCGGAAGTGAAGTGGATCTTCCTTCCTCTGGCCGCCTGAGGCAGGGCCAGGATCATGTTCCTGACAGACTCATAAAGGGAGGGAATCACCCGCCTGCTGAAGGTGCGCTGGGATGGAGGCTCGTACCATAGAGCCACGTGCTTCATCAGGTGCCTGAAGCCTGATGACTCCACGAAGGAGAGGAGCAACCCGTTCATGGCCACCATTTCACCCACCACGCGAGTGGTGGTCTCCTGTGCCTTGGCCCTATTTCGCTGGCTGACAAAACTCCCCCACAACGGCGCCACTTCCTGCAGAGTGGCCTGCCTCTTCCCACTCTCAGCAGCGGAGCTGTGTTTTTCTTTCCCCATGCCATCTTCCTCTCTCTTCCTCCCTGAGGAACCAGGGCCTGACAGGGTTCCAGGCAGAGTCCCGGGGTGCTTTCGCATCAGGTGGCTGCGCAACCCACTTGAGGAGAGGTGTTTGGGGTCATTCCCCCTGCGCACCACCACCCCGCATTTCTTGCACACCGCCATCCTTGCATCTTCCGGGCTGTTCTCAAAATGCTCCCAGAGACACCCGCGTGGCTTATAGAAAGTACCAGCCCCTCTGGTATTGCCTGCTGCCGCTGCTGTGGTGGTAGTGTGGCCTGTGCCCTGCCTGGAAAGTAGAGTACTACTGCTGTCATTGGTGGTACTCTGGGTGGAAAGAGGGCTGCTCCTTCCATCACTGCCTGGAGCCTGCCTTAAGTCTGTTCCTGCCAACAGGTCCTCAGAATCTTGCATGTTGGGATGCAAAGGGCCGCTTTCTGATTCTGATGCCATTTCTGACTCCGAGTCCTCGTCTTCTTCCTGATAAAGGAGGGAGGAGTCAAGTATTGGTGATGAAGGGATTTTTATCGCCTCATCCATGCTTCCCTCAGTGACAGAAGACGGTACAGTACTGGTTGTGGAGCTGCAGCTTGGCGAGGGACTACTATCTGCACTACTTCCTGTGCCTTCCTTCAGAAATGTGGCCCGATTTATCTTAGTGGGGGTCCCCCTCCCCTTCTCTCTGGCTGTGCCACCCCTCCTCATTTTTTTCATTTCTGAAAGTATTAGAAAATAATAATGGCACTGTGTTGCAAGGAAGGACTAGTGAGCAAAGTAAACTGGAGCTGGCACCCACAAAGTGTGTGCTTTGTAAATAAATGAACGAGCAAGCACACTACAGGAGTAGTTTGTGCACGGCTGGCACACTGTGAGCAAAGTAAACTGGAGCTGTGTAAGGGTTCGTTGTCTTCACTCTCGGGATTTGGACTGGTGTTATAAGAATTGAAACAGGACTTCTCTTTTTCGTGCAAAAATAAAGAACTTTTATTTAACATGTTGTCATATGGCTCCTTTCTTTTTGTTTCGTCACGAATAATATCAACCGGGGACAATACAGGTAATTCAAAACTTGGATTCAAAGAGTTTGATAACAATATATTTTTCTTTCTCTCCTGTACTTCTCTTACTTGGGAGGATTTCTCTGATACCTCATGGGAAGGCTCTGACCTTGTTTTCTGCCTGACGGCTGGACCGTCTCTGGGGAGGAACTCCATCCCCAACCCGGAATCCAGCCTATGGGGTTTGGATCGAGCTTTCTTCCCTTTTCATCTTCCTCTCCCTGTTCTTTAGTTGGAGGGAAACGCAGAGAGAAATCTGGAGTAGGAAGGGGTAACCCAATTTCCCCTTTTCTCCAAACCTCCGTTTTTCTTGGGACTCCCGTTCTAACGTCTCCAACTGTCGTTCCACTTCCCCTTAGCTCCGCCTCCCTCCCCCTCTCGTGCAGCGGCTCGCACCTCTCCGTTTGCACGCTGACTTCTTTAAAGACTATTCTCCTAGTTCTGTCTTCTGTCTGCACTGCTACTCTTTTGACTTCTTTCTCTAAATCTCTATTGACTTGTACCTCTGTATTCCAGTATCTCAAAGGTAAATCACCATATATCCCTCCCACTTGTATCTTCTTATCTTTATTCATTAACCTCCCCCCTTCTGTCTGGGTCCACCTTTCTCTAAACAATTTCCCATCCCATCTGTCATTTTCTGTTTGTGTATTAACCTCTTTCATTTCAATGGCTAATCCTTCCATCTCCTGTCTTAACATTTCCCAAGTTACTGTCTTTTTAACCACAGCCATGAAACCTTGGGTTATATCAGAAGGTTTCCATTTCTTTGATATCATTTCTTCAGAACCAGCACCAATATCCATCTTGTGACTGTCCTGATCTATATTTCTCTGTTCCTTCCCATCCTCCATGGTTTGGCATGCATCAAATGCGGACGATCCCACATCTGTATCCTTCTTCTCCCTGTCACAAGCTGGCACCCACAAAGGGTGTGCCTTGTAAATAAATGAACGAGCAAGCACACTACTACACTAGTACAGTAGTAGTTTGTGCACGGCTGGCACTGTGTTGTACACTGTGAGCAAAGTAAACTGGAGCTGGCACCCACAAAGCGTGTGCCTTGTAAATAAATGAACAAGCAAGCACACTACTACACTAGTACAGGAGTAGTTTGTGCACGGCTGGCACTGTGTTGTACACTGTGAGCAAAGTAAACTGGAGCTGGCACCCACAAAGGGTGTGCCTTGTAAATAAATGAACGAGCAAGCACAGTAGTACAGGAGTAGTTTGTGCACGGCTGGCGCCTGGCACAGTGTGTTGTACAGCAGTAATATATTATAAAGGACAAGTAAACAAAAGTAAACTGAAGCTGGAACCCCAAGTCTGGTAGAAAGGCAGATCTCAGACTCAGAGGGCAGTGCCCACACAAAAGGTGTGGCTTGTAAATTAATGTATTGTACAATGATAAACAAACAAAGTAAACAGTGTTGGAGTAGGATGGATGGAAGCCCAAGTCTGTTAATAAGGTGGCTGTCTGATATCAGAATGGGCCTGTGTTGTTTAACTGCAGTGTCCTCACAAAAAGTTTAGCAAACAAACAATGTAACTAAAAGTAAAGTACACAAATAATATTGTAATGTATTTCTAAAATGTAAAATATTCTCCCTCCACTAGATAGAGGTGCCCTTGGCTTGCCAATGCCAACAAATGTGTTTGAGTGCACTGGTTGGGGAAATCTAAAATATACTAGGCTAGTACATATTTTTAAAATAAATCCACACTTCGCCTCCCAAACCTCCCCTTTGAAGCACTAAATGAAATCCTCCCTCACAAACAGGAGAGGAGAATAAAAAAGAAAACTGCTAGGCTTGCTTGCTATTCCAACCCACAGCAGAGCTGCAGGCAGGGTATGAACGAAAGGACCTTGGCTTGCCAAGTTGCCACCAAGCAAATGAACGTTGGAAAATAGAAAATAAATGGTAGTACAGTCATACCTCGTACAACGGAGGACTTGTATAACGAAAAATCCGTACAACGAAATTTTTTTTGGCCCCCCTCCTTCCCCCTTCCCTGTTTTCTCTGCCTCTTCCTCCGCCGCCCTGGCCTCCCCGCACGGTTCCACCCCTCCCATTTTGTAAAAAGACATTCCGGTCGGTGTTTGGGGGGGTAGAGAAGGGGGAGAAGGAGGGGGCTCCCACCCAAGCCACAAGCCAAATCGCCGCCGCCGCCACCACCACCACCACTCACCGGGTGTCTCAGACCATCCAAACTGCGGGCCTGGTGGAGGTGCTGCTGCGGGAGCGCTGGGTGCGCGCGCTGGCCGAGCTCAGCGGGGACAGCCTCAGCGCCGAGGCGGCCCCCATCACGACCCCAACCACCACGACCCCCTCCACCGCCGCCGCCGCCGGGACCCCTCTGCTCAACGGGCTGCCCAACGGGGCTGAGTGGGCGTGTGCGTGTGCGTCTGGTGGGGGAAGGGGCGCCCCGTGTTCTCCCTCCCCCTCCCCTCCCCCCTCCCCAGGCATGGTTGGCCTGACCTGGCTTTCTCCCCCCCACCCCCACCTTCCCTTCCCTCCACCACCCCCACCCGCCGCCGGGCCGCAGGAGGAGGCGGCGGCTGCAGCAGCCCCGGGGCCGGGAGGCGCATGGGGTCCCCCTCGGCGTGGCCGGTGCCCGGCAGCCCCCCATCGGAGCCGCCCTGCCGAGGAGGAGGAGGAGGAGGGCGCCCCTTCTCGCCGCCGGACTCCCCTGGCCCCCGCTCAGCCCCCGCGTCTTCTCCTCCTCCCGGGGCCGGGGCGCCTCCTCCGGAGG
>JAHTLZ010000089.1:5955327-5967616 GCA_023846285.1 Phrynocephalus versicolor | reverse complement strand
GTGAGTGAGAGAGAGAGAGAGAGAGAGAGAGGCGGGAACGGGCCGGTGGCTGGCGGGGCCTTTGGAAGCGCCGCCGCTGCCACGGTGTGTGCGTGTGTGAGTGAGAGAGAGAGAGAGAGGGGGAGAGAGAGAGAGAGAGAGAGAGAGGCGGGAATGGGCCGGTGGCTGGCGGGGGCTTTGGAAGCGCCGCCGCCGCCATGGTGTGTGTGTGTGTGTGTGTGTGTGTGTGTGTGTGTGTGTTTGTGTGTGTGTGTGAGAGAGAGAGAGAGAGAGAGAGAGAGAGGCGGGAACGTGCGGGTGGTTGGCTGAGCCCCCTCCTCCCCCCTGCCCGGGGCGGGAAGGCAGACCGGGGTCTTTGGGAGCGCTGCCGGCGCCCGTGTGTGTGTGTGTGTGCGTGCGTGTGTGCGTGTGCGTGCGTGCGTGTGTGTGCGTGTGTGTGCGTGCGTGTGTGCGCGTGCGCACAGAGCCAGCGGGTGTGTGTGTGGGAAATCCGCCACCCTCCCCCCCTCGGAACAAAGTCCGCCGCTGGTGCGCCCTCCTGCCCTCCCCCCCCTCGGGGGCTCTGGCAACAGGTGAGGGGGGGAATTCCCGGCGCGGTCCCCCAAGCCCCCCTGCCCCAGGCCAAGTGGCCCACCCCACTCCCTCCCCCCACCCCCGCGGCCACCTCCGTCAGACCACCTGTGGCCGGCCGGGGAAAGAGGGAAGAAGGGAGGGGAGAGGAGGGACGGCAGATATGGAGGGGGGGGTGAGCCGGGGAGGGGCACCCTTACCTGGGACCTGCCCGCCCGCCCCCCGTCGCCCAAAAAACACCCCATAGGAATGCATTGAAATGGATTAAATCCAGTTTCAATGCATTCCTATGGGAAATTACAATTCGTACAACGGAAAACTTGTATAACGTAATTTGATTTGGAATGAATTAATTACGTTATACAAGGTACCACTGTATATTCAGTATATATTTTTAAAATAAATCCACACCTCCCCCCCCCCAGTCAAACCTGAACCAATATCAGAAAAAAAATCCTGACAAACTGCAGGAGCATAACAAAGAATAAACTGTGTTGCTATTCCCCACAGCAGACAGGGAATGAAAGGAATTATTATATTTCCTAAAAATTCAATTGAATCAATTCCCTCCCTGCCTGCCTAACTGAAATCTAAAGACTCCGCTGCGAAATCGAAACTAGTCTAGCACAGCAGCCAGCTACACAGCCCTCTCCCACCCACATCCAAGCCCGGACTGCGAGTGTTCTGGGAGTGCCTCGGCTTTTTATGCCCTCTTGCACATCCAGAAGTGACAGTCAAAACCTGGCCATGCGATTGGTAGAATGGCTCCAAAAATTTGCATGGTCCCATCCCATGGCCAGCCCATCATTGCGCATGTGTAAAAAAATAAAAATAAAAATAAAATAAAATAAAATAAAATCAATGGAGACGTTTTGTTGCAAGAAAAACCCACTGCTGCTACTATAAAAAATCAGGCATATAAAATAGCTAATTTTCGCATGTTTCTGTGGTGCTTTGGTGGGTTTTTGGACCACAATTTTAAAATAATATTGCGGTCGCCATTTTGGATCACCCTGCACCGCATGGCATATGGAGACGCCGAGGATGCCCCCTCCCAGCCTGGTACCAGCAGCCCAGGACAGGAGGGGGGAAAGGCTGGAGTGGGGACCCCCCCCCCCGGAAACCACCCCTCTGGTAGGTGCCCTTAGGCAGGCATATTTTCGCCTGCTTTTTTGGCCGGGAATAGGGTTTTTTTTTTAATTTTTAAAACTTTTTTTCTGTGCCGCTTGGCATCGCGTGGTCGCTGCGATGCCAGGAACGACAACACAACAAATCAGACCCAATTTTTCTTTAGTCGGTTCGAGTTCTAGTTCTGGCGGAGTAATTGTCGTTCTTCGTTCCGTTACGTAACGGAAACAAGGAACGGAAACGGAAACGAGAATTTTGCCAAGTCGTGCCCATGTCTACTCACGGTCATTGGCCTTTTCACAGGAACTTTTCCAGAGGGGTATAGTTAATTCACATTTGATCAATTGCAAGCAGGATCTGATAGGGAGAAAAACTTTTTTTCCCAATGGAGAGAAAAAAAGCCACAGGCTCGAGGGGAGAAAAATCCATTTACTTCTCTTGGCACTGCTGTCAAGAATTATTTTCTCGATCACGCTTCGAACCAAGAGATGTAGTGACAGAAGGCTCAGTCTTCATTCCTTGTGCAAGGCGAACTCCCGTTGAATGGTTTTCTAGGGGGGAGCTGACACTTCAATCAGGCCAAAGGTTTATTTGAGCTAAATGAAATGTTTAAACATTAATTACATGGACGTCATGTAGCCTCAAAGTCATAGAATCCTTGGGTTGATAACATCCCCACCCTTCCAATTTCTGAGGAATTAAAAGGCTGTCCAGCTTCTCCCAAGGCAGAAAAAAAGCTGATCTAGATTACACAAACTCAGATTGTCAGGAAGGAAAGTGCTCACCCTGGCTCATTAAAATTTATGTCATTCCCAGCATGTGCAAGGTTACCACTTCCACTGTACGTGAAAAGAGTCTGTGGTGAAACATTTGTTTGTCATCAGGTGATCTTCCTTACCTATTTATCTTGTGCCTAGAATACATTGTTTTATAATTGGTTATTGGAAAGTGAACACAGGCTTAAAACACAGTCTGATTCACATAGCTTTGCGGGACAGAAAACTGATTAACGTTAGCAGCTGCATATAGTACTGCCTTTAATTTCTATTTTGACCCTCAAGTCGGATTATACATCAATTCAGTTTTGGAGAAGGTAGCCGTGTTGGTCTGTGCAAGAATTCCAGGCAAGATTCAAAGAAAAACAAAACAAAAGAAAAGACAAAAGACACATGACACCTTAAAGACGACCTTTCATATTTTAATGCAACATTTCGTGGACACATCAACTTCTTCAGAAATATAGCAACAAAATGAGGTGTGCAATAGAATACGTAATGGGATATACGTTGCATACCAAATATTCATTGGCTGTAGTATGTGTGCATAAAGCATGCAAGCCCGGTTGTAAGTTCCTATAGAGACAAAGTTGGGTGAGGGTGGATAGGGGAGCGGGAAGAGGAAGAGTGGAGTTGGTTAGCCCCAGGCCCTGATGTCTTTTGTTTTGATTTTTGCCTGGAAAGTCAATTCAATAGCACCAAGTATTAATGGTCCTAAGTACCAGGGTCTCCTAATTTATCTTTTGAAATAGAGACCATGGGATCTTCTGAATGCTAAACATGTTCCCCCATTGATCTATAGTTCCTTCCCACTAGTATGGGAAGATTAGTGTAATCATAGAATCATAGAGTTGGAAGAGACAACAAGGGCCATTCAGTCCAACTCCTTGCCATGCAGGAACCCCCATCACACTACCCCCGACAGATTCCCATCCAGCCTCTGCTTAAAAAGCTCCAAAGAAGGAGACTCCACCACCCTCCTTTGTGGCAGCATCTTCCACTGCGGAACAGCTCTAACCGTCATGAAGTTTTTTCTAATGTTTAAATTGAATCTCTTTTCCTGTAGTTTTAGTCCATTGCCCTGCGTCCTAGTCTCTGAAGCCATGGAAAACAAACCCGTTCCCTCCTCAATATGACATCCTTTCAAATATTTAAACATAGCTATCATACCCCTCCTCAGCCTTCTTTTTGAATTTCCCTAAGCCATTCCTCATGAGACATTTCTTCCAGACCTTCAACCATCCTGGTTGCCCTCCTCTGGACCTGCTCGAGGTTGTCAACATCCTTTTTAAATTGAGATCCACAGAAATGGACACAGTACTCCAAGTGTGGTCTGACCAAAACATAATAGAGTGGTACTATCACTTCCCTTGATCTAGACACTATGGTTCTGTTGATGCAACCAAGAATTGCACTGGCTTTCCTGGCCGCCGCATCACACTGCTGACTCATGTTCAATTTGTGGTCCACCAAGACTCCCAGATCTTTTTCACAGGTACAATTTTCCAGCCACGTGTCTCCCATCCTATATCTGTGCAATTCATTCTTTTTACCTAGATGCACCACCCTACATTTCCCTCTGTTGAAACCCATTCAACAGATTAGAGTGCTTTGGCCCAGCACTCTAATCTGTCAAGGTCTTTTTGAATTTTCATCCTATCCTCTAGGGAATTAGTAACCCCTCCCAACTTGGTATCATCTGCAAATTTAATTAGCATACTCTCTATTCCTTCCTCCAAGTCATTAGTAAAGATATTGAACAGCACTGGACCCAGAACAGAACCATGGGGCATCCCACTGGTCACATCTCTCCAAGCTGAAGAGAGGCCATTTATGATCACCCTTTGGGTGCGATCAGTCAACCAATTATAAATCCACCTAACAGTAGCACTATCTATCCCACTTTCTACTAACAAGAATACCATGAGGAGCCTTATTGAAGACCTTACTGAAGTCCAGATAAGCAATATCTAAAGCATTCCCCTCACCCACGAGGCCTGTAATTTTATCAACGAACGAGATCAAATGTGAAATGCAGAAATGTATTTAATCTTCCATGGCCCACGTAAGCAAGGACAAGGAGGTTGTGAGGATGATTACTTTGGTTCCTACCCCCTGCTGCTAGGAAAAGGAATGCCCCTTCCTGCATGTTATCATCTGCAATAGGAGGATAGGTCTTTCCTGTATCAAGGTAGCTGACAAAGGATGTTCTTTGAGTTCTTTGGTGACTCAGCTGGAGAGACAGAAAAAAGTATATCTGTTCTGATGATGGGTATATTTATTTCACTTCAAACACAGTGTTTGAATTACAAGGCACTGAAGGAAAAGTGATGTTCCACTTGTTGTTGAAACTTGATTGGGGAGTTGGTGGGGAGCATGATTTGGCTAACATAGAAGGATGTAAGCCCCTTATTTATTCCACCCACATTTCAATATTTGCACAAGCTTAAGAACCCACATGTGGCTCTTCTGTTGATCTTAGAGGCAGAGTAAGGTGCAGATCTGCCCTTCACCCCAATTGCTTTAAGTCTAAAGAAGGGAATTTGAAGGGCCAATCATGGATCTTGTACATCATGTGTACAGAAGGATGAAAACCCATACGCTTCTTTTAATTCATATAAAAGGTAGTTGATAAGCCCTGCCAGCTGAAAGTTCAGTTAACCTTCATGGTCAATGGACAAAGCCTTTCAACATACATGCCAGAACGGTTGTGGCGCTGGATCATATTTCACATGCAGCAGCTGTGGGGGTTCTGATCAATGCTGGGAACATGGAGAGGGCTGAACCCTTTGCCCCCCCCCCCAAATCACTCCCTCTCAGAAGCCGCTTCTTGGTTTTAGCTAGGTGGGAGCAGCATACCTGCAAACATGGAGGCTGGCTGGTGGGCTATCTGAAACAGAATTTAAAGATCTCCCTCACTCCTGCTGCACAGTTGTCACCACCACCAGCACCATCAAGTGGATCCTTTGAGAAAAAAGGATGGATCCTATGAGAAAAAGTGGAAAAAACCCGCCCTTTTTTCCTGATATCAATTCCACAGAGCACAATTGCCACTTAGCAGTATCAAACACAGCACCAGTGTTAAGTCATAATTGGGCATAATGAAATTCTCAGAGATGCTTTTGGGGTCCCCTGAGACCCCTCCCAAAACATTCCTTGTTGGGCCAGGATAAAATAATTCATTTCCAGGACATTCAAAAGAGCCAAACACACAATTCAGGTCGAATCCCCCTGAATTGGCAGTTCATCCCTACTGTGGTCATGGCTCATGGGGTGACGGCCACAGATCAACCCCCAGGGACACCCCTTTACTCTCAAAGCTACCTCCATTGCCCCTCTATCTATATGAACCCTGGATTTTAGCCATAGCCAGCCCCCCTATCCCTCTGGGAAGCTTACCTCCATCATATCCATTTGCCTACACTGGCCCAGGTCTTTGGCCCCAGCCAACCTCACCCCCACTCTTTTTTCCTTTCCACCCCTCCTGCCTGCCCTTTCCTGATAAATTATTTCCTTCATGCTCTTGGCTTGCAAGGGAATGATTCTGAACAATCATTCCTAAGGACCAGGGACCTCCTTACCCTCAGAAACTTGGTTTTCCTGCCTCTGCCTAAATGGACCCAAAACCCTTGACCCAAGGTGGCTCTCCCCATCTCTCTCTCTCTCTCCTCTTCTCTTTCATCCCACTCCTTCTTCCCTGGGTGTGCTTTAAATGTGTTCCTACTCTACCTAATGGCTCCTATACCTACAAACTGGGACAAGAGGGTTATGGCATGAGAAGAAGGACATCATGGCGAGTCCACGAGGCAGGTCACATCTTCTAGAAGCAGAATCCATCTTCCACAAAGATCCTGGCACGTCTTCCACGGATGTTCTCCGGATTATGCCACAGCCTGGGGGCTCTTCATTATCACATCTCTGCATCCACAAAGGACTGTCTGGCTACCTCTGGATAATCTCATCAGCTTTCTGGCTCCCCATTGACTTCTATATTGACCTTCCCCAACCTTCTATTGACTTTTCAATTTCCCAAGTTTACCTGGACTCAAGAACAATACCCTGTTCCCCCTTCCTCATTGTCACACCCTGATGGCCCAATTAAAGGACATATTTGACTCATCAACACCTGGGCAGGTATTCGGTTCCAGCTTGCCAGGGGGCTTCCCCTGACCGCCCAGAAACGCCTCCGGACAGCCCCTGGACCACACCGATTGGACCACCTGAAAGACCGTCCCCTTGCCCACCCCTGGGCAGCGCCACTCGGGGGAGGGAACAGGGGGAACTAATAAAAATGTGGTTTTCTTTGTCCTGGGGGTCGGACATCTTAGCTCTGTCTTTGGCTTGTGTCCACCTGCTGTCCTTTATTAGGCCCAATAAACGCAGTATTTTCTCTGGGATCTCTCTCCTGTTGGATTCTTCATTGGGTCTCTGGGGTCCAGCAGAACTCAGCAGGATTAGCCTAGCTGAAATTTAATTTTAAACTCATTTTAAACTCTACACCAGTACGTTGCACTCTCTGGTTGAAGGCCAACTATGCCCTGCTGCAGAGAAAGGAAGTCATCCTACTCTGGGCTAAACTACCGCTTTACTTACCTGGTGTAATACTGAGAGAGAGTTATTAAAACTCCCCTCACAGCCAACAGCCACAAAAGCATATACACAGCCACATATCCCGGAAACAAAGAGTAGGGGTAAATGGGAAATTTTCACAATGGAGAGAAGTGAAAAGCGGTGTGCCCCAGGGCTCTGTCCTGGGACCGGTGCTTTTCAATCTGTTCATAAATGACCTGGAGACAGGGATAAACAGTGAGGTGGCCAAGTTTGCAGATGAGATGACACAAAACTTTTCCGTGTGATGAAAACCAGAGAAGATTGTGAAGAGCTCCAGAAGGCTCTCTCCAAACTGGGTGAATGGGCTGAGAAATGGCAAATGCGTTTTAATGTAACCAAATGTAAAGTAATGCATATTGGGGCAAAAAAATCCAAACTTCATCTATCAACTCATGGGCTCTGAGTTATCCGTGACGGATCAGGAAAGAGATCTTGGTGTGTTGGTGGACAGCTCCATGAAGGTGTCTCCCCAATGTGTGGCAGCAGTGAAGAAGGCCAATTCCATGCTAGGGATTATCAAAAAGGGCATTGAAAATAAAACAGCCAACATTATAATGCCATTATACAAAACAATAGTAAGGCCGCACCTGGAGTATTGTGTACAATTTTGGTCACCGCATCTCAAGAAAGACATAGTGGAACTGGAAAAGGTGCAGAAGAGAGCGACTAAAATGATGACTGGGCTGGGGCACCTCCCTTATGAAGAAAGGCTAAAACATTTGGGCCTCTTTAGTCTGGAAAAAAGGCGCTTGAGGGGGGATATGATTGAGACGTACAAAATAATGCAGGGTATGAGTAAAGTGGATAGAGGGAAGCTCTTCTCTCTCCCAAAATACCAGAACTAGGGGACATACACTCAAATTGAGGGCTGGGAGAGTAAGAACTGACAAAAGAAAATATTTTTTCACCCAGCGCGTTGTAAGTCTATGGAACTCCCTGCCACAGGATGTGGTGATGGCATCTGGCCTGGATGCCTTCAAAAGGGGATTGGACAGATTCCTGGAGGAAAAGTCCATCACAGGTTACAAACCATGATGGAGAAACCAGGGTACATCAAGGGCCAGATGCAGGGGAGTGGTATCAGGAGACAGATATCTAGTCTCATGCGCTCCCAAACGCATCTGGTGGGGCTGCTGTGAGATACAGGAAGCTGGACTAGATGGGCCTTTGGCCTGATCCAGCATGGCTCTTCTTATGTTCTTATGTTCTTATATACTGTCACGATCACACCTCTTTGCTCTGCATCTGCCTACATAGTGGGATTAGGGTTCGTATCTAGGACAGTTGCATTTTGGGGAGTGTGCTGAACAGATGGACAGGTTGTGAATGAGGAAAGGAAATAATGGGCATCTTAGAATGGCCGTCCACCCATCTCCCCATTATCCAAGCTTCTAACCAAAATAACTTTTTGCTTATCAGGCTCTTGCTATGCATCTGCGTGACGTGTTGATATTCCTGCATACAGCACTGATATTCCTGCTTCCGAGGCCCCTCAGATCCTTGAACCACCCATAACTGTGTAGGAAGCTGATTTATTGTTCTTGATTATTGGTGTGTTGCCATGGTTATTTCAGGTTAATCCAAGTTATTAATTCCAGAAAACTACAGAAATTCAATTGCATTATGTGAAGCTTGAGCAAACTCAAACCCCAACCCCCAAACTCAATTCGTTGTTTTGTTCTGTAGCTCATCAATGCTGGTAGCTTTTTAATACCTCAACCTAAATGGACAGCCTTTGGGCTCCCTTCCCAATGAAAAATATTGTTCAACAGCCAAAGGTCAAACACTGAAAGCTGATGGATGAAGTGGAGAGGCAAAAGACTGATTTTCAGCATCTCCAATTTTCCCTTGCATAAGTAGCAGCCTGTGATTTGGGTTATGGTACTCAGGATGAATCCAGACAAGCGAAAAGTAAAATAAAGCATCTTATTTTCCAGTTTAATCAGTGGTGCATCAGCATTAAATATAAACAAAATGGAATTCTCCTTTCAAGCATAACATGTTTTCCTTACTCTTGCCAGGTTATTAACTAAATCTGAAGCTGAAAGGTAAACTATTACAATATGCTCAAAATCTCAGCCATGAGAAGGTGGCCCCTCAAACTTCTGCTCCTACAGAATGCCAACACATCACACAGTGGCAGGCATAGGGCAACATATCAATATTGCAAAAATATTTTCTGACTTGGTTATGCCCCTAACCTCTTACTCATCCATTATCTTATTCCAAACTTCAGGGACACATCTATGGACACAGGCCTTGATGGGGTGAAGGGGCTTGTGTGCTTCAGTGAAACTGAGAGCTGTGCTGCCGGTAGCATTGCTACCAGAAGGGTCACCTAGGCTAGGAAGGTCTCAGTCTGGCCAACAGAGACCAGACTAAGAGTGTCCACCCCTGAACTGTCTGATCCAGTGTGGGTGGCTTCAAACAGCATCTGATCCATAATGGGCATCTGACATAATGGCAGTGAAGTAGGCAAGAGGGAAACCACTTTTTATAAGCTAACTTCCCCAGGAAAATCTTGAGCATGACTGGAAAACCTAAAGCCATGCCACCACCACCCCAGTCCCCAGTAGCCCTTCAGTGGGCAGGGGTTGCTAAGACTCTCCGGGCCAGCCCTGATGAGGATAGTTGCATAATACTTGCAGCTTATTTCAAAGTGGAAAAACCCACAAGGCCATCAGGGAAGTGGAAAGACTTAATATGGATATCCTTGGCATGAGTGAGATGTGTTGGCCTAATCCAGGAAGGTGTGTAGTAGATGGATATCGTGTATACTATGCTGGTAACAACGAACCTCATCACTTTAACGGAGTGGGATTCATAGTCCATCCAAGCATCAGCAAGACTGGCAGAAAGCTTGTGCCAGTGTCAGAAAGAGCCATTTTTCTCCAACTGAATGCACAACCCAGGTGTATGCACAAACATGTGATACATCAGATGATGATATTATAGAAGAATTTTATACTCAGTTAAAGACTGCTTTATCATTTACCAAATCAGTGGAAGTTACAATCGTGATGGGTGATTTCAATGCAAAGGTAGGACAAGTCCAATGGGCTGAAGTAGTAGGTAATTATGGATTAGGAATTGGCAATAAGCAAGGTGACCAACTAATTCAGTTATGTCAAGAAGAGGAATTTATAATCGCAAATATGTATTTCCAGATGCCACTGCACTGCCTTTATAAATGGACTTCAAATGCTGACAGGAATTCAGGAATCAGATTGATTAAGTCTTAGAATCATAGAGTTGGAAGAGACCTCAAGGGCCATCTAGTCTAACCCCCTGCCATGCAGGAACCCCCATCACAATATTTCCCAGAGATGCACATCCAGCCTCTGCTTAAAAACCTCCAAAGAAGGAGACTCCACCACCCTGCTTTGTGGCAGCATTTTCCACTGCTGAACAGCTCTAACTGTCATGAAGTTCTTCCTAATATTCAAATGGAATCTCTTTTCCTGTAGTTTGAAACCATTGCCCCAAGTCCTAGTCTCTGAAGCCATGGAAAACAAGCCTGTTCCCTCTTCAATATGACATCCTTTCAAATATTTAAACATAGCTATCATACCCCCCTCAGCCTTCTTTTTGAAAGGCTAAACATTCCCAGATCCTTAAGCCGTTCCTCATAAGACATTTCCTCCAGACCTTCCAACCATCCTTGTCACCCTCCTCTGCACCCGCTCGAGGTTGTCAACATCCTTTTTTTAAATTGAGGCACACGGAACTGGACACAGTATTCCAGTATTTGTTTGTCTTGATTAATAGATGTTTTAGGAATTCAATTAAATGTGTGAAAACGTACCCTACTGCAGATATTAATGGAGATCTTTTGTTAGCAACAGTAAACCTTAAGTTGAAGGAATATCAAAGGTAACAAACAGTCAAACTGTGATTTTTTAAGCTTCAGGACCCAGCATTAAGAACAGAAGTTCTATAGATCCCCGAGTACAAAATTCAAAACCATCAAGGAAACAGCAGATGTAAATGAAGATGAAAACACCTGGAGCCAAATTAAAGCTGCTGTGAAGGAGGTGTACCAAGAAAAATTAAAGATTGTCAAGAGAAAGAAGATTAAATCTACAATGAAAGATGAAATTCTGGACCTCACAGATGGTAGAAGAGAGCTGACAAATAGAGGTCCTATAATATATAAACAACTGCAGAAATATGGCAGAAAATAAGAATGGTGAAGGAAGAAAAACTTCAAAGGAATGTAGTGAAATTGACGAATAAAGATGTTGAATAGCACCGGACCCAGAACAGAACCCTGGTTCACCCCACTGGCCTCGTCTCTCCAAGCTGAGGAGAAGCCATTTATGATCATCCTTTGGGTGCAATCAGTCAACCAATCACAAAACCACCTAACGGTAGCATTATCTATCCCACATCCTACTAACTTCTTTGCAAGTATGTCATGGGGAACCTTACTGAAGGCCTTACTGAAATTAATATATATAAGTGGTACCTCTACTAACAAAGGGCTCAACTTGCAAGCAGAAAATCAGTGGCATTTTTAACTGCCACCTTACAAATTTTAGAAGCTGTTACCTCTTTGTTGTTGTCGTTCAGTCGTTCAGTCGAGTCCGACTTTTTGTGACCCCATGGACCAGAGCTCGCCAGGCCTTCCTGTATTCCACTGCCTCCCAGAGTTTGGTCAAATCCATATTGGTTGCATCGATGACACCATCCAACCATCTCATTCTCTGCTGTCCTGTTTTCCTTTTGCCTCCAGTCTTTCCCAATAGCAGGGACTTTTCCAAGGAGTCCTCTCTCCTCATGAGGTGGCCAAAGTACTGGATCCTCAGCTTCAAAATCTGTCCTTCCAGTGAACATCTGGGGTTGATTTCTTTCAGGATGGATAGGTTTGATCTCCTTGCAGTCCAGGGGGCTCTCAAGACTCTCCTCCATCACCACAGATCAAAAGCATCGATTCTGTAGCGGTCAGCTTTCTTTATAGTCCAGCTCTCATTTCCAAACATCACTGTTACCTCTACTTATGATTTTTTATTTTTTATTTTGTAAAATAGTTCTCCCAGGGTGCTTTGCACCCACACCATGCTTCCAGACTTCTGTGGGTTGCATGAGGCGTGGAGTGAAGAGTGTGTTGTATATTGAATTGTATTCCTATTATCTGTAATTGCTTGTTGAAGTAATTGCCTTCCTGTTCCAAAGGGAACAGGTCTAGTGGTTGATTCAAGTTG
>JAHTLZ010000089.1:5912317-5954827 GCA_023846285.1 Phrynocephalus versicolor | reverse complement strand
AGTCCAGATCGCAGTGGAGAACAAGACTCACCAGCCAAAGTGACCTGTATCAGGTCCAAAACCTGAGTTGTGTGGGGTTTGAAAATGTTGGCTGAGGGTGGGTGAGGCATGATTACTGTGCCTGCCTGGCTTTACCCTGCACGGAACTGTTCGGTATCATGTTAAAAATGGAAATGTTTATTTATTTATTTATTTATTATGAGATTTCTATCCCGCCCATCTTCCTGTAGGAACTCTGGGCGGCTAACAGTGGGCCGATCAATTCAGTGAAAACAACAACAACATAACAGACTCCACAAGAATTTAAAAACAGAATGTGCACCCTTGGCGTAAACATCAGAGACTAAACTAACTTAAGCAGATGGCAAGAAAAAAAAACAACTAGGTCACCAAAGGCCTCGCAAAACAGCAATGTTCTTAAATCTATGCGAAAGGCCGTCAGGGACTCTGTAGAGCACACTTCGCTAGGAAGATGGTTCCAGAGAGTTGGTCCGGCCACCGAGAAGGCCCGGTTCCTGGTGAAAGTTTTGTGGGGCTCTCTGGGGGTGGCCACCCAAAGCGAGTGCGCCTGCGCCGACCGGATTGGATGAGCCGAAGTTGATCGCTGTGCGATCCGCTGAC
Source organism: Phrynocephalus versicolor (assembly GCA_023846285.1). Classification (NCBI taxonomy): domain Eukaryota; kingdom Metazoa; phylum Chordata; class Lepidosauria; order Squamata; family Agamidae; genus Phrynocephalus; species Phrynocephalus versicolor. The sequence goes on along the minus strand of JAHTLZ010000089.1, from coordinate 5,954,206 downwards.
AGGTAGTCTGGTCCCAAGCCATGAAGGGTTTTATAAACTAAAACAAAGACCTTGAATCTGATCGCATGTTGTTGGAATCCAAATGGTGTTGGAAATGGTGTTGGTAATGTTTACTCTTGAAAAGTAATGCTGCTCTGCAGTGTGCATGTGATTAAAGTGCACTTTAAAAAGAGTTTTGCACAAAAAACTGATGTCTGTGTCTTTTTCCAAGCCTCTGGAACAAATTAATCTGTTCCCAATGCATTCCTATGGGAAACCACTGCTCTACTTACTAATTGTTCTACTTATGAGCATGCATTCAGAATGGATTAAATTTGTAAGTACAGGCACCACTGTACAACATCCTTAGTGTCCCCCTCATCCACCAGACCTGTAACTCCATCAAAGAAAGAGATCAAATTAGTTTGGCATGACTTGTTATTGAGAAACCCGTGTTGATTTCTAGTAAGGCCAATGCTTATTAAATAATCACAGACTGTCTGCTTAATAATCTGTTCTAGAATGTATTGCTAATATTACAGTAATTGTATAAGATAATACTGTATATTATTGCTACTGCTTAGTATGTAAGATATTGTATAATTGATGTAAAATTTGTAAGTATAAATGTATCTTCATAATACAGGTAGAGGTAGTTGATAAGTATAACCCTGAAGCTTAACACTCTGTTCACAACCTGAGTTCAATTCGGCCAGGCTCAGGTAGCTGGCTGAAGGTTGACTCAGCATTCTATACTTTCAAGGTCAGTAAAATGAGCACCCAGTTATTAACTGCCCAGAGAGAACTTTAAGTACTATGGGGTGGTAAATAAGCAGCACACTTGGCTTGGCTTTCTCTTTTCAGGAGCCTCTTGGTGCTGTAGTTAAACTGCAGTCCTGGAATGAAGACTCTGCTCACAACCTGAGTTCAATCCGAATGGGTTCAGGTAGCAGGCTGAAAGTTAACTCAACCTTTCATCCTTCCAAGGTTGGTAAATTGAGGATACACCTCACGATGTGTGGCTGGTGCCATGCGGGGTGGCCTATAAGCAGCCCATTATTTCTGTTCTTCATTCAAAACTTGTCCTTCCTAAACCTCCTAGCATCTGCCCTCAAGTGATCCTTGATGACTCCCAAAAAAACAAGCAAACCACCCTGGGAATTGGCCACTTATACACGGGAGCCTCCTGGCACAGTGCTCATGACCTGGGGTTCAATCCCAGGAATGTATTGTGATGGATGTATATGAGTACTTTCAATTCTTTTTACCTTAAATGTTTTTTTTTCTTTCTTTCCACTTTTTTGTTTTTCTCACACCTGGGATAGCTTTCAATTTTGTTTTACCATGTACAATGACCAAAAAGTATCTATTCTGTTGTATCCTATATTCCAGTGTTGGCAAACCTATGGCACGGGTGCCAAAAGTGGCCCTCGGAGGAGCCCTTTCTGTGGGCACCCAACATTGCCCCTTCACAGGCACCTGTATTTGGGGTAAATGACTGTATTGGCACTTTTTGAAAAATTAGTGGGTTTTGAATCCCAGTTTGGGCACCCAGTCTCTAAAAGGTGCGCCATCCCTGCTATATTCTATTCAGGCTCAAGTTTCACTGGGCCTTCTCAGGTGGGTAAAATGAGTACCCTGCTCGCTGGGAGGAGGCAATGTGTTGCCTGCCAGAGTGCTATAAATAAGCACTAGGGGTGTTATATAAGCACAATTCTTTTGCTTTTGTTTTGTATAACGAAATCAACCGAATAAATGCTTATTAGCTTTAAATGGTGCCCGAATTCCCTTGGTTTGGCGCCTTTTCTGCGGCTAATCTACACCCAGGTGTGCCGTGAAGGTATTTTCCCGCCTTTTCCCAACTCTGAGGAGAAACTGAAGAGGGGGACGCGCATGCGTGTTCAGACCCCGTGGGCGGAGCTGCCAGCCTCACCACCCGCTAGAAGATAATAGGAGCATGCGCACTCCTGGCGGCCCACCCAAGCCGGGGTGGAGGCTGCGCAGTGAGAGCGAGGATGGACGTCGGCGGGGAAGCGGAAGGGGCGGGGAAAGAAGTCAGGGGCCACGTGACTGGCAGAGACGGGAACAATCCTTAGAGGAGGACGTGGGAGGGGGGAAGAAAAGGGCGGGAACCGTACAAAATGTTCTCCCTGACGCGAGTCTTTCTGCCGTTCCCCTTACCCGATGAAAAGGGGAAAGGAAATAAATGCTCCAGCGCGCTTCGATTTGAACGCTTGGCTTATCCTTTCGAACTGTCCCCTCGAGAAGGCGGGTTTCCCTCCTCCCGCTTCCCATAGGCGGAGTCCAATTTTTTCCCCATACCATAGAGGGCGAACGCCTAGAGCGACCCTGGGTGCCTAGTCTGGCCAGACGCGTGGTTGGCGGGCGCCTCACCTGCCCCAGCCTATCAGAGGGGAGGAGGCGGGGCCTGCGGCGGGGAGGCGTTCCTTTTCCTTCCGCCTTACCCCCTTCCCGTGACCAGTCACCTGACGGCCGCCGAGCTGTCAAGGTCTCTCCCGGGGAGAGAGAGAGAGAGAGAGGCCGGCGAGGAGCCGGGAAGGAAAGAGCGAGCGAGGCAGGAGGAGGCCGAAGCATCAGGAGGAGGAGGAGGAGGAGGAGCTGCTGCTGCTGCTGCTGAAGGGAGCGCCCCACCACCGCCGCCACCCCCCGAGGCCATTATGGCCAGCCAGTCGCAGGGCATCCAGCAACTGCTGCAGGCCGAGAAGAGGGCCGCCGAGAAGGTGGCCGAGGCCCGGAAGAGTAAGTGGCCGCCGGAGGGAATGGGAATGCCAGGGAGGCTTCTTCTCTCTTTCTCTCTCTCCCCCCAACCCTTCTCTTCCTTCCTTCCTTCCTTCCTTCCTTCCTTCCTTCCTTCCTTCCTTTCCTTGGAGACAACCACAGGCTAATCGACTGCAGTCTGGCCGGCCTGCTGCCCCTTGGCGCATCTCCTGTGCTGGGGGAGGGGCTCGGGGGTCTCTCCTGCCCTCTCTGGCCCCTTCCCAAGAGCCCTGCGAGGTAGGCCAGACTGGGGGGGGACCCATAAAGGGGTGGGGGGAAGCCCTCCGGAGAATGTACCTCACCATTTATTTGCTTAATTTAGATGCCACCTCGTTAGTGCAGTGCTGGCTTGCAACGTGACAAAACACAGCAGTCAGCCAAAAACTGAAATGGAACACTTAAGGAATGACACAAAACTCCCAGTGGCTTATGGCTGTTGTTGTTAGTGTTAATCCTTTATTAATTGGTTTGTTGCATTTTTATACCTTCTTGGTAAGTGAGGCTCAAGGAGGCAGGCAGGTTTTTTCCCCTCTCATCACTTGAGTTCTCGGCCATTGAATGAAGTTGGCCAAGAGGGAGCGCAGCCGGTCCTGGGTCACCCACAGGGGCTTCACAAACCAAGGGAGAATGTGAATCCAGGCTCCCTGACTTGTAGTCTAAATGGTACATGACGTTGGCTTTTGGTCATGGTTTTGAGGAGTTCTTTGTTCATTCTTTTGGCTATTAAAAGTCCTCTTTTTTTAGCTTCTTCTGTGTTTTGTCTCTCCCCCACCCCCCATGAGAACTCTTCTGCTTGTTTCCTGAGACCCATGACCAGCCGGATGGTGTGTCCTGTTTTCATAGGGGATATGGGTGGGAAATGCTATTCAGCCAGGACCTGCACTGAATTCAGTACATATTTTACTTCACTGCTTTTCCAGCGAATTCAACTTGGAGTACTTGGTTCACAGACACAAACTGAGAAGATGTCTAAGTGACCCAAGGTCAGTTCCTTGATCAAGGAACTTGAACCCAGACCTACAGGTGCCTCTGGCAAGACTGTGTCCAGTTGTACCATGCTGGTCCTTGTCTGGAGGACAGGCAGCCAACTTGTTTGGCAGTGACACTGTGCACTGTTATATGACCATTAGTAGTGCAGTAGCCAAAGCTGAAGAAATGCTGATAACAGCCAAGCAGTCCCTGTGCGGCTGTTTCTCAGGGCACAGGACTTCCTGAGGCAGCTTGCAGTCAGGCTGCAGTGGTGCTTATTCAAAGCAGTGGTAGAGACACAGCTGTGCCCAGGGAAACCTGGCAGGGCTCCTTTATATAGTCTCCTTCAGAGCTGAGGTGGTCTTTTGGGCTGCTCCCATAGACCTAATCCCCTTGACCCAGGAATATTCCCCAAAGAGAGGCATTGGTGCATCAGGTCCATCAACAAACAGGTTGCAGCAGTTCTCATTTCCACCCAGAGCTGCCCATTCCAGACCAGGTGACACCCCCCCCCCCATGCTTCACATTATAACAAGGCTAACTAGCAAGTTTAAGTAATCATGAGAAAATCCATTGTTCCTCACTCCCACAGCTCTTGGGGACCAAGGAGGTCTTGCATAACCGTCATATGGTATGAATTTGTGGAGGGTCCTGATCCCTGGCCCTCATGACTGCAGTTAAGCTCAGCAGATGCAGACAAGGTTGATCATGTCATCATCGCTGCATAGCTACAGTTTTTGCTTGCCAGTTCGGTGAGCATTGATCTAATTAAAGTACCAAATGCCAATAAAGCTGTGGTGAGGAGCTTAATTATTACTGGGCAGCTTTATTTATGTGGAGCTGGCAAAGCAGTGGAAGGGAAAGGCACATTTCTTGGTATTTCTCCTCAATAAATTTCACTAGGTGGAATAGCTTTGAAAAAAGTGGTCAAGAGCAGCTAAAGTAAGTGCCTTTAAAGAACAGAAGCACAGAGAACAGAGCTGTGGAATCAAAGAGGAAATTCTGAAGCCTAAATTGGAGTCAGTTGACTCAAATTGTAACTTCTGCTTTTCTAATAGTTTCCAGAGAAGTAAAAACCATTACTTGGTTGCTGCAGGATCACCTGTGCATGTGTCATTTTTAAGGACTACAAATATGGAAACTGACTCTATAATTTGTTACTGTTTAGCATGCGAAATAATTTTTTTACTTCTTCCACTTTGGCTTACCTGACTGGTGAGAGCCATCTCCATAATTCAACAGCATTATTGCCACCTTCTCTTCTCTATACTTGGTAATATAAACAGATTCTAGCCTATGAGTTTTGTTGTGGCCTCCTCAGTCTCAAGTTATGTGCCAGTGGCACGCTGTTTCCCATTGTATCTGATTCCGGGTTGAATGAGTGAAGCTGAGCAGGAGCGGCAGAAAGGTGGTTGGGACCACAAAAGCCCCCTTGCTAGATGCCTGATTATGGGGAAGTAAGGAGCTGAAGTACAATTCCTGGTCTGATTATGGGGAAGTAAGGAGCTGAAGTACAATTCCTGGTTTAGAATGAGATCATATGGGTTTGGAGTGTGGGGGGGAAAGCGCATACCCAGACCCTCCCCTGCAAACCCCCAAGGTATGTGAGTCAGAGAAGGTTAGAGAGAGCCTCTTGCTTGACACCAAGGTCGGCGAAACACATAAGAAGAGCCCTGCTGGATCAGGCCAAAGGCCCATCTAGTCCAGCTTGAGGAGAAGTTTCAGAGAGGGTAGCCGTGTTAGTCTTCTCAACAATTTCAGGCAAAAAATCATAATAAAACAGAAAAAAAGACACAAAACATGTGGCACCTTAAAGACTACCTTTCATATTTTAATGCAAAGTTTCGTAGATGTCCACTTCTTCAGACATATAACAGCAGGATGAGGTGTGCAATATAATATGGGATGGGATATACATTTTGTACCAGATATTCATTGGCTGTAGTGTATAGAGTAGTGGGGGGGGGGGAGAGGAGGAGGGGGAAGAAGAGGAGGCAGAGTTGATTGGTAGAAATGGTGGGAAGATTGGGCCAGGGTCTATAAAGCTGTAAAGAATAGTTTTATGGGTCTGAGGCCAGGATCTGTTTATATGTTTAAGTGTGGTATCATGGCTCGGTTGTAAATTCCTCAAGAGACACAAATCAGATCAGAGAGGGTGAGGGTGTGTGTGTGTGTGTGTGGAGGCGGGGGGAGGGGAAGAGAATGGGAGTTTTTACCCTAGAATCCATGAAAAAATGGCAATGTAGAGTTTTTATCTTAAGAGTCCATGAAAAAAGTGGCAATATGGTAATATTACATTTGATAATTACTCAAGAAACCCCAACTTATGTTTAGAAGTGAAGAAGTGGTGGAATAACTCACATGTTGGAAATGGTAATGGATCCTTCACCTGGCTGAGGATAGCCATTGTTTTTATTTATTTATTTATTATATTTATACCCTGGCTATCTGGGCCACTCTATATATCTATATAAGTTTATATACTGCACCAATTTTCCCAAGGGAACTCTGGGCGGTTTACAAGCAAAGCAACAAACAATTAAAAACAACTCAATGCAAATCAAAAGGGAACATAACAAAAGAAAAAAAGGGAAAAGAATCCGTCAAAGAGGCACAAACAAATACTAACAGAAAACAAATCACAAGGGGCACAAACAGACATTAGTGATTGCCATAAGTGCAGTTTTAACAATGGGCTTCTCTACAAAATTTGCACTTGGAGCACCAATGGATCTGCCCAGTGCCTTTGCACGGGAGTGAAACATCTATGGTCGCCTCTCACACTGGCCAAAAAGGCCACTCCAGTGAGGGTGCTGGTTTTTCTGCCCAGAGGGCATTCTAGATACAGGTGGAAATTGGCCTTGGTTTCATTGCTGCTCACCATCGATCCAGTCCTTCACCTCTCTAAAGGCTGCCGTGGCCTGTGTGTGTGTGTGGGTGGGGGCACTCTTTCAGCTCTGCCAGAGCCCCTCGCCAAATTTATTTTCCAGTTTAATCCTAGATAAGCCTCTTATTGTCTTAAATATCTTAACCTTCTTTCCTTCTCTCTCTGTCTCTCAAAAAGGGAAGAACCGGCGGCTGAAGCAGGCCAAAGAAGAAGCCCAGGCTGAGATTGAGCAGTACCGCCTGCAGAGGGAGAAGGAATTCAAAGCCAAGGAAGAAGCGGTGGGTGATGGTTTTTTCATGTGCAGCAGCAGCAGCAGCAGCAGCGCCCTTTGGTGGTCCTGCTCATTGGTTCCATGGGCTGCCTGGGCTCTTCTGCCATTCCCTCCCCCCCCCCTTAGACCTGAAGGGCTGGAAGGGACCCTCTGGACCACTGAGCCCAGCCCTGTTAAAGAGGCCCTGGGGTGGGGGAAATCAATCTCCCAGCCTCTGGCTCCACAGCAGAGACCTATTTGTTTGTTTACCTACCCAGTCCACCTTTCTCCTTAAAAGGACCTGAGGGAGCTTAAAACAGTAAATGATAAAAATAATTTAAAAGAATTGAGCAAGTCCTGTATTATGTTAAAAACAGTTACTAAAATCAGTGCTAAAAACTCATTTTAAAAGAACAGAGATCAACAATCCATTTAAAAAAAACCCTCCCAGGCCACCAGCTCTTAAGGGAAAGCCTGCCTGAAGGGGAAGGTCTTTGCCTGCTTGTGGAAGCACAGCAAAGATGGGCCCAGCTGAGCTTCCCTGAACTGTCCAGTTAGTCCCTTTTGTGCAGGACATCCAAAAGGAAAGCTTTCTTAACTCTCAGTGGGGGGAGAGGCTTGTCGGGGTGGGGGTGGGGTGGGAGGGCTTCACCCTGTCTGGTTCTCCAGGGCAGCTTCTTGAGGATCACCCCCTTCGCTGTTCTTTACCAGGTGCCAAGGCTTTTTAAAAAAACCATTCTGGCAGGCTTCTGTGTCAACTTGAAGCAACAGTGTTTCTACCTAATGGCTGTGCTGTTTTTGTTTTCACTTGACGTTGCACTTTATTTCACCTCTGTATTTCTGAACTCTTTCTTTCCAAATATTTTGTAGCAGTGTGCAACAAAATATACCATGTTGGAAAACAATCCGTGGGTTAAATATGTAGCCTCTCTAGACTGCCTAGGAGCTGTCTGGGGAGCCCAATGGGTGAGATCTCAGGCTGTGAATTGGAGGCTGAGAGTTTGGGCAAGCTGCACAGAGATCCCAAGGCACTCCCCATCCCCCAGGAGAAGGGAAGGGGGAAACTGCTACTAAATATTCTCCACCTGGAAAACCCTGAAAAAGGTGGACTGAAGTTAGAATCGATTTAATGCAGTGGTTCCCAACCTTCCTAATGCCACAACCCTTTAATATAGTTCCTCATGTTGTGGTGACCCCTTGCCCTGTTTGGAAGAGGCCACCACTGCTGTAGGTGCCATAGAAAACTTCCCTCTACAGGCACCCTCAGCCAATCGCAGCCTCTGGTGCCATTGACTGACATCTCCTCCAACCTATCAAGATGTAACTCACTCTTTCCCGCCTTCCTCCCCCTCCTCCTCCAGATCCAAGTTGTTTGTGTCTTTTTCTTCACTGGCTCATGATGACACCTGTGAAATGGTCGTTCGACCCCCAAAGGGGTCCCGACCCCCAGGTTGGGAACCATTGACTTAATGGCACATGATTGTTGATTTAGGCTACCTGCAAAATCCAGCATGGAGGGGGAACTGCCCTAGGAGAGGAATGCACGTACCTGCCCCGGCCCAGGTTTGGCTTCCCATGGACCCTCTTCTTTCACACCTCTTCTCTTTCCTCTTCCTGGCTTTCTCGTTGCCGCCTTAGGCCCTTGGGTCTCATGGCAGTTCCACGACGGAAGTGGAGAAGGAGACGCAGGAGAAGATGACCGTCTTGCACAGCAACTTCCAGAAGAACCGGGAGGCGGTGCTGAGCACCCTGCTCAACTTCGTCTGCGACATTAAACCGGAGATCCACTTGAACTACCGCTTCAACGGGTAGAGGAGGAGGCAGTGGCGGTCTTCCCAGAAGGATTCAGCAATACCAGCTCTCCCTGGGGCCTTCTCCCTCCACCAACCTTCTTAGCGTCCTTTCAAGAGTAGCTGACGAGACTCTTTGTGCTGTGGCCCAGTGTTTGTTTTGTGTCGCTTGTTCCAATACATTAGTTCATGGTCCAGAAAGTGCATTGGTGGCATTTGGATTCAAGAAAGGAGGGGAACACTGGATGGTTTGGGAAAGGCTCTGTACCAATACCTCCCATGGTATTTGGAGGTTAAGATGAATGGGAAGCCAACCTAGCGGCTGCTGCTTGACGTACCTCTTAAACGTAGAATAGTCTGAATGTGGTCCAAAAGACAGTTTGGTCTCAACTTCATTTAAATTAAACTGCAGAGGTCAAGCGTGTGAATGTTGATAGTTAGAAGGACCGATTAGTGTGTCAAAAGTGTTCTGAACCAGGGTCTGTTGTATCTCTCTGTTTAACTTGAACTAGCAATCTACCCTTAAAGGTGCTCAAAGACAAGTAAAGAACTTAGTGAACTTCTGATTATACTGGTTTTCTTTTCTCTACCCCCCCCCCCCCCAAACAACAACTCAGCCACAAAATATTGGTGGTGACTATAGACTCCAGAAATGGGAGTTACGTGACCATAAGGGGCAAGGTCTGCTAAGCTGATGTGTCCTGGCTGATGCTTTTATCAGGCTTTGGCCCAGCTGAACCAGCACCCGGGTGACCGACTTAACCCACTCTTTACAGAAACTCTCTCCCTTGAGTATTGGCAGTGTTTTTGAAAACCTGGGTTTCATTGGCTCTCAAAACAACACCAATTATATGATGGTAGGATGGGTACATTTAGGAGGATTTCGGATACTTGTGGCACTTCTAGGGCTGCGCATTGTTTAAACAGCCATGCTCCAAAATCTCAAAGTCAGGGTTAAAAAACTAGATTCTATAGCAAGAATATGAAATATGGTGTTAGAGGAGAGCTTTGCAGATACCCCGGATTGGCATAGAGAGGCAGGCAAGTGGGTCCTAGAGCAAACCAACCTTCCATGGTCTCTAGAGGCAAACGTGTTGGGACTGAGCCTGTCCTACTTTTGGCCCATCTTGAGAGAAGGCAGGATTCCCTGGAAAAGGCCATCGTGCTGGGAAAGGTGGAAAGCAGCAGGAAAAGAGGAGGACCAGATTACGAGATGGGCAGACCCCCTCAAGGAAGCCATGGGTTTGTGTTTGCAAGAGCTCAGCAGGGCTGTTGAGGAGGGAGGACACTTTGGAAAGAGCTCATGCGTAGGGTGAAAATCAGCATGGCTTCTGTAAGGGTAAATCTTGTCTGACAAAACTTTTAGAATTTTTTGAAAAGGTCAACAGGCACGTGGATCTGGGTGAACCGGTTGATATAATCTATCTGGATTTTCAAAAGGCTTTTGACACAGTCCCTCACCAAAGGCTGCTGAGAAAATTGCACAGTCAGGGGATAAGAGGGCAGGTCCTCTTATGGATTGAGAACTGGTTGAGATCCAGGAAACAAAGAGTAGGTGTCAATGGGAAATTTTCACAGTGGAGAGAGGTGAAAAGCGGTGTGCCCCAGGACTCTGTCCTGGGACCGGTGCTTTTCAGTTTGTTCATAAATGACTTGGAGACAGGGATAAACAGTGAGGTGGCCAAGTTTGCAGACAACACAAAACGTTTCCATGTGGCAAAAACCAGAGAAGATTGTGAAGAGCTCCAAAAGGATCTCTTCAAACTGGGAGAATGGGCTGAGAAATGGCAAATGCGTTTTAATGTAACCAAATGTAAAGTAATGCATATTGGGGCAAAAAATCCAAACTTCATCTATCAACTCATGGGCTCTGAGTTATCCATGACGGATCAGGAAAGAGATCTTGGTGTGTTGGTGGACAGCTCCATGAAGGTGTCTCCCCAGTGTGTGGCAGCGGTGAAGAAGGCCAATTCCATGCTAGGGATTATCAAAAAAGGGGATTGAAAATAAAACAACCAACATTATAATGCCATTATACTAAACAATAGTAAGGCCCCACCTGGAGTATTGTGTATAATTCTGGTCACCACATCTCAAGAAAGACATAGTGGAACTGGAAAAGGTGCAGAAGAGAGCGACTAAAATGATTACTGGTCTGAGGAAAGGCTAAAACATTTGGGCCTCTTTAGTCTGGAAAAAAGGCGCTTGAGGGGGGATATGATTGAGACGTACAAAATAATGTAGGGTATGAGTAAAGTGGATAGAGGGAAGCTCTTCTCCCTCTCACAAAATACCAGAACTAGGGGACATACACTCAAATTGAGGGCTGGGAGAGTAAGAACTGACAAAAGAAAATATTTTTTCACCCAGCGCGTTGTAAGTCTATGGAACTCCCTGCCACAGGATGTGGTGATGGCATCTGGCCTGGATGCCTTCAAAAGGGGATTGGACAGAGTCCTGGAGGAAAAGTCCATCACAGGTTACAAACCATGATGGAGAAACCAGGGTACATCAAGGGCCAGATGCAGGGGAGTGGTATCAGGAGACAGATATCTAGTCTCATGCGCTCCCAAACGCATCTGGTGGGGCCGCTGTGAGATACAGGAAGCTGGACTAGATGGGCCTTTGGCCTGATCCAGCATGGCTCTTCTTATGTTCTTAGGGTGGCCAGGCGCCAAGCGTAACAACAACAACATAAAAGCACTGGGCAGTTGTACTCCAGATGCTTTGGGCCTGTGGCATCATAATCAGTAATAAGGCATCCTGAGAACCGCAACCTCAAAATGTCTTGTGGGTCATAGTTGCTCTCCCAGTGCAAAACACGATTTAAAAGGGTTTTGGGTGTGTGTGTGAGAGAACATAGCATTGGGCCTGTAGGTGTTGCAATGGAGAAAGAAGCCGGTGGACCAATAATTTGACTTTCCTTCTGCACCTTTTAATTTTTATCTCCCCCCCCCAGCCCTCTTTTCACATCTGCCTCCTGTGCCTTTTGTTCCTCTTAGAAATTACTGCAAAACAACCTTAGCCATCTGAACCTTAAAGCACTTAAAATGGTCATTAAAAACCACATATGGAAACATTATGATTCACATATGGAAATATTCTAAAAGGTATTTCCTGTATCAGTAGAAGAAAAAGAAGTAGTAGTAGTAGTAGTAGTAGTAGTAGTAGTTTCACAAAAGCACATGTAGGGTAGCCAAAAGATGCAGGAACTGGTTGTAAGAATGAAACCATTTGAATAGGAATCTTTATTGTCATTGTCCCCTTGCAGGAACAACAAAATTTCATGGTTGCTTGCTATATTCAACTCATTAAAAACATTCCACATAGGTTTAAAAACAGCTACAACACATAAAATATGACATATAAAATAAGCTGACTTCAAAGTCCAGAATTTCTGTTTAAGGCCAATATTGCTCTAAAAAAGAAGCTATTTTTGAGACGGTTTGTTCTTGCCCTCAGTACTCTATTTATATTGGGGAGGGGATCTCTCTTAATGATGTGTGGGTGTGGGTGTTTAATTTTAATTTTTCATAATGTAAAAGATGTACAAATGAAGCTAACAGTCGTGAGGCTAAACTGTGCCACTTAATCTAGGCTGGTGGTTGCAGGATGCTGCCTGAGTCACGAGATAACATCACAGTGGATTATCTTACTCAGCGAGATGACGAGAAGGTTCCCCAGGCAGCTCGGGGCGTTTGAGTTGGATTTTTTCCACCCACAGTGTATCATGTGCAAGAGCCTCAGATTTCTTCTGTTCGGTGCCATCTCCATCGCCCATGTATTCCTGCCTCCTGCAGAATGAGTGCTTCTATCCGACAACCATCCTCTGAAGTTTTGGGGTCCGGGTTAAATACAGGGTTGTGCAGCAGTTAACAGGAAGCGGTGCTCTGCAGCCAGAAGATGAGCCCTCCTGAAACTGCAGCCTCAAAGCCTGTGGAACGCCACGATTGGTCACGGGAGGTTTGCAGGAGCAGATGTTGAGGAGGGAAGGGGTGGCAGCTGCTGAGGAGCTGGTTTCTTTTATTTCTATTCGTCCTTTGTTCCAGGCAGCTTCAGCAAACGTCTTGGTCTCCTTGATTCGCGCTATCTCCGCTTCTAGCTCTAAGAGCGCTTCGGGACCCAGATCCAGGGACCACTGGGTTGTTATGAGGGGTGCAGGCCTATCCCAGCCAGAGAATGGTAGGTTTTAAAATGGAAATGCACTTCTACGATGTGAACCACCCAGAGTTCCTCTGGGAAAATCGGATGGTCTATAAATATAAATATAAATAATTCAATTTTTTAAAAAAGGTTTTAAAGTAAGTCATCTTTAGGTTACCCATCTTATTTATTTATTATTTATTTATTTTTCACACTTGTATACCGCCCTATTTCCCACAAGGGAACTCAGGGCGGTTTACAGCAATAAAAATACAACAAGTAAAATCGAGAAACCAGCTAAAACAATGATATCCAAGAAAAAAGAAATTGGCGGGTATATAAAAAAAAGAAAGAAAGAAAGAAACACAAAACTGGATCCCTAGACGTCGCTGAAGGCGTCCCGAAAAAGTAAGGTCTTAAGGTTTTTCTTGAACGTCGCCAGCGACGGAGCCTGCCGTAGTTCACTGGGAAGCTTATTCCAGATGGTAGGTGCCACTACCGAGAAGGCCCGGCCGCAAGTACTCGCTTTACGGGCCTCCCTCGGAGTGACAGTCCGCAGCGAGAGGGCCACCGAGGAACGGGTGGGTCGGGCCAGATCTAATTGTCGGGAGAGACGCTCCACCAAATAAGCAGGGGCCAAGCCATGGAGGGTTTTGTAAACCAAAACCAACACCTTGAACCTTATTCGGGAGGCAACGGGTAACCAGTATAGGCGAGACAGGATAGGGGTGGCGCGGTCATAACGGCGCGCGCCCACCACCAGCCTAGCCGCTGTATTCTGGACCCGTTGCAGTCGCCGAACAAGGTTCAAGGGGAGCCCCATGTAGAGAGTGTTGCAATAATCTAGCCTCGAGATGACCAGTGCCTGTACCACAGTCCTCAAGGAGCCCTCATCGAGGTACGGGCGAATCTGGGCGATAAGCCTTAGATGGTAAAAGGCCGACCTGACCACGGCTGACACCTGGGATTCCAGGGTCAGATCCGGGTCCAGGACAACGCCCAGATTTCTCACTCTTTGCGCCAGCTGGAGGGCGGACCCGCCCAGACTGGGAAGAGGGCCACAGTACCCCTCCGAGGTGCCCCCGAAGAACATAACCTCGGTCTTGCCAGGGTTGAGCCTAAGTCTGCGGGTCCTGGTCCAGTCCAAAACCGCAGCCAGGCAACGATCAAGGGTCCGGACGGCCTCCACTGCACAGGTGGAGAAGGAGAGATAGAGCTGCGTGTCATCAGCGTACTGATGACAGCAGACTCCCTAACTCCAGATGATCTCAGCCAGCAGCTTCATATAGATGTTAAAGAGCATTGGGGAGAGGGACGACCCCTGAGGCACCCCACAAGAGAGTGTCCAGGGAGCCGACAACTCACCCCCCAAGCTCACTCACTGGGTGCGGCCCTCAAGGAAGGACCGGAGCCAGCACAAGGCCTGGCCCCCAATCCCAACCTCCGAGAGCCGCTCCAGCAAGATACCGTGGTCGACGGTATCAAAAGCCGCTGACAGGTCGAGAAGGACTGTAGGCTATCTTTTTCAGTTCTGGCCACTTATCGGGGACGAGGGATCAAAGATGCCAGAGTTCCAGTTGAACAAAGAAAGGCTTTATTAAAGCGTTGCCAACGGACCGTCAGCAGAGTCAGCTCTGAAAATTTCTGACGGCCCCGAACAAAGAAATCTTAGGCTTTTTGTAGAGTTTTTCTTGCTCACAGCTCCACCCGCACCCACACTGGTAAGGACGCAGCTGCATGTTGTTAATTGGATATGGAGGGAACACAGGAACGGAGCATATACAAAGTAACAAATCAATGTGAAAGGACAGATCCCAGGCGCCACAGCCCTATCTTTCTTTGAAGTTCGTGCCTCTTCGAGGTAGGCATTCTTTGACAGGTAGCGATTTATGGCAGGGCCCCACTCTACACAAGGACACTGAGGTAACTATTTTAAACTAAACATATTAAATGAAGCCTAAGCAAGGCACATGCGTGGAATAACATATGCTTGTTAGCCAAAGCCGGCGAGAGACATAGAACCAAACTGTTGCCATCTTGGATTACATAAAGCTTAACATAAATCGATATAGAAAATCACTTCCCTACAGGACCAGCAGGGTAGAGCAACCCCTGTCCGCCCTCCTCAACAGATCATCATGCAGCGCGACCAGAGCCGTCTCGGTCCCATGACGCGGCCTGAACCCGGACTGGAAAGGATCCAGGACATGGTTCTCCTCCAGGAACGACTGGAGACGCAGGGCGGCGACTTGCTCAATCACCTTGCCCAAAAAGGGAACATTGGCTATGGGACGATAGTTGGACAAATCGTCCATAGCCAAGCTGGGTCTTTTAATAATGGGCTTCACCACCGTCTCCTTCAGAAGACTGGGAAAGATCCCGTCTCTGAAGGAGGCTGAGGTGATCAGTGAAGCCCATTTCGGCATCCTCCCCCCTGCAGTCTTGATCAGCCAGGAAGGGCAAGGGTCGAAGCTGCAGGCCTGCAATGTCCCAGGGCCCTGGAGGCGTCCACAGGTGTAACAGGCCCAAAGTCAACAAACCGGGGCGACCGAGGCGGCCCAACACTAGCCATGGTGGGTTCCAGATCAGTGCAACCGGCGTCCAGCTCGGAACGGATGGCCTCTATCTTGGATTTTAAAAAGGCTGCGAAAGACTCGCTAGTGAAATCACTAGGAGGAGGCCCTGGCGGACCGGGATTGGTGAGGTCTCGGACCACCCAGAACAGTTCCGCTTGGCGATTCAAGGCCTCACCAATTCTCAGGGCGACAAAAGATCTAGCCGCCCTTATTGCACGGGAGTCGCGACCGGTTGACGCCTTCACCGCAGCCCAGTTCTGAGCCGTCCGAGCGTTCCGCCATCTGCTCTCTAGCCTTCTCCGCTCTTGCTTCATCGCCCGCAGCTCCTCAGTGAACCAAGAAGACGAGCGGGCTCGGCATCGGATCAGGCGCTTGGGGGCGATCCGGTCAACAGCCCCAGCCACCTCCTCAAACCACCGATTGACCAGGGAGTCGGCCGGATCGTCATCCAACCCGTCTGGAACACCCCCGAGGGCCTCCGAAAACCACTCAGGGTCCAGGAGCCCCCAGGGGCGGGCCCAGATGGAAGGGCCCGGCTCCCCGCGGGGCGGGGTGGCTACCGCTAGAGAGAAGGTCAGTAGATGATGATCTGACCATGACATGGGCCGGGCCAGCAAACTCCCGACCCCCAGATCAAAACCCAGCGATGTGGAGGCAAAGACCAGGTCCAGGGTGTGTCCACCTTTATGGGTAGGGTCGATGACTAATTGGGACAGGTTCATGGAGGCCATGGACTCCATGAATTCCAGAGCTACTCCAGACAGCCCAACCTCGGCGTGCACATTGAAATCCCCCACCACCAGTAGGCGAGGGGACCTCAAAAGTGCCGCCGAGATGAACTCGGAGAGCTCTGGGAGGGAAAGTGCAGGGTCGCGGGGAGCACGGTACACGAGCACTACCCCAAACCTGTCCCTCTGGCCCACCATAAGATGGAGACATTCCAAACCTGGACTCACCAACGTCGCGGATCTACTGACATAAAAAGAATCCCTATAGACCAAAGCCCCCACGCCCCCCTCCCCTCCGACCTGCCCAGCTGCTGTACACGGTAACCCTGGGGGCGAAGAAGGGCGAGGGAAGCCCCACCCCCCTCGCCCACCCAGGTCTCCGTGAAGAAAGCCAGGTCGGCACGCTCATCCACGATCAAATCGTGGATGAGAGGGATTTTATTGTGTACCGACCTGGCATTAATCAGCAGACAGGCCAGGCCAGAGGGACAGACGGGTTGGATCCCTGCCATTTGGCGGTGAGCCGACGGGTCAGAACGGGGGACAGGCAGTAATTGCCTGTCCCGAGTTCTCCTTATCCGATCGACCCGCCGACCCAAAGCATATCTCCCGCGGCCCAACACCACCCTAATGGGGCACCCAGCAGGCTCCATGAGATCTCAAAAAGGTCAGGGACCCAAAAGAAAAAAAAACCAAATATAGAACAAGAGTAAGATATACAATAGTAAAACACTAAATACAACTAACAGAAATCAAATACAAAATGAGCAAACAAAATAAAATAACCAGTACCAGAAGAAAAGCAAAATACATTCGGGTATACAGCCAGGGAAGATGAACACACCTGGAGGCGGAGGGGAGGGAAAGGCCAGATGTTCCAAGGCTCAACTAATTAAATTCAGGGACATGTCTTTTGGCCAAGAGCCAGGCAGATAAGGTGGTAAGAGTATGCCTGCCAGGCCTCAGCATTATCATCCTCACCCTGAGTCAAAGATCAACATCCCCATCAGGGAGGTCTCGTCCCCATCAAGGTCCCCAACTCCAGTTCCAAACACACCGCCCGAACTCCAGTCTTCTTCTCCGCCGGGAGGGAAATTCCCCCGCCGCAAAAGGAGGTTCCCCTCCTTTTGTTTGTTTGTTTGTTTTATTGCTTATATGCCGCCCGTCTTCTTAGTGACATGCTTGCCTGTGGGTGGTTAATGATAAATAAACTGCCCCCAAACAAGCCATGAGATGAAACAGAACTCCACAGTGACAACAACAAATGCCAACCTTAGATTAAGATTATTTATTTATTTATTTATTTATTAAATTTATACCCCGCCCATCTTCCCAAAGGGAACTCTGGGCGGCTTACAAAGCTGAACAAGTCAGCGAATACACAGTTCCATACAATACAATACAGCAAACAAACAAACAATCAATACATATAAGTTAAAAGAGAGCAGCGGCAGGAGAGCACCCTTTAGATCACAACCTCACTGCTACTATGACAGATCCCAAAGATGGTGGTCGATGGTGGCAAAAAAAAAAAAAGCTAGGTCACCAAAGGCCTCGCGGAATAGGATGGTCTTCACCGCTCTGCGAAAGGCCAGCAGGGACTCCGCAGAGCGCACTTCGCTGGGTAAGCTGTTCCATAGAAATGGAGCAGCAGCCGAGAAGGCCCGATTCTGGGTAAGGGATCGCCTGGCCTCTCGGGGAGTTGGAACCCGAAGCCGGGCCTCTTGGGGAGTTGGAACCCGAAGCGAGTGCGCCCGCGCCTGCCGAACCGGTCGGGTCGAAGTTTATTTATTTATTTATTTGACCGCTGGGCGATCCGCTCTGCCAGGTAATCCGGGCCCAAGCCATGGAGGGTTTTATAAACTAAAACCAGGACCTTGAATCTGATCCGGGAGGCAACGGGTAGCCAATGCAGCCGAGCCAGGACCGGGGTGATGTGGTCGTAGCGACGCGCACCCACCACCAGTCTGGCCGCTGCATTTTGCACCCGCTGCAATCGCCGGAGGAGAGTCAAGGGCAACCCCATGTAGAGAGCATTGCAGTAGTCCAGCCTCAAGATCACCAGCGCCTGGACCACTGTTCTCAGGGAGTCACCGTCTAGGTAGAGACGAATCTGGGCGATCTGGCGAAGGTGGAAAAATGCGGTCCTGGCCACGGCCGCCACCTGGGCATCCAGGGACAGGGCCGGGTCCAGGATCATGCCCAGATTCCGAACCCTCTCCGCCAGCTGGAGAGAAACACCCTCCAAGCTGGGGAGAGGGCCTCCATAGCCAGACGGGGAACTCCCGAAGTACATCACCTCGGCCTTCTCAGGGTTGAGTTTGAGCCTGTTGGCCCTGGTCCAAGCCATGACCGCCTCCAGACACTGGTCGAAGGACCGGACAGCTTCCACTGCAGAGGTGGAAAAGGAGAGATAGAGCTGCGTGTCATCAGCGTACTGATGGCAGCACACTCCAAATCTCCTAATGACCCCAGCCAGCGGCCTTACATAGATGTTAAACAGCATGGGGGAGAGAGATGAACGCTGCGGAACCCTGCAAGGGAGTGTCCACGAGGCCGACAACTCTCCGCCATGCTGCACATACTGGAGCCGACCCTGAAGGAAGGATCGGAGCCAACTGCGAACAGTGCTTCCGATACCCACCTCCAAGAGCCGGTCCAGTAGGATACCGTGGTCGACGGTATCGAAGGCCGCTGACAAATCAAGGAGAGCCAACAGGGTAGAGCAACCCCTGTCGGCTGCCCGGATTAGGTCATCTTGCAGCGCGACCAAAGCTGTCTCAGTTCCCCGGCCAGGCCTGAAACCGGACTGGCAAGGATCAAGGCACCGCTGTTCCTCCAAAAATGATTGAATCCGCACCGCGGCCACCCTCTCATTAACCTTGCCCATGAAGGGAACATTGGCAATAGGACGGTAGTTGGCCAATTGGTCCGATGCCAAGCCCGGTTTTTTCAAGATGGGCTTGACCACCGTCTCCTTCAGACGGGAGGGAAAAAAACCCCTCACTGAAAGAGGCGGTGGCGATGGCAGCAGCCCACTCAGGCATGCTCCCTCCGGCAGATTTAATAAGCCATGATGGGCAAGGATCGAAGGGGGTGGTCGCAGGGCGGCAGTGGGCGATTGCCCTGGAGGCTTCCAAAGAAGAAACAGGTCCAAACTCAACCAGTTGAGGAGAGTGAGGGGATGAGGGCGCTGGGGATGGCGAGGGAAGGCTAGTGCAACTGGAGTCAAAGCCGGTACGGATGGCCTCTATTTTAGATCTAAAAAAGACTGCGAAATTTTCACTACTGAAATCAGTAGGAGGAGGCCTTGCCAGACTAGGATTGGTGAGGTCCCGAACCACCCGGAAGAGTTCCACCTGGCAGTTCGAGGCCTCACCAATTCTCAGGGAGTGAAAAGATCTTTTGGCCTCCCTGATCGCTCGCGAGTAGCGCCTAGTCTGGATCACAACAGCAGTCTTATTATTCACCGTCCGACTCTGTCTCCAAATGTTCTCCAGTCTTCTCCGTTCCTGCTTCATCGCTCTTAACTCCGCCATGAACCACGGTGAAGTTCGAGCTCTGCCACGGAGGAGACGCTTGGGGGCGATCCGGTCGACAGCGCTGGCAGCTGACTCGAACCATTGGTTAGCCAGAGCCTCGGCCAAATCGTCAGCCAGACCACCAGGAAGCTCCCCGAAGGCTTCACGGAACCGGGCCGGATCAAGAAGCCTTCGGGGGCGGGCCCAAACTAGGGGCCGTTGGTCCCCGCGGAGAGGGGCCGCCACTGCCAGTGAAAAGGTAATGGTCTGACCATGGCACAGGTGAGGAGACAATGTCCCCCACCTCCAGATGAGAATCCCCCGACATGGAGGTAAATCCCAACCAATGATCCAAAAATTGGTGGTAAAACAAGATCCCCCCCCCCGCCGCCAACTTGTACAAGGTTACTGAAGGGATATATAGCTACAAGGGGCTTCCCAAGTAATATGTTGTTCAGCTTAAAGTTTAGATCAGTGGTGACCAAACTTTGGCCCTCCAGATGTTTTGGACCACAACTGCCAGAATTCTAAGCTTAGACTGCCAATGACAAAGAACTGTGGGAGTTGTGGTCCAAAACATCTGGAGGGCCGAAGTTTGGACATGCCTGGTTTAGATCCTTGGTTCAGCTCAAAATGAGGCGTGTACCTCTTCAGAGCCAGGATCCCCTGGAGCATTATCTGGGGCTTGATCCTTCCGCCTGCCACCCCCATGCAGGTGCCAACAAGAACTATTTATTTTAAAAGGGCATCACACTCAGCTGGCACAGAGAGCACTCAGGAAGACCACGAGCACCTAACTACTGGGAAGGGGAAAACATGAGCAAGATGCGAACCAATGGATTTTGCTTTCTGCGAACAGGGTTTTTATGGGTGAGAGTGCCATTTGTACTTCTGAAGTTTCAATCTCTGATGCTTTTACATGTTTATAATGGCACTTTCCAGGGCAAACTGCTCTAGATATAATCCAACACCACAAGTTCACCTGAAGACCCTTGTCTGATTTTAAGCCTGGCCTCCCGTTACATCTCAAAACAACACACAGACTAAATGGGCGTAAGACCAGGCTCCCAATCTACACACACACACACACAGAGAGAGAGAGAGAGAGAGAGAGAGAGAGAGAGAGAGA
Source organism: Phrynocephalus versicolor (assembly GCA_023846285.1). NCBI lineage: Eukaryota > Metazoa > Chordata > Lepidosauria > Squamata > Agamidae > Phrynocephalus > Phrynocephalus versicolor. Next base: position 5,933,456 of record JAHTLZ010000089.1, on the reverse strand, counting down.
GATCTTAGGGCGCTTTTACACAACCCCTAAAATCTGAGGCAAAGGGCTCCCAGATGCGGAGCTTAACATTGTTTTCCCACCAGCTGTCCACTTTTTAAAAAAATTAAGTATGACCATGCCCACCTAAGCGCGCCCCAGCACATTTTCCAAGTACCTGGTCTCCGGAGGTAAAAAAAATTCTGATGTGGATTGTAAAGCAGTGAGTGCCGGGCTGTCCTTGCCTTCTGTTTGTTTGTTTTTTGCCCCCTTGCCCCTTTAAGAGGCTGGAATGCTTCCTGGGGCTGCTCCCCATGGCAGAGCAGAGGTGAGCCTGCATTCTTTTCTCCCTTTTTTTTCTCCCTCCCCTCATGCAGACAGGAGCAGTGTGGAGGGGTGGGAACACAGCAAGAGGAGCAAACCCCCCCAAAATCTCTTGTCCGAATTTAAGTTGTCAGCGGATCTTAGGGGTCCTGTAAAAGCACCCTCTATTATGTAATATTATCTAATCTTATGGAGATGAATCATAAAGGCATAGTACTGTGGTGGAAAAATCTGATCTAAACACCTGGAAGTGTGAAATAGGCATTCAGCTTTATGAAATGTTCCCCATTATCTGCATGCACACATATTCCTTCACAAACAGAAGGGCTGGCTTCCTTTATTCTCTCAGGCTTCTGATCCAGCAAAGCAATTCCAGTGTAGCCTTTTGCTAGGCTTGCATTCCTTCTGCAAATATTTTGGGATTCTTTTTGCCGCTTGGGGTGACAGGGATTTAATCACAACCAGAATTTAGATGAAATAGAGAAATGCTTTATTAAAATAAGCAAAGCTTTGCTGGCAACAGCGGAATAAGTTTCCAAAGGCTGAAGCAAAAATACATTCAAATCAATACATGTTAAATACCATTCATTCCCCCACCCCCCAATACATCACAATCGATCACGAGTTCAAGCTTCGCCCATTCAGGAGTGGGGAACATTACACGCGCAAGTTGTTCCTCTAGCATAGACTTTCATTGTGCTATTATCTGGACATGATTTTGCAACATGGTCTGAGCTAACTTAGACAAAAGAGCATTTTAAGGTATGCATGGGAATACATGAAACAGTTGAGGAAGTTTGAAACAGTTAGAGCTGGGACATCTTGTAGAAACAGTGAGGACAGTGGGTTATCTAGGTCACATTCCATTCATGGGAGCTAACATAGTTTTCAGACTGCAGTTTAAAAATTATACTGACACAGACGTTTTAAAAAGCATTTCAGGTTAGCTAAAGAGAAGCCATTTTAAAACCCTAGTCTACATTCCCTCCTTTGATTTATGGGACCCTCAGAAACAGGCGTCCCAAAGAAGTAACTTGTAAATTGGGGCCTTTACATAAGCTTGCATAAGGGTAATAATATTCAGATTAGACACTTGAGTAGCTATTGTCTGCACAGAAGTTCTGAACAAGTGCAGCATGTAAGGAGCAAAAACACAGAGTAAATCAGGAAAGGTGGTGCCAAAGCAATAAACAGACCCCGTAGAGGTAAACCGTTTGAATTTTCCACAGCCAATTGGATTGACAGTCTTACCTGTCAGGGTCAATTTATTCAGCATGAAAAATGAATAAGTGAACCTCCATATTCACACAATAATAATTAAAACCCAATATATTCCTTTTGTCCCTCAGACATGTTCACATGATGATGTGTATACCTTTCATGAACAAAAAGGCATAACCTAGAGCAACCCAAAACTATTGGGCTTGATATGGCATTGAAATGTAGTGGCAGGACTAAGTCATGTAAGGCTAAGGCAGAATGGTGGATTGTAATTGCAAACAAGGCATAAAAATGCAGGCTAACAAAAGCAGGCAGGCTGGGCCTGATTGTGGGATGAAAGGTAAGCTGTTTGAGTCATGACAACCTTACCTACGGGGTCAATTCTAGGCAGCAGTTCGTGAGATTGAACTTGCCACAATGTCATCTGGAGCTAATGTTGTAGATCCATTTACACACACAATACTTAGAGTCCTATGTGATCCCTTTATCCACTGGGCTAGTACACATGAACCCTGCAAAAGGGGGTCTACCCTCTTCCTGTGGGGCAAAGGGGCATAGACTAAGAATTGCTGTATTTGAAATGGAATGAGAAGAAAATGATGGATTGAGATATAGATACCATGTAACTACAGATCCAGTGCATAATGTCTGGTGTTAACCATGGCAGAAAGGAAATGTAAGCAAAGGTGTGGCATACAAGCATGCAGGCTATGTGGCATTGGAAGTTGAACACCAAATGCCATCGCCCCATGAGCTTAAATATGTAAGGTAGCTCACTGGAATTGTGCCTATGTGTAGAATAACAAGCTTAAATAGAATGACATGGCTCTCCTAGTGATGTTACCTTGCTGAGAAATTGTGTTATACAAGCTTGGGGCACCTTTATGACTGCTCTTGGCCATTGAGTAGTCAAGCAGGTAGCCACACATGAATAATAGCAGTTTACCTGAAGTGTTGTGGCTATGCTCTGAGCTATGTCTATAAACAAATACTTAGGTAGTGTCTGGAATTAGCTGAAGGGGATATCTTTGCAAGTTGTCTAAAGTTGTGTATACAGACTAGGTGAGGTTTTTCTGTAGCCCAGTGTGTCTGCCAAGACCATGGACGCCAAATTATTGCAGGGTGAGATCCAGCTACTGTAACATTTAGTAGTTGTGTCTTACCCAGTTGAAATGTAGAATGTGGGCACGCTGAGAAACTTCCACCCATTCACGTACACACAAGACCATCCTGAATATATTTGGCAAGTCTCCCGGAAGAGTGCTAGGCTTGCTAACCTCCGTGGGAGAAAACAAAAATATTTGTGAGCAGACCTGTAATTATGGTACCATGCATGAAAACCTGGCCTAGAGCAAGTGTATGAATGTGCCTGCATGTGCTACAGAGGGGCATTAAAGCATAGAGGAATCAGTAGAATAGTAACAATGGGCATAACCAAGCACCTCCTTGCCAGGTGTAATATAATTCGTGAAGGCCAAAGACAACAGTGACAGCTAAGAAAAATCAGACCCACCATGGTACTACTCCTTAAATATTGAAGCAGGAGCAGTAGATGGAGTGTTTGCAGTTAACACAGCTGCAGAAACAAGGCAGGCAGGGAGCATCAGAAACATAGGAACTAATGAGGCTCCATGGCGTATGCAAGCCAAATCATGAAATTTAGAGCTAAATTTAGAGCTAGTGCAGCGCTGGGACCGACATTCATCATTAACCAAAGCCACCATGGAAGCTCAGTGGGGGCAGTGGGGTCCGGATTACGATCCAACAGACTGCACATAGCTTTGCAGGGCTGGCACCTGCTAGAGCAAATTGGGAATTTCCAGAGTGCTTGGTTTTGCTGAAATGAAAGGCATTGGAGTCATAAATGCATAAAGAATAACGACACACACTCAGAGAAATATGCTTTTGTAGTTAAACAGCCTTCAACCAAACTGCTCTTCTCCTGTTGGCTAACGTCCTGTTGGAAAGAAAGAGTTAATCTAAAACTGAAGTGTTCGTGATGTCAGCAGGAACTAAGGTAATCAGGCAGCTGGAATTCTGGGAAGGGAAGGCTGAACAAGAAGCTCCTCCCCTCTAGTGTTGACGAAAAAATGGCAGCAGCAAGGGAACAGCAGCAAGGGAAAGCCGGTGCAACTGTTTATTCGTTCCCCAAGGGAACAAGCTTTCAGTTTGTAGGCTGGATCAGGATGACCTCCGCAGTCAAAGAGTAAGTAAAAATAGAATTGGGCACGTCGCAAGCGGAGTCAGGAACTTTGAGAGCGTTGAAATTAGAGGGCTGGATCAAAAGGCAAGGCAAATGGCTCTCTTCCGTGGTGGAAATCGCTCCCCCCCCTGCAGCGAGTGTCTGCAGCGAAGTGGCTGGCAAACGGTGGCTTCTGGCTGGCGTTCAGGATCTGCAGTGGCTCTGGAGCACATCTGGAAATGTACAGCTGGGACGGAAAAACAGGCTTCTTCTGGGGCGGCTGGTAATACCAGGTGATGGGCGTCAGGAGAACAGGACACAGGAAGGCTTCTCCACCTGAGTTGGGGTCTGGAACGGCAACTGCTGCAGGCCTCTAGCAAAGCTACCTGTAAGGAAAACAGCAGAGACACACACGAGATTCTGGACTTTTTTAGAAGCCTGTTTGCATCTAAAAATTGTGCAGGTAAAAGTGTGCAAAAGTTCATTCCTTCATTTTCCTAACAAAGTCAGTGAGGTAGGCCTATTACCAATAGCATAGTCAAATAGTGAGCCTTTGAAATGCAGAAGATTTCTTCAGTGGAGAGACATCCTGCAGTATTTTGTAGGCTGAGTGCTTGAGAGGAAGGAGGCAAAAAGTGTTATTAAAAAAATGTGTTGAACTAAGGCAGCATAATAATAGTCTGTTGAAAAAGTTTCACAGATTTATTTCCAGAAAAATACATTTACAGCAAAAGCTGTTTGCAAAACACCTCCACCCAGTAATCCACCTGCTCCATTCCCATCCACCACCACCCCTTTTGTCTCACAGGTCTCCTGAAAATTAGCAATAGCATTTTATCTGTGGGACTCTCTGGAGCAGCATGGTAGATGATCCTTTGGCCTGTAAAGGAAGGAACTGGGAAGATCACACACACACACACACACCCGCCCACCCTTCCCATGGCTGAGATGATGCTGTCCTCTAGTCACAACCTGATAACTGCAAACATCCCAAACTCTAAAAATAAATGCAGTGTAGTGTATAACTGGCACTGAGCATAACAAAGATTAAACAAAAATCCAGTTGTGTAATGTCGTACATTCTACTAGAGAAAGCCCACGGCAATGGTGGTGAATTAATTCATCAGCTCCTCCATTCCTTTGGTAGGCGGACCCTACAGGTTCCACAATCATGTTATTTTCATGTTTTCAGCCCTTGCTTTCAGATGCTACGAGTTAGTGATCTCCAAACTTGTTACTTGTATTAACGTGACCCACTTTGTTTCTTTGGGGCCTTTCTGGCCTTTTTAATATACTGTACCTAGAAATTTGGGGGTTAAAAGAGACCCTTTCAGTCCTTTGTAGGATAGGAGGAAGTGAGTAGACAAAATGGCCGACCAGCCCAGGGACAGCTGCTGGGAGCTGAGGAGGGAAAAATAAAAATAAATTAAATTAAAAAAACACAGAGATATTCTGAGTCCCCTTGCTGTCCCCAACAGAGCTTCAGCATCTTGGATATAGCCCTGTGAAAAGTGCAGACCAAAACCCAGAGCGGATTCACAGCAAACCAACCTCCTGTGCCATCAGCGCTGCTGGTAATGTCAGTGTCAGTTGTTGGGAATTCTGAGGAGCATTCCTTCCCTTCCCCATCTGGAGATGCTGCTGATGGTTGAACCCACGTCCTGCCTGGCGTGAGAACTGTGAACTCAGCCACCACACAGTGGCTTCTCCAGATGCATGATTTCACCCTCCTTTCATTTGCAGTCACACTTGGCCTGAGTGTGCAAATGAAGAATTCAGAGCACCCCCCCACAAGCTCCCGTGTGCATGAAACAGAGCCAAAAGGATTTGGGGAACACATGACCACATTCCTTTAGAGTTGGTTGAGCAAGAAAATTGGGAGCCTCTCGGATTAGCCCTTTGGCCTGTTCAGTTTGCAAGGCACCAATCCATGCTGAGGCTGGAAGGCTACAATTCTGCCTTTCAAAAAGTGTGATTCTACAGGAAATGTAGAACAACATACATGCCCAACGTCTCTCTTCCTTAGACTTTTGACGAAGCACTATGCCACCATCCAAGACGGCAAGAGGTAGGGAAGGGTAGAGAAATCCATCTCGCTGACTTTCTTCTCTGTTCCTTTGTTCACTCTCTTGATTTGAATTTTTGGCATTTACTACCGACTGTCAGCCTTTTATGTTTGTTACTGTATGCGTACACCACTTTAACCTTGTTGCCGAAGGGTGCCTGGAGCAGTAGGGTTCTCCAGGTGTGCTTGGACTACAACTCCCGGAAGCCTCTGCCACTAACTGTGTTCGGCAGGATTTCTGGGAGTTGTAGTCCAAGGCAACCTGGGAACCCAAGGCTGGGATCTGTGGGTCAACAGGGGGTCCTGAGGGGAGGAGAGGGTGTGTGTGAGATCCTTGGGGATACAACCAAGTCCATCAGAAGTCGACCAATGGATTTGAATCACACAGGCAGCAGCAAAGGACAATTCCTGCATGCAGGAGTTTGATTTAAGCAGATGATCACAGATGCAAACACATACACGTGTGCCAGGACCTGGAATTCTCTAGGGCAAATTCTTCTCCGTGGGTGCTTTTGCAGAGCAGTTGTGTGGCTTGCCACTTCCAACCCCTTTCCAGTTTGGCAGGCTGGCCTCGGCTGTGAAGGAGAGGCGGGGGTTATGGATGGTTCCGTCACACCCAACGGGGCAACCTCACACCATGACTCATGAGAAGCACAGGCATTTCACAATCGTAGCCAAGACAAGGAGGGATGTTGTTGAGCAATGAAGGAAGCCGCCAGCCCCACACGCCTATCTCCATCTCCTGGGCCTCTGGCTCTCATTCCCTCGGCCTCTGTTGTTGAAAGGCCTGTGCTATCTCAAGAACAGAGTGCCAGAGTGTGGTTTGGGTCAGAGTTGTAGCTTGAAGTGGGTCACTCAGTGGTTGAGGAGCCAGAGGCTGGGAGTTTGATCCCCCCACTGGGCCTCCCGGGAGAAGAGCCAGCCGGGGTCCCCTGGGGCAAGAGTTTGTCCGGCCCCAGGGCATCTCCAGCACAGAAGGGGAGGGGGAAACCCACGACTGAGTATCATCTCTACCTAGAAAACCCTAGGAAAAGTTGCCCTCCGTCACAGTGGACTCAATGGCACACAATTATTTAAGGTCTGGATCATTTGCTGCGGCTCATGGGATTTCTTCCTAACCCTTGTCCTTGTTGGGCTGAGCAGTGGCTGCCCACCCTTAGGTCACCCAAGTTGTACCCACAGGGGCCTGCTGGCCGTGGCGACAGTGGCAGCAGGGGTGGTGGCGTCTTCAAGACAAGGTCGGGAGCCGACAGGGGCAGGCAGATGGGGTGGGCATCTCCTTTTGCCAAACACAACACAGCACTGAGAGGGGAACAGCTGGATGCAATTCCCAAATCGAGCCACAAACCACAAACCAGCCCAGTTTGTGGATTTTCTCCCGTGGTTCGTGGTTCATGCCCATCTCTACTTGCCACATGAGACATTTTGGTCACCCTGGCCGAGAGGTTGCTTTTGGCTGCCCTTCTCCCTTCTGCTTCCTCCCCCAGGGAGCCATGCCACATGTTCAGACAGGCTTCGTTGACAAGCCCAGCCCCGCCTGACGGTGCAGCAAACGGGATCCTGTTGCTTCAGAGGGAGCCGCAGTGAAAGAGAGCGAGAGAGAGAGGAGGAAGTGGAGCCCGTTGGTGGCAGGCCCTTGGCGTCCACCTTCCTGCTCCCGGCCAGAGCCAACGTGGAGGGGACAACGGCTGCCATGACTGCCTTTGCCGTCACAGCTGCTCAGTGCCTCCCAGCTGTCAACGCCACGCTCATCTCGGAGCGGGAAAGGTGAAGGCCGACAGCAGAGTCTTTCCTTGAGCAGCCCGGGGCATCAACGGACGTATCGTGGTCATGGCTTGTGGCACAAGCCATGGGAGCTCAGCTGAGGAAGAGGAAGAGGAAGAGGAAGGCATGCTCTCTGTCTCTGACGGCCGGAGCCAGGGCGGGGAACACTCAGCCTCCCCAAGGAAAGGTAAAGGAGTCCTTTTCCAGGAGTGGCTTTCCAGAGAGAAGAGAAGTTACGGGGATCAGCCTGGAAGGGAGGCAAAGGCAGGAATGTTTTCTTCACTGCAGGGGAGAACCCCTGACTGATTTTTCTCTTGTATTTGAAAGCTTTTGTGAGATCTTTTAAGTTGTCCCAAGCTGAGGGGGAAACGGGTTCCACATCAAAGACATGGGATGCTCAATGGTTGTGGGCCACTCTGGGGTCCCTGCTTTGTTTCAAAGAAAGCAGTAGGGTGGCAAGGTCCCAACATACAGTGGTACCTCGGTTTAAGAATGCCTCCGTTAAAGAAAAACTCAGTTTAAGGGGGGGGGGGGGGGAGTCATGCATAGGCATGAGTTGTGCAACTTTGGTCAAAACCAGGCAATATCGCACAGTCATTGGCATTTTCAAAACATCATTCTTGTCAGTACAGGGGGGAAAACATTTGTGAAGAACACCCGAGCATTCTGGCCAGTGCTAGTATTCTGGGGAGGATGAGGGCGTTGCAGTATGTTTCCTCCCCAGAAAGGAGAGAACACACGATCTCCAGTGCCTTTGAAATCTCATTATATTTCAGACTATCTCCCATCACCATCAGAGCAAGGTGGCTGTTTTAATTTCATCCCTGAGACATGAGATTTAAATATAAGAAAAGTAGTGAATTATGAATGTGAGGCCCTGTGCTTTCTGCCTTGCATGTCAAACTATCCAGGCTCCTTGGACCACCTTAATCGGAGAGGAATTTGTGTTGGAATGAGCCTTCTTCTAGAGCAGGGGCACCCAGCCTTGAGGCTTCAGATATTCTTGGCCTTAAATTCCCTGGCACATTCACTGCCAGATGTGTTGGCCGGGATTTCTAGGAAGCTGTTCTCCAAGAGTGCTTGGGGACCCAAGGCTGGGTACCACAGATCGGGACATTGGAGAATGTTAGGAAGTTCAGGTTGTTTTTTGTTTTGAACTGTGCAGCCTTCCTGTCCATGTTCTCAAGCAGGGAGGCAGCGTTTTCATCACCTGGCAGGTTAACTTTTGAACTGGAGATGGTAGGGCAGAGCCCTTCTGAAATTGTGCCTCTGGAAGATATGCAGGACCTTTGAGCCAGATATCAGCAACTGTATCTACTATTTATTTCCAGAGCTGAGCAATGGACAAGTGTTTCTAGTCCTCAGCACTCACGAGACCTCTTTTTCCAGCACTTTGGACATGAATTGTTGGGCAGAGAGGCTGAAGAGGCTGGGAATCCAGGTAAGATCCCACACCTCATTAAACCTTGCACAACAGAAGTAGAGCTGCCGGTGGAATATCACTGATGCAACACTGTTTATAAATCTCATGTATATGCACATGAGGCTATGCTGATAATTCCTACGGGTAATTTTTAATGGCCAAAAGTCCTGTTGTATCCTGGCAGAGAGATAGAATCATAGAATTCACAGATGTCCCTTGAAGTCCCTCTTTGAATTCCAGGTCATACGCTAAGCCACATGACTGGTGTGCAATGAGATACCTAAGCAGGGACATACTAGTCAATGATAATTCATTTCTGCAAACCACATGGTTTCCTTTTTGCCAGTGTAACTACATAACAGATGACGTTGTTGCTGTTGCTGCTGTTCTTTTTCCTTTTTTAAAATCATAGAGCCGCTTAGGGAACTGGGAATGTTTAGCCTTTCAAAAAGAAGACTGAGAGGGGATATGATAGCTATGTTTAAATATTTGAAAGGATGTCATATCGAAGAGGGAACAGGTTTGTTTTCCAGGGCTTCAGAGACTAGGACTCAGGGCAATGGTTTCAAACTACAGGAAAAGAGATTCCATTTGAACATTAGGAAGAACTTCATGACAGTTAGAGCTGTCCTGCAGTGGAAGATGCTGCCCCAAAGGAAGGTGGTGGAGTCTACCTTTTTAAAGCAGACGCTGGATGCCCATCTGTCGGGCGTCCTGTGATGGGGGTTCCTGCATGGCAGAGGGGTTGGACTGGAGGGCCCTCGAGGTCTCTTCCAACTCTACGATTCTATGACTCTCTCCACCCCCCATGTGCTACAGAATTGTCTTACTGATTCTGGATATGGGATAATGGTTGTGTAATTACACAAACAGGTGACAGCTGACCAATGGAAAAATTTAATTCAAGGCACGGTGTTGCAGCCGGAAGTTAAACAGTATTTATTCTACAACTCCAGAGGATTTGGAATAACCATTGCTGTGGTAAGAGACACGTGGCAACCATAAATATTGATGTGTTTACTGATGTCTAAAACCATGGTGTGCTGCTTACTTATGGGACCACCTGATTGGTTGGGGCTGATTGTTGCTGAGAAAATGCGGAACAAGTGACTCCAGTGTCAGAGGGGCAGTGAATCTGCTCCATGTTTTAGTCCGAACCCAGCATCTTGAACAGCTCTTGTAAAATTCAAGAGTCTACCCAAAGTGCTTCCTTTGAGAAGACTCTAAAACGTTTCCCCTGATCCTGGTCAGGCTTCCTTGTGGCTGCAAACTTAAATGTTTCCCCACCTCTTCTGCCATTTCAGGTTCTATACGTGACTCTCTGGACCAACCTTTATTCCACACTGGTGATCTTTTCAGCAGGACCTTCTTGGGAAGTCAGTGTTGTGGCCACTGTCATAGCCCTGCTGGTGGCTTTGTCTGTCCGACTCATAATTTATCGACGCCAACGCAAAGTAAGGAGACGTCAGGTCTCTATTTAGCTGTGGTTTCCGCAATGATCTGGGGATGGTAGGACTGTGAGTTCTTTTTTATGACAAACACTGTGAGTTCTTTTTTATGGACCCAGCAGTACCTATCCGGCTGAACTTTTATTTGTTGTTAAAAATCATATTGATATTTTATACTAATGGTGTAACTTCTTGTGACCCACTCCCACAAATTAAGAGTCCAGTCACATCTGCCAAAAGAATCCTAGCAGTACTCTTTTTCCCATCCTTCTGTTGTACCGACACATTTTCCCCCAGTGGTCACATGGTGTCTATGTATGTGGGTTTGTGTGTGTGTGTGTGTGTTGGAAGGAGCATTCACATTGTTTATAACTGGATTGATTCATTACTTTTTATTTGAATCCTTATAGGAGGCCACACTGCTCTTTAATTTTGTATCAGTTCATTTTCTGTACTGTTCCTTGGGGTAATTGGGCCACATCCGAGTCCCCTTTTAAAAAAAATTACCAAGCTGGTATACCCATATAACATACAAAGGTATGCTACAAGGCATCTGTTCTCCTCACCTTTTCTCTTCCTTCCTCTCTGGGTTTTGAAAGACTTGCTAAGTGTTGTGAAGAGCAGGGTTAATCAATGCAACACCCCTTTCTTCAAAATTCAAAGCAGGAAATCTGAAGCCCTCTTTCAACCATAAGAGAGCTGTCTCCTTCTCAGCAAGGCATTCATGTTGCTTTTTGTGTGTGGCAGCAATGGCAACCCCAGCAGATCCTAAAACCAATTGGTGATTACCCCGCCCCCCCTTAAAAGGAAACAACTATAGTGGCCATGCTGTGGCCGCATTATCCAGAAACCTGACCCCATTTGTGAAGGAACATTTGCACCAGCTGAAATGATAAGCAATGAAATGATACATCATTGGTACCAAATAAAACAACCCTCCCAACCAGGGGGAAATGCACTGTAATTCAACCACTGGGCAGGAAAATGAGTCGATACTGGCTATCCGTCATGTGAAAGAAAAATAATGAAATGGTCCAAATAATTATTTATTTGTTTGTTTACATAAAACATTTCTATCCCACCTTTCTCCCTGAAAGGGCCCGGTGATAGCAGCCAAGTGGGTATAACTGGGGTTCATTGGGCAGGTGTCATCAAGCCCTACATTGGTTTCGTCATGGTCTACTTTTATCCTACTACGCATTCCTTTCCACCTGCATTCTATTGAGAGCACCTTTCCTGTGGCTGCCGTCAAGGTGTCAGCAGCTGGCCCGTGTTCACCATCTCCCTTGTTCTCATTCTCCAGTGGAACACAAATACCGACATGAGATTGTCAGCTGCCAACGAAGTCTTCATGAAACAGGACTTCCTGGTGGGAATCACAGACCTCCCGCATAAACTTCGCAGTGCTCCCCACGTATCCTTTCTGTCTGAAACGAGCGCGGGTGAGTCAGGTGATGGTCAGGCCCAGGCAATGTATCCGTGGGTGCAGATTTATTTCCTAGGCAGCAGACAGTGAACTGTGGCACAATTCATCGGGAAACAGTCTTTTTTATTAGAGAGAGAGAGAGAGAAGCCATCATGTGTGGGTTTTTCCTAAGGAGTGCAGTTTTTCCTTTTCAATCCCAGTATCCACAGTCAGTTCTCATTCCAGTCGGTGTCTGTGCTGCTTGCACTGGTAGGTAGCAAAAGTGACCATGTTGGTGATGCCATCATGGTTCTTGTTATATGCCATCAAATGGCCCATGACTCATGGTGATGAATGAGTAACACACGCACGCACGCACGCACATACACACACAGAGTCCTGTCAAGCCTGCTCTGTCTTTGGAAATTCAAAGCCGAGGCTTCCTGTTTGGCCTTCCTCATGTTCTGGTGCCTGCAGGTGGTCCCAGTAACATCACTACCACCCCCTCTACCACCCCCATGTTGCGGGTGATGTTGCTGCTGCTGCTGCTGCTGCTGCTGTTTCAACACACTACTTCCAAAATCCACAAGTTATCCAACTCTAGACCTCCTCCCATTCACTTTTGCTCTCTTGCTCTCTCCCCCTTCCCCCTCCTCTCTCTGCGTGCACGTGTATGTGTCCTAAAACAGACATGGGGTGTGCGTAGATGGGCAGGATGTTCTCTGGTTTCTCCAGGAGTTGTGTCAGGCAAAGACACATAAGAACTTAAGAAGAGCCCTGATGCCGGATCAGGCCAAGAAGGGCCCATCTAGTCCAGCTTCCTGCATCTCACAGTGGCCCCACCAAATGTGTCTGGGAGCGCATGAGACTAGATCTCTGTCTCTTTCTATCACTCCCCTGCATCTGATCCTTGAAGACACTGCACTCTCCTGCTGAACAGTGTATTTATCCTTCTCTTCCTTCACATTTTGAAGAGCTGGGCAGGAGGAGGAGCTGGTTGGCCACTGATGCTGAAGTAATACAAAATAAACAGCAGGAGAAGCAGGTTGAGAGCATTTGGGTTAAAATCAGGGGTGTAAAAAACAGGAGGGATGTCACTGTAGGAGTATATTATAGACCCCCAAACCAGCCAGAGGAGTGCGATGATGCCTTCTGTGAGCAGATGGCCACACAGTCAAAAGGGAGAGATGTAGTAGTAATGGGCGATTTTAACTATCCTGATATATGCTGGCAGTCCTACTCAGCTAGGAATGCAAGGTCTAACAAATTCCTTACTGCCCTTGCAGACAATTTCATGGTCCAGAAGGTAGAGGAGGCAACCAGAAGCAAAACCATTTTAGATCTGGTCTTAACCAATAAGGAGGACCTTGTAAATGGGGTCGAAGTGGTAGGAACGTTAGGTAAAAGTGACCATGCCCTCTTGAAATTTGTTATACAGTTGGAAGGTGAAGCTAAGCATAGTCAGACAAGAATCCTGGACTTTAAGAAAGCCAATTTTTGTAAACTTAGGGAATTATTGGCTGTGATTCCATGGACTGAAACACTAAAAAAGAAGGGAGTCCAAGATGGATGGGAGTTCCTTAAAACCGAGATATTAAAGGCACAATTTAAAACTGTTCCAACAAGAAAAAAAAATAGGAGAGGTCTAAAGAAACCACAATGGTTTACTAAAGAACTTTCAACTCAGCTGACTATAAAGAAAAACAAGTACAAGGAATGGAAAGATGGGAAATGCGCCAAAGAGGAATATAAACAAACAGCTAATATATGCAGGGGGATGGTAAAAAAAGCTAAAGCGCAAAACGAACTTAAACTAGCCAGAGACATTAAAGATAATAAAAAGGGTTTCTTTAGTTATGTCCGCAGCAAAAGGAAAAATAAGGAAGCGACAGGCTCTCTGCGTGGCAATGATAATCAGTTACTAACGGGAGACAAGGAAAAAGCAGAACTACTCAACACTTTTTTTGCCTCTGTCTTCTCCCAAAAGGAAGAAGGAGATCCGCTGGGACAAAGAGTAGATGAGGCAGGACGGGAATTGCAACATAGAATAGGTAGGGAGATTAAATTAAATGAATTTAAGTCTCCTGGGCCAGATGAGTTACACCCAAGGATATTAAAAGAACTGGCAGAAGTAATTTCAGAGCCATTGGCAATAATCTTTGAGAAGTCCTGGAGAACAGGGGAAGTCCCCATCGACTGGAGGAGGGCTAATGTTGTCCCCATCTTCAAAAAGGGGAAAAAAGAGGACCCAAATAACTACCGCCCAGTCAGCTTGACTTCAATTCCCGGAAAGATCCTAGAACAGATTATTAAGAAATCAGTCTGCAATTATCTAACAAACAATGCTGTCATTACAAAAAGTCAACACGGGTTTCTTAAAAACAAGTCATGCCAGACTAATTTGATTTCTTTCTTTGATAGAATTACAGGCATGGTAGACGAGGGGAATGCTGTGGATATTGCTTATCTGGACTTTAGCAAGGCCTTCGATAAGGTTCCCCATGGTATTCTTGCTAAGAAGTTAGTAGGAAGTGGGATAGATAGTGCTACAGTGAGGTGGATTTGTAATTGGTTGACTGATCGCATGCAAAGGATGATCATAAATGGTCTCTCATCATCTTGGAGAGACGTGACCAGTGGGGTGCCCCAAGGTTCTGTTCTTGGTCCAGTGCTCTTCAATATCTTTATTAATGACTTGGACAAAGGAATAGAGAGTAGGCTGATTAAATTTGCAGATGATACCAAGTTGGGAGGGGTTGCTAATTCCCTAGAGGATTAGATGAACATCTAAAAGGACCTTGACAGATTAGAATGCTGGGCCAAAGCTAAGGGAATGGAGTTCAACAGAAGGAAATGTAGGGTACTGCTTCTAGGTAAAATTAATGAATTGCACAGATATAGGATGGGAGATACCTGGCAGGAAAATAGTACCTGTGAAAGGGATTTGGGGGTCTTGGTGGACCACAAATTGAACATGAGCCAGCAGTGTGATGCGGTGGCCAAGAAAGCCAATGCGATTCTTGGTTGCATCAACAAAACCATAGTGTCTAGATCAAGGGAGGTGATAGTGCCACTCTATTCTGCTCTGGTCAGACCCCACCTGGAGTACTGTGTCCAGTTCTGTGCGCCTCAGTTTAAAAAGGATGTTGACAACCTCGAGCGGGTGCAGAGGAGGGTGACTAGGATGGTTGAAGGCCTGGAAGAGATGTCTTATGAAGAAAGGCTTAGGGAACTGGGAATGTTTAGCCTATCAAAAAGAAGACTGAGAGGGGATATGATAGCTATGTTTAAATATTTGAAAGGATGTCATATTGAAGAGGGAAAAGGTTTGTTCTCCATGGCTTCAGAGACTAGGACTCGGGGCAATGGTTTCAAACTACAGGAAAAGAGATTCCATTTGAACATTCGGAAGAACTTCATGACAGTTAAAGCTGTTCGGCAGTGGAATATGCTGCCACGGAGGGTGGTAGAGTCTCCTTCTTTGACAGTATTTAAGCAGAGGCTGGATGGCCATCTGTCGGAAATATTGTGAAGGGGTTCCTGCTTGGCAGGGGGTTGGACTCGGTGGCCCATGAGGTCTCTTCCAACTCTATAATTCTATGATTCTATGATTCTATGATTGCCACTGGCCGATGGGCCTCTCCTTTCCTTCCGTTGCTAAGAAAATGATATTATGAAATTCTGCTTAAGACAGCCAGACTTCAAATACATCCACACACCTCTCTCTTTTTTAAAAAAATGTTGCTTATATCAACAATTCGGTAGCATATGGTAGGACCATGCTGGACAATATTTTTAAGGGAATAAATAAATCTCAGGCATTAAAGCATTAAAACGAGAAATATAAACTGCCTAGTTTTCTGCTTTGTTAATGGATGAGGCCACTTTGGGTTTTGATCTACGATCTGTTATTCATTCTTGCTGAAACTCAAAACAAAATTGCTGCCCCCCAACACCTTATTCAGATTAAATGAGCTAGAAGAATCTACAGCATGACAAACGGCAGCTTAGCTTGGCCTCAGCCCAATCTTGAGTTGCAATGCAAACGACGATGCACATACGGTCAAACTGAAAAACCCAGATTACCTACAAGACTCATGGTGATGCTCAGGTGGAGTCAGGTTTTAGGAGGCAGTGTGGTGGCACCAGATGTTATCTGTTGCCACTTATATCCTTAAGTTCTGAAGATGTGATGACACCAAGAGCCACCTCTTTATGCTTCAGGGAATGTTCTGCTCAGGCTTAGCTGCAGGTGGGGTCAAGATGAGAATTCTGCTTAGTTTATCTCCTCCAGCTCCTACACCATCACCTTCTCATTCTCTTTCTCCTGTTCCTCTCCTCCAGTCAAAAAAAAATCTGTTTCTCAAATTTATTCATTAAGATGCAATAAAAAGTTGAGCCTGATGGCAGGAGGGGAGGGGAAATCAAATAATGAAGAAAGCCAGGGAGATAGATTCTCCTCTGGAAGCAGGTTTTAAATAGTTGGTGCTTAGGAATTCTACCAACTGTCCCTTAAGTCAAAGATGCTAGGACAGTCCTTCCCAGTCTTGGGTCTCCAGATGTTCTTGAAATGCATTTTCCAGAAATCCTAGCCAACACAGTGAGTGGCGGAGGCTTCAGGGAGCTGTTGTTCAAGAACAACTGGGGACCCAAGTTTCAGAGCCACTGCATGGGGGCCTCACCCAGCATGCCTATTTTTTCAGTCAGATTTTGACTGAAGTTTAGGAAGACTTCTTGCAGAGTAAGAGCTCTTCAATGGTAGAGTGGAAGAATATGGACGTTGGCAGGCTTTCCTTCATTGGAGGAGCTTGCTGGTTCAGAAGGAACCAGGTGACCATCTGCCTGGGATGTTCCAGCTGTGAGTTTTCTCTGTTGGCAAGGGTTTGTTTTAGTCAGTTCTGGGTTCCTGACCTTTGCCCTCATAAATGTTTTTATATCTATCTCCCAGAGTTTTTGGGAGCTAAGTCCCCAAATATCTGGAGGCCTTGAGACTGACAACCCCTTACAACTCTAATATACTGTGATTCTACGGAACTCCAGAGTTCCACATGAGACTCCCTTGGATGCTGAGTCACCAGCCAAGGTCGCAGTCCTTCGTGTTCATGTGTAAATCCGGAGTCATATATCTCAACTCAACAGTTCTTTCTATCGGGAAACCTCAAGCATTTTCTTTAACATCCATCCTTTTGCATCAGCTGTGGTTTGTCCATTTCAAGGTGGGTCCGTGCCTTCAGTCCTTGGAAGACACAGTAGCCAAAATGAAAAGGATTCAGAGGGTGAGTTCTGTGTGTCGTGTCTTATTCTAAAGAGGATTCTAAAAAGGAGATGACAAACCAACACCACAATTAGGTTGCTAAGGATGAAGGCAGAGGAGTGATCACATGGCTTGGATTCAAGTCCCAGATGAGTGTGAGAAATCAACCGCAGACATCCTATTTCACAATTGTTCCTGTTGTTGTTCAAATCTGAAACTCAGCTAGAGTTCTGTGTAATTCCTGTGGATGTGGAACTCTGAATGGGACTTGCTAGAGCAGTGGTTCCCGATGGTGGGTCCCCAAATGTCTTTGGACTATAATTCCCAGAAGCCTTCACTACTCACTCTGCTGACCAGGATTTCTGGGAGCTGTAGTCCATGAACCTCTGGGGACTCAGGGTTCAGCAGCATTGCCCTGGAGCTCTACTATATCAAAGGTCAATCTACGTCCAGTGCTGGGCTTCTGACCATCACTTGGAAAAAGTTGCTTTTTTAAGAAGGTGGTTTCCAGAATCCCCCTGCCATGATGGTTACTAGCTAATAACTGAAACTTGTGGGGGAAACCCAGATTGACCCAATGATGGAGAATCTTGTACACTGTTCATTGCCCATGGACAGACTTTTAGGAAGTGCAGAGGAAATCCAGGGAAGGTAGAATGGAATGGATTATTCTGGAAAAAGACGTGGGGTTGACTTGGTTGGGAATCTGAACAAGGACATTCTACTAGGGGATTCTGGGAGGGTTGTAGCTTTAGCAATCCACCCGTCCATCCTGCATGGGTTGGTACAATTTCCTTTGGATTGCTGACACCCAAAAGAACACAGCTGGGGAATAAAGCTGAGGCAGACACCGGGAGCACTAGCAGGAGTTTCGTGTGGGAAGAGGTAGGAGGGGAAAGATGGGAGGGACAAAAAGAGGGAGACAAAGACTGAGAGGTGAGTGTTTTCAGATGAACACCAGGAGTAGCCCCTAGGAATTCCTCATTCAAGAGACACCACCACGTGCACCGTTGACAAGGAAGGGCTGTGGGCTCAGCTTAGTAAGAAGGCATGTTTTCTTGTGCGTCCTGTGCTGTCACTGCTGAAATTCCATCACTGAACATACTTCTGGATTTTCAGATGCCTTGTTGAGGCCCGCAACCCAGAGCCCAAAAGAGGTGGCCGTGGCAGGTGCAGAGGGGTGAAGTTTCCCAGCTCCCTTTCTAGTTTCCTAAAAGTCCCTTCCTATCCTCTCTTGTTGTCCAGCCTGCTCTGGAGAGGAAACAGGGTGACCTCTGCATTGTTATAGAAACAGCCATCAGTCCAAGCCTGGGAAAGAAGCTAGCCAGCTCCTTGGAGGAATCCTTCTTGTTGCCTGAGAGAAGAGCCAGCAGCCGGGGGGCTCTTACACACCGGGAGACCCTCTGCCTCTTCCCAGGCGGGCCCCCAGGGGTAAGGCTTTTTTTTTCTACTGGGTTCCCTCGCCTCTTTCTCCGTGACTCAGCTGGCTGAGATATTGCTTGAATATGCATTATTCCTGTGCCTGTGGCTTGTGTCCCCAGCCTTTTCTCTGACAAACTCCAGGAGGTGTCCTTGGCTCTCGGATTGATTCCCCCCACCTCGTCTTCACAATCGTCCTATGAAGCAGCTCAGGCTGAGAAATCCTGAGAAGCCCCACAAGGGATCAGTCTTATGCCTCTCTCTGAAAAGCCCTGATGATAAACAGGGAAGGGCAACCAGGGAGGGAAGCTTTGGCACTTGGGCTGGGTAGCATCCTGCTTGCCACTAAAATAACATGTAGGCCAATTATGGTTTGTAATCACGGGGTCCTCAGCTGTTCTTGGACTGCAGCTTCCAGAAATCCTGGCCAGCACAGCTGGTGGTCGGAGGCATCTGGGAGTTGTAGTCCAAGAACATCTGGGGAGCCCATGGTTGGGAAACACATGTAGAGAGACCATCAATATGGTTGGATAGGGAGGTCTACAACCAAAGGTAAGCCTCTGTCTCAAGCCATAGTTTGTTACCAAAGATTGGTTCCTGGATATGACTGATTCTTTCTTACCCACTGCAAGGAGATCAGCTTGAATGAACTCTGAATTTTTCAGATCTGAGAAGAATGGATCTCATCCAGCTGAGCTTGCCCAGCTGACTTCTGTTGTCTTGTCATGGGAAGCACCAGTAATGTACACTCCCTGAATCCCATCCCAGATGACACATTTCTCACTGCCCATCTATCCGTCCAACCCTACTTGCTCAGATGACTTTCCCCACCCCCTACACCAGAATGTTTTTTTATAAAATGAGCCTGGTTTTATAGTGACCCTTCTCCTGAAATGCCACAGTGGAAAACACTGCGGAATTGTGGGCTGAATCTGCCTTTAAGAAGATCCTAGCCTTCGGGTTTTCCTTGGGGATCAATTCATTCCTCAGTTGCAGTTCTTTCTCATTTTCTTTAAACCAGGTGTCTTAAGGTGACAGCTGCATGCTACCCTGCCCCTTAGCTGCAAGGAAGAGGGAGACACGCCATTGTGGTGTTGCCGTTGTGGTAAACACCATGGTGTGGATCTCACTATGTATTTTTGCCAAATGGTGCAGTGGTGGCAGAAAACGGGGAAGAGACGGAACCCTGGAAGCGGCCCAAGGAGCTATAATTCCCCACTTTGGGAATGGTTCCCCTGGCAGTGTTTCAGAGGGAGGGTCTTTCCCATCTCTTCCATTCTCTCCCTTGAAATAGGAGGGATTGCACCCCATGGTTTCCCCATGACCTCCTTGGGTCCTTCCTCAATTCTCCTTCGTTCTCCAGATTTCAAGAACCTGGCCTCCTCCTCCTCCTCCTTTCTGCACTTGACAGCTCTAAGGCCCAACCTTGCCATGTGACTAGTCCTCAGGAATGGTCTGCCCTTTGTTCGTTGCAGGAGATGGCCAGGTGCTTGTTGACGGTCTTTGCAAGCTACTACATTCGGCTCCTGGTCCTCGGTCAGCTCCCAGAGGTCCCAGTAAGACGGCACGTTGACCGTGGCGATGTCCCCTGCCTGTGCCAGTTCATTGAGGCCAGTGTGCTGGGGGAGAGATCATGAAGTGACTGGCAGGGGTTGCTGAATGCTAAGCCACTGCTGGATGGAGCATCAGAAGCAGCTGCAAAGGGAAGAAGACCAAAAAGGACGACCCCATTCCCGAGAAGTGTTGGGCTCCCTTTTAAGGAGCTCCTTGTCTCAAGACCTCTAGCCGGCGTAGCATCTGAGCTCAGGAACTGGCATGTGGTCAATGGCAGCTTTCCAAACTCTTGGGCAGGGAAGGACTCTAACAAGAGACAAGGGCATTGGGCCATTCCAGGTCTGGAACCTCTTGGCTTGTTTCAAAAGGATGACCCAAGTGGTGTGCTGTTGGAGATGCCTGCAGACAGCATGGCCCCATTGGTAGGATGTGGGACCCAGCCTTCTGATGAGCTTGAACTTGAGGGGAAATGAAGAGGAATGCTGCTGGAATGGAAAACATTGTCTCAGCTGCTTCTGGGAAGAGAATGTTGATTGTTTTGGTTTTGAGGTAGAGGATGGAGAAGCTAATGGAGAAGTTGGAGCCCTCTCACAAAAGGCACTTAAAAGGCAATTAATAGCACATCCCCACTGAAGGAGAACAGGACATTTCTGTTCCACTCCCAAGATTTTGTAATTTTGTCATCAACCTCCATCAGTGTCACAGCAAAGGGTGGTGGGGGGAGGGGCAGGGATTCAGACTCATTCGTCTCCTCTTAACGAGGAGTTTGCAAAATTGACTTCATGGCCACCTCGGGATGATGCAAAGATGGAGTGACCGCTTGAGAGAAGCACGGCCGGTCTCCTTCCAGGAGGTTGGTCTCCACGGGTTGCCTTATCTTCAGGTTCTCATGGGCTCCTCTCGGAAAGGAAGGTTACAAGCGGGAGGTGGTCTCTGTGGGAAGACCCTTGGCTGGGTTGATGTTTCCTGCCAGTCATCGTCATCATTTTGGCAGTAGCATCCACAGCAAATCCCCATTGTGGCCACTGCATGGACCTGGGCTAGAGAGAAACAGAAATACATTGGCTGGACATACAATCCTAGACTCATAGAAGAACTGGAAGA